>JBAMNC010000532.1:0-371853 GCA_037902135.1 Cetoscarus ocellatus | reverse complement strand
ATTGATCTCATTCCAAGGTCTAGTTTGTAATTTTATTGTCTTTCTTATTTTGCCATGGTATAGAAACTGGTAATATCATTTTTTTACTTGTATTGTATAGAAGTTCAAATTCTAGTATCATGGCAACCCTAATCTAATGCAGGGGTATCCACTTTTTTTTTATCAGGGGCCACATACAAAACAGGGCAGGATGGCAGGGCCACTTCGACATACCCTACTTTAGTGTATTAAGTTGTGCAGCTCATCCAGCGTAGGTTAATAAGTGCTTTATTATTGAAAATACTCTGAGAAAAAATGGGTTGACAAGGAAAACAGCCAATTATTGTAAAAATATTTTGAGGTGGCCAGTTAGATTTCAGGGGGCTCTGGCCCCTGGTCCAGAAGGGAATGACCCTCCATGCATTAGAAATGTCGCTTTCGCTTTCAGACTCTAAACAAGAACAAACTGTCGGTCTTTCTTGGACTGTTGGTGAATTAATCTAATAGGCATGATGTTCTTTGTAAATCAGACCTTGAGACAGAGCAGATAGAGAAGCAAAGTAGAGAAATTGAAAAGCTGTTTTCAGTTTTTCTTTATTCATGAGTGAAGCACAAGCCCCATGATCTAATAAAGACCAAATTTTCTTCATTTTTTGGAACTTGTTTTGGTCAAACTAAAAGTAGTCTGCTGACCACAGTTGCCCCTTGCGCCATAGTTTGGACACCCCTGCTCTAATGTGTGTATGCTTAGTGAAATGATACTTCATGTAATCCCTACTGTAACATCATTTTTTGTCCTGTTGTAAACCTAACATTACATTTCCAAACATTTCTGTAACATGAACTGTGATCTATAATGCCCACAGTGAACATTGTCCAAATATAACCATTCAAAACTTGATACTTTCCAACTGAAAAGAAGATTTTTACCGCTTCTTTCTCGCTGATTCCCTGTTGTCCCTGGCTCAAGACCTTACAAAAGAATACATTTTTTATACGTAAATAAGAAATACATGCATGTGTTAAAGGAGTTTGAGTACTTTAGTTGCAGACATCAAACTGTGTGCATAGATGACATTATTTTCATTTAACAGTAATGTGTAAAAATACACAAAAAATACAATACAAAAAATACAATACAAAAAATACATATACCGTACTGCATATAGTTTTTGCAAATAGATGTAGGTACACATTTTTAAGCAAATTACTTGGTTTAAACAGGATTTAATAGAAATTTTAAAAAGTTAAAAAAGGTGTCTGCAAAGACAGACATTAAAAGAGTGTGAACAGAATGTGCAGAACAAGTAGTCTGTCCACATGGAAAATATATTTTAAAAGGCTCTTACTGACACAGGGTTCAAACCAGCAACCTTCTTGCTGTGAGGCACACGCACTACTTGCTGCAACACCATGCTGCCCATACAATAATCAGGCCCAACACTATGACCACATACATGTGCAGTGAGTAACACTGATTATCTCTTCATCATGGCAACCGTTAGTGAGTGTGATACTTCAGGCAGCAAGTGAACATTTTGTCCTCAAAGTTGATGTGTTAGAGGAAGAAAAAATGGTTAAGCCCAAGGATTAGAGTGAGTTTGGCAATGGACAGACTGTAAGGGCTAGTCGACCGGGTCAGAGCACCTCCAAAACTGCAGCTCTTGTGAGGTGTTCCCGGTCTGCAGTGGTCACCATCAAAAATGGTCCAAGTAAGGAACAGTGGTGAACCGGTGACAGGGTCATGGCCGGCCAAGGCTCGCTGTTGCATGAAGAGAGCAAAGACTGGCTCATGTGGTCCAATTCAACTGACAAGCACTGTTGCTTAAATTGCTCAAGAAGTTAATGCTGGTTCTGACAGAAAGGTGTCAGAATACACAGTGCATCACAGTTTGTTGCGTATGGGGCTATATAGCCAGAGAGTGTGGTCATGATGTTATGCCTGATCGGTGTGAATGGCCGCTGCGGACATAGGCCCTAAAAAACTGCAATTAATCACAACTTAACCATCAAAATTAAAACAAATCTGAGTTAAATGTTACTGTTTAACAGCCTTATTATACAGTATGTAATGACTGCATATAAAGTAAAAGAAGAGCATTCATGATTCAAGGTAATCAGAAAATTAGTAAAATGATGTTTCAGCCAATACAAAAACAATAAAAGCATTTACAAAAGGCAGTAGGTTGGATGGATGCTTTCAATAATCTTTTGCTTTCTTAAATTTTCTTTTGAAGTGGTCTGATGAAAGAATTTATGTTAAAGCGCACCTTTTATTTGATTCAGACATGCATCTCTGACCTATTTTTTCAGGTGCAATCAAGGCAAGATAATTGCCTTGATAAACAAGGCAATAAACAATCTAAATCGTATTGAGGAAAACGGTTATCCTCCTGCTGTAGCTGCATAAAGAGAATAAAGCAGCCTTCATTATTGAGGCTAGGAGTTGGAATGGCTCCAAAGATGTTGGCAGCAGCAGGAGCTCCACTAATCGATGCATTAATATTAAAAAATCAGAAGCAGGAGCCCGGGGGAAACTCTCAGCTGTTGCATATTATTGTGTCTTTGTGATTGGAAAAATGATCCTCAGGGAAATTCAAGATTTGATGATAATATGCTATGAAAATTAGCGATCTCAGCAGACATGTTGGTACCATCTCTACATAATAGGGTTGAGAAATAGACATCATGAGGCTGACATTTAGGAGCATCCTTTGGGAATAACTCCATTGGAAGTGCTTAACCTTTTGCTAATAGTGCTTCCCATTATGGAGGAACACGTAAGACAGCACGAGCTAAAATGTGCATGTTACATCAGTTTGGGGAAATATTTATCATTTTGTGTTTGTTTTTTTCTGCAGGTTTGCACATCTGGGCCAGAGCCAGCATCGGGTGGAAAGAACTGAACACATAAACTTGGCAAACATCATCTGCCTGTGAGTAAAACACGTGACACATTAACCCCGAAAACATGCACAGAGACAAAGGGGGGAAAAAAAGCAGGAATCGTCACTCCCACATAAAATTAAGCATTACATCGCAGTATTCTGTAGCTTTAATCCCAGCCTCTCCACATCTGCAGTAGCCTTGGGAGAAAGTGAGCACAGTTGCTCACACTAAGTGGTCTCCAAGGAGGTTTCTAGCTGTGTGCTGTTTAATCTCCATCTTTTATAACCAAACACTCTTTCTGAACGTCCCTGTTATTTCTCAGTCAGCACAGCCCTCCCCTCCTGACCCAGCAGGTCATAGATGGAGTGTTGTCATTCGCAGTTGGATTCGAAATTCAACCACACGTGTGCTGGCAATGTGCTGGCAATGTGCAGCCATACAGACGCATAAGCATTTTTTTTTCCCTCCTTGTATTGCTCTCCCTTACCATCTTTCTCAGGCAAACTCCGCGGTATACAAAGACACAAGCTCAAAAAAAGCATCTGAGTGAAAAAAAAGCATGTGGCATCAATGGAGAAGACAGCTTTAATTTTTAAAGTCTAATATTAGATGTTTAAACAATTTAAAGGCAGATTCCTCTTTGGAGAAGTACGCTTTTTCTCATGCAGGGTTTTGTTTGAATAAGAAATTTGATGCTTAAACAGAGAAAAATGCTCATGTTAGATTGTTTTTATTTAGTTTCATTCTTGTATGAATAGTAAAATTAACATTTTCAAAGGGATACTAATTAAATGCAGGAGAGGTGGTAGCAAGTGTTAGGATTTTATTTTTGGATGGACCTCTTTATATCAGAAGCTAAATCTACCAATCCCTCTAACAGTGTTTTCACTGGATGCATTTTACCTCCGTGATGGCTTTCTTGCGTTCATTTTTTCATTTCTGTGTGCATCTCATAAATTCAGACCTTTCAGACTGCCAGTTTGAGCCACGTCTCGCCCCGAAATCTTGAGAATAGGAGGAAAAGGGGGCTTGCTTATTTTTACAGAGCTGTGTACATATCTTGCCCAAAATGACAGAGCCCTGTTTACCTCATTTCAGCAGATAATGTACTGTCCATCCACATCAGTAGAACATGTCATAGACAAAAGAAAACCAGTTCATTTCCTGTTTGTGCCTTCAAAGTAAAAGTTCATGCATTTCTTTCCTCAATTAACTCTCTTTTTCTCTTGCTGAGTCGATCCACTGTTTCTTCACCATCAATAAAGACCAAAAAAAAACAAAGTTTCACCAGGTCAATTTTCAGTGCATCACGTCACTAGTGAGAACATTTTTTTGGTTCTTCTGTAAATTTTTATTGATCCATTTAAGTTAGCAAAAATTTAGGAAGAGAGACAGGGCTGTGGCAGCAGGGAAATTCAGTCATGACAGAGCATACACACGCCTATTCTGAAAGTCACAGTCATGAGCCAGAGATGGCAGGCGTGTCACCCGTACACGTGATTTGTGTTTGAGTTGGTATAGGTTACTATATCCTGTAAGATAATTTTAAAAGAACTTTCTGAAAATGTTTCTTCCAAACTTTTAGCCTTCAACGCAGTGACAGACTTTTGTTTGCCTGTGGACAACTCGTGTGTAGAGTTTTAATTTATTAATTGAGTAAACAATAAAACCTGTTTCCCTATTTTCAAATGCAAAGTGTTACATACACACATCAGTTTTGGTCAAGTATTTTTGTCTTTTTTTTTTTTCTCAGAGATTTGGGTATTTCTGGAGCATCAGAGGACTCCTCAGTGCTACCTACACTTCTGCAAACTGCTCGGTTGATGGGCATGGTGTTGGCAAAAAAAAATAATTCTTTGAGACTGTAAGACACTAACTCCACTATGTTTTTGAAACTGGTTGCATAAACTGGTGTCAGTCTTTCACGTGGAGAAATTATGAAATAATAATGTAAAATGTAAACATTAATAGGAAAAACTTGCGTTTCTTTTTTTCAGCACTAGAATTCAATGTATACAGTTGCTTATGGATATTTTCCATCGTGGACTGCTTGCAAACACAGAGGTTATTTGAACTTATCTTTTTTTACTGAACTCTTCCCTTCAGCCTTAGTTCCCCATGTGCATCAGTGAGGCTTGACCGCCTATAGCCCTGTCACCAGTTCACCACCGTCCTTCCTTGGACCACTCTAGATAGATACTGACCGCTGCAGACCTGGAACACCCCACAAGAGCAGCAGTTTTACAGATACTCTGACCGGGTCATCTAACCATCACAATTTGTCCTTTGTCAAACTCACACAAATACTTACACCTGACAATTTTTCCTTCTTCTAACACATCAACTTCGAGGACAAAATGTTCACTTGATGCCTAATATTGACACCATCTCTGATTAAACTCAACTAAATTCACATTTTGGTTTTGTATCATTTTTTAAAAAGTCATAATAAATGCGTAGCTCTTGATACTGGGAATAAATGGTCAAAGATAATAGGGTTTGGTATCTGGAGGTCAAAATGACAGCTCACGACCTTTTCTATGATGTATAGAACTTTGGCCCTAGTAGGTTTAACAGTGACAGATATTTTCATGTCTGCTGATACCAGTAATAAACATTTGAAGTTATATTCTGCTGACACGAAAACTCTGGTGTTAGTATTGTTCACATAGTTTTTTTCCGTCTTAGACTCACATCTTAATGGTTATGTCAATAACTGCCCTGTGCATCCATGACTTGTTTTGCTTTTCTTGTAAACACGTGCTCAAAGGAAAGCTGATCCAGCAGAGCTGAAAAGTGCTATCACGTCACACAGAGGTGTCAAGCGTAGAGATATCTGCTTTTATCTGAAGGCCCAACATCTTTTTATCCACCTCCAGTTTTCATCTCCACTCTTAACACCCATATTTTCACCCTTGCCATTCTTTAATCCACCTGTCCATTGTTGTCTCCCTCATGGCAGATCCACAGGGTCCGGCAGGTGTGTCTGGAGTTGTGCAACACGGCTATTCTGAGAGGCTGTTATAGCACCAGAAAACGTGTTTTCCTCTGTTAGAAAGTCTGCCACCTCCCTCTGAGCGTTTCATCTTTTGACCCATCAGGCATAGGCAAAGCTGACTCAAAGGGAGATAAACATACAGGATGTGAATAATGCAGCAGATTCCCGTGCAGAGGGGTCACTCAGGTGTAATGATGCATTTCCTCCCTCAGTTTTAATGAGCTCTTAAGATAGACATCCAGATTAATGGGCGTTTACGTCAAGAAAAACACTCAGTAACTTTCATAACATCTCATTCTTGCTTTTTTGCTCCTACTGAGATAAAACATCCAGTTTTCATGATTTTAAGATTTCTTTAAGGAAACAGCCTTTTTTATTTATGTTGTATCATTTACATCCATAATCAAGAAGTCCTTTTTTAGTGTGACAATTTCTCAGTCTGATGTCATTTTGCCTTAATTTCACTAACAGTGACCCTACAGAGTGTGACTTTACGATAAGTTAGGAAAAAAAAAATAGGATGAGGTGAGCTTGTTCCAATTTTATCCGTAAACTAAATTACAGAAATGCAGCAACCCAAAAAACAGTCATGAGATCAGTACCTAAGAGAAGAAGTTTAACTGATAAACAAAGGTATCTATTCAGAACTAGGAAGGAAACTAATACCAGTGGAAAATCAATAACAGCTAATTTAAGGAATCAATATAATTAGTGTTAATGCTCAACAATTCCCTCATCAATTCCGCCCACAAAGTTCTGCAGTTGATGTATTTATATCAGAATTTGTATGTATTGCCAAGTAAATTTGCACATACAAGTAATTTAACTTGGTAAATATGTGCAAAAACAGTCAACATATAATAAAAAGGGTCAGGAGGAATAAAAAAATATATAAAAATAGGAATAAAATAGTACAAAATGTATAGTATTTATAGTAGCAGTCACAGGTCCCCAATTCCTTGAAGTACTAAAAAGGTCATGGACTAAAATTAACAAAAGAAATTGTAGCTGACAAAAATGTCAACCTATCCTGGTCAGTGTAGTCCTGTCTGGTTGTCTGACATAACTTAAAAGTTAATATGACAAGCTTTTTTTTTTTTTTAATCATTTAATCATTTTGTTCAACTAAAGTAACAACTGACTCGGAGCAGACAAAGCTGCACCAGCCCATATCTGTATGATTTATAAAAAATAACTATATGAACCTGTTAATGCAGCACAGCAACTGTGGGATTATTCCTGGATATTTGGGATTTTCCTCCCAGAATATGACTTAAAGTAAATAACATATATGTTACAGAAGGTTTTTATTATAGGTAAAGTCTTCAGTATAAATGTTACAAGAAAATGCAGGTAGCTTTCATTTTTACCCCACCAAGGAGGTGCCTGCATTTGTCTGTTTGTTTGTTTGTCAGCAAGATTTTGCAAAAAGTACTGGACAGATTTTTCTAAAATTTTCAGAAGAGATCAGTAATGGCCTTACCTAAAAATAATTCAATTTTGGTGGTGATCCAGATAACTAATTTTGCTCATCAGTTGTCAAACTACTAATGATATCAACATGATTCCAGTGGTAAGGGTCATTTTGTTGTTGCTTTCTCATGGAACTGCTGCTTATAGGTGGAACAGCAACAAGGGCAATACCTAAGCAGAGGTTTGGTTCGAGTGCTGTCTAGTTTATTAGTAAAAGACCATTTACTGCGTATTCACTCCTTTTAGACAATGTTCCCATTTTTTCTACAGTAAAAAACAAATTTCACTTATATCCATGGTAGAAATGACATCACTATCAGAAAGTTGAAGGATAAACGTTTAAGTAATATCACTTTCTGTCCATCTTTTTGAGAAGTTATATTTAGTAATCCGTACATCCTGTTCTTGAAGTTCTGCCCTGTTAAACTTCATTTCATAACACCATTTCTGAAAACCACATAATATTCAATATACATATTAAGAATTATTGTGCAGCAGGTAGTGCTGTAATGTTCTAAGAGATTATCAAGCCAAATACTCCTGTGGTGTGAAGTGTGCCAAGAGGGATTTCATCCTCCCCAGTTATCTCCAAAGAGGATTGGATATGTGAAATTGTACATTTTTAATACAATTAATATTCATGATTAGAAATCCTAAGGTGTAGAAAAAGCATATAGGACAGCTGAGCACATGCTCTGAGTTTGTTACAAAGAAAAAAAAATCAACAGCCAACCAGAGACAAGCTGGTCAAAGGGCTTAAATCGCTGGTGGAACTTTCCAATGAATCAGATTTTGGTTCGATGAGCTCATCATCTTACTAATTAACCCTCCAACTGGAGACAGTCAGCCCTGAAAAACACAAACCATGATTCATTATTTTTTCAGCCCCGAAGGAAAAATTCTGCATCTGGTTTCTTCAGTTTGCACTGACATGCAAGTTGTCACCACTATGCTTTTAATTACCTCTAAAACCTTAGTTGCTGACTCCCTGGTGATATTTCGCAAGCCTTTAATTAATCCTCAGTGTCTGTGCTATCACCAGTAATGAAGGAGGTGTGTTTCCATCTCTGCCATGTGTCTGCGCAGCCTTTCACCGAGGCCTCAGCTGCTGTTCAACCAGCTGACGGGGGTAGATGACCTGACAAGCTCGCCGATGATAATCCACTCTTAAGATGATGAGACATGCTGAAGGGTCTTGTTTCCTTGAAAAATATGAGTAATTCTGGGCTAAAAGCACCCATCTCTTCCATCCTCGTGTTGCTTCCATTAGCACTTCTCTTAATCACCGACCTCTGCGGCTGGATTTTCACAAGAGTCCATTGATTGGATTAAAACGTTTTTCGGGTTAATAGAGCTTTTTTCCATCATCTTTTGTCCAGTGAAGATAGCAACCTCGTGACTGTCAACAGTAAGTTGTTATACATCCATTACTTTAACATTCTTTTGTCTGTTCCCTTTTTCTTCTTCTTCTTTGCTCCCCCATTCTTAGAGAGCCGGTGTCCCACTTCCCCGAGGACAGCATCTACGGCGTCACTCCTCCACAGGTAGACCGGGACAGCCGGGATGAGTTTGAGAGCCATGTGACCACAGGTCAGGGCCAAGTGAGGGTGCTGTGCAGGGAGGATATGATGATGTACAGAGAATACGTCAAGAACAGATACATGTGAGACTAAACTGAACAACAACTTGATCTCTTTTACTAAATATAGAAGATCTGCTCCAAGACTGCACCAAGTCGAACTTTCAAGACTTTGTGTGAGCACTTTTGTTGGAGGCTACAACACAGTGCAAGATAACACCCTGCATTGATAGACTCATTTATCAACTAATTTTGTCCAGAAGGAAATGAAGAACGTTTTTTTAGGTGTTTGTTTTTTAATGTTTCTTTTTAAGTTGACCTGTGCAGGATGACTTTTTTCATTTTTGTTCCGTATAATGCTGTGAAAACACCTTTTTTAATTCAATCAGAAAGTCTCTTCTTTTTTTTTCTTGATTAGATTTTAATTTTAACGTTTTTAAAAAGGTTAATAACTCAACGTACGATCAGGTGAATAAATCAAAGAATAAGGACCCATTTTGTATCTAACAAGTTGGCTGTAGCTGTCATACCTGTGCAACCAATGTAGTTGTATAAAGTGCTCAGACATACACAGTCGTCAGCTCCAAGTAAAGTCACATTAATGGAACAAAACCAACCACTTAATGCTGTTGAAAGTCTCTCTCAATTATTATGTGGCTTATTGCAAGCAGCTTATTCACTGATCAAAATGTGCTGGGAAACATAGTGATAAAGACAGAGCTAACAGGGACAGCGGCCACTTTTTAACAGCTTTTCTCCCTCGTTAATTCTGGATTAAAATAACACTCTGTTTAAAAAAGATGCTTCATCAAAAATAACAAGTGGAGGAAGACCGTGAAACCCTTAAGGTGTATTTCCACTGAATGAGTTTTGCTTCACTCGCCTTTCTGCTTGGGATTGCATGTTTTTCACAACATATGATCCTCTTGGATTCAAACCAGCCGTTCAAATCTTAATGTGTTGTTCAGAAACTTCCAACAACTGAATGGTCTGAGTATCACAAGCAGGATGTTTGACATGATAACAACCCCCAACCTACCCTGTTGTTAGCTCTTTAGTGGGGATGGGAATCAAAAAACAATTCCAGTTGAGAATCGATAACAACTCCCTCAAAGAATCAATATCCTCAGTCTTTTTGCTTAACTATTTCCTTATAAATGCCTCCCATTTTTTCTGCATGCCTTGGAAATCAAGGACATCACGTTCTTATCAGAGGCAAGTTTACAGAAATGATAAGTCTGTGATGTTTTAATGGCAGGAGTGGTCAAAGTTACAACTTGATTTTTGACAAAAGTAACTTAATGCACAACATTTAGCAAGTGGAAACACCAGAAACTTGCAGATGTATTCATCTATGAAGTACAACATTAAATTTTTGGAATGCTATGTATTTGACATTTTTGCCACTGAAAGGCTCTGAACTTTTGTCCAACAAGAAAATCCACAGGAATCAATAAGGGAATCATTAAAGAAGTACTTATATTGGCATTGGTTTCAGTAAAATCTTATCAATTCCCATCCCTACTCTTTAGTGATGTATTGCAGTCCCGACTCTACTCTGCTTTTTTATGTACGTTGTTTTCTGCTTGCATGCCTCTCTGAAACTAAACTTGTGTCCTCGTTGTAACAAAAAGCCACAGACAGAGAAACTCTGCGGCTTTTTGAACAATATGGCCTCTTAAACAAACAGCTTTCCACAGCTGCAAAGTAACAACCCCACCTTTGTTGCGGAGGTGTTATCAAAGTATTTTCTGTGGAAAACGAAGCTCCAAGTAATGAAACAGAGTCGAGCTGAGCTAGGTCAGTACCACAAGAGACCTCAACTGCAGTACTATAGTTAGCAGAGGGAGAGTCCACATGGCAAAAACAAATGATACTAAACTAAAGAGAATCCAGGTCACATAAAAGCTACATGTTGTGGACTTGACCGAACACGATATAAATCATTACGCAGGAGGATTGTTACTTTCCTTTTTAAAAACTCCTATATATATATATATATATATACATATATATATATATTTATATATATATTGATTTATATATCAGTGGGGTTATATTCCAAATTTTAAAGTATCTCCATTTGAAAACTTAATTTAATTACATCTTTTTTATTCTTGTATATTATGAATCTTATATATTTAAATTGTGGACGATGGCAAATCCAAAGTTTTCGAGTGATTTCTTCGGTTTACTTTCTGACTCAGAAGTGTTTGTTTTTTATTATTTTTAATGACTAAGTTCTATGTTTGTTTTACACGTTTTCACCAGATCATTTGTCTTTTTATATTACTATGGGTAAACAATAGAGAATCTTTGAATGACACTGTCTCAAATGTAATGTAAAGTGTGAAAATCCTTGTTTCATAATTCTATTTTAATTTTTATTTAGTTGTGTGAGTCTAAAAACTCATCACTGATGCCTTCTTTGTTTACATTTAGATCCACTTTCTTCTGTAATCATCATTTCTTATGTGATCTTTGTGAGCAGCAGGTTTAAATAAACATGTATTTGTTAAAACTAAAGGACATATTTTTGGCTAATTTTTACCCACATGCACTTTTCCGCAATACGGCAAAGCCCCTTTCTCCTCATTTGTTTTGTCTCCTGCTTTAAAAGTAGAAAAAAATGAACGTTATTTCTCTCTCTGGGCCTCTAAAACTGTTCTTTGTCCCACCCACTCTCATCTGCTGCCTGTTTCTCTCTCCCCTGTTGCCCATTGTGCACCCTGTCCATCCCACTTACTCCCTTCTCCTTATTGCATTCAGCTCTCAGCAACAGGTGTCATAAATGCTAATCTGTGGCAAAGTCTGCCTGTCTTTTTAAACACACCGACGTTCTATCAGCAGTCTGATTGACCAGTGCTCTCTGTGTCTGTGCCTCGTGAGCCTGCAGACGGGTGGGAGGGGGCTGGGAGGTGGGTGCTACAGCATGTGATATGATGAGAGAACAGTAGTGCAATTAGTGAAAAATAACTTGCATTGAAGCCTATACTAATAAAAGAGAGGGGAGAACTGAGCATGTGTCATGTACAATTGCAAATGTCTTGTTTTTTTTAAGCTCTGCTAGACAATCATCATAATTTTAGAGTTGTGCAGATGTCTAGAGTGCACTTGAGATATCTGTTGCACAAATAACCATCGCTTCTTCATGTGTGCTCCTTCTCCCCACTCTTCATTTGAATCCACTCAGCCAACTCAACAAGCTCTTTCAACTTAATGATAAACACGGCTCATGCAGGTCAGTTTTTCATTTTGGTGGTTCTGTAGTATGAATACCAACAGGTTTGTATTCCAACTACGTGGATAAGATGTGATGCAACTCTAATTCCTCACAGTGGGTTTGGAGGCTTACATATCTGAATTTTTCTTCCACTACATTACTCTCAAAGCATCAAGGTCTTGTACAGCGCTGGATTTCTTTAAACTGTTTTTCTCTCACTTTCTTTTTTTTGGCGTTTCAATATTTTCACATCATAGCAGCAATAAACAAATGCTTAGCTCAAAGGTAACATCAAACTCCTTTTTTACCTTTAAGGCTGAACAGAGTTCTGTTTTAGCATTGCAGTTGCAATGTATGTATGCACAAAAGTCACACTGTTTCCATGACCATCTATAGCAGGGGTAACCAACATGGTGCCTTTAAGCTCCTGGTAGCCGTGCAGGAAGTCTCTGAGGGGCCGGCAGGGACACTCACAAATAGCATAACTTGCCAACACAAAGCTTGAAATAGATAAACATTTTTTTATTTGAAATTTTATAATTTGCAAATAAATCACCATAACATCAATACAAAAACAAAATTAGCATGTGCTTTACATCTTAAAATGTCCCATTTTCTTTTATGCTTTGACCTGTGAGGTGTCAGAGTTTTCATTGATGCTCTCATGTCTCATATTTATCACCCTGGTTCCAGCTGCATTTGTCATTTAACAGAAAAGTACATTTTTGAAGATTAAGAAGGAAACTTGCAGTGTCATATGTAACCCTTTAAATGCATAATATTTGTCATTTTAAGATACACTATTAGAATCTATATTACCTAAAACATTAACCCTCATGTTGTCTTAAGCCGCATTCACACACTGATGTTTTGGCCAGCTTTTGCTGATGTATAGGGGAACGTCAAGCTGATGTAATGTTTGCTATAGCAATTGTTATTATTTGTTATTCTTAATTTGTTTTGCTGCAGGGTACCCCTGGTCTCAGTTGGGCCTCCCTGCTTAAATAAAGGTTAAATAAATTAAAATAAAAAAATACTAGACTGGAATTTCCTAAGAACACTTTGTGGGTTTTTTTCTTAAACTGAAGTGATTGGATTTTAGAGGTCAAAAGTCAGGATTTATCCTTTACATGTAAAGGGCAAAGGTCAAAGTAAAATTCCTAAATGTCAACTCTTGCTTGAGGCTAAACTTGATGTTCATCTTGCTTGTAAGATATTTACATTTCACCACAAAAACCACCTCAGCTCGTTTTTTTTTTTTTTTTTTGAGTCAGTACTGGGCTTTACTGCCTTGCATTTGTATACTCATCTTGCAGTGCAGCTGGATCCACCAGATTCATTGTCTGTGATCAGGCAGATCCATCCTGCAAAGCCTCAAGCTGAAACAATTGAGCTGCAAAGACACTGCCCAGTCAGCTTCCTTTTAGAAGGAAGACATGGGAGCAATGAGCTTGATGACAGTGAGAAGAGACTGCAGGCCTGTAACAATGGCTGCTCATACAGAGATTAGCATAGATGCTACTAGCTTCAACAGCATTTTTATTATTTTATTTTATTATTTCTTCATCTAATGAAGGACAAATAACAACACTGAAAGCCTTTCTCTAAGACAGATATATTCACACCATCTTTGACATGTTTTGGTGGCAGTTTGCTTCCACATTGGTCCATGTTTTGACTTTGCACTGCAGCAGTAGCACCTGCCTACTACAACATCTGATTAGCAAGTAATGAATGTAAATTAACAGCATAATTGTCCCATCATCTTACTGATATGGTTTTGAAAGGTCCTGCCCTCCCTATTTACTTCCTATGGGCTGTTGCTTAGATGGACTGGTGAAATATTTCCAGTTTAGGTATTGAACTGTCTATCTGGCGTGTCAAGTCACTAACATGTCTAAGGGAGCTGGAAACCACCAGACAACAACCTTTTCTCCATCATTGTGCATTTGAATGAGCTCTAATAACATCTTCATTTGATAAGATTAATTCGCTTATTTTTTTTAAAGTGTTGTTTTTTTTTTATAACATGTGTTTTTGTTTTAAGATTTAGAAAATGTGCTTGAAAATGGTGGTTGAACCCCACCACTTTTTTTAATCAGTTTATGTAACCAATCCTTTTATGAGCTCTTTGTTTTATTTGGGGAGTGTAAGTGCTAAATTGTGTAAGGACCCCTGAGTAAATATGTCATGACTTATTCAACATCCAAGAATAAGGAGGAGAGATCTTTCAGAAAACGATGTCACGTGATGACTGCAAATTGATATGTGAACCTCCAGGTTCACACATTTCATCTGCAGTTGCTGCTGATACCTTCACCTCACCTTTCCATATTTTATATTCTTTTACAGCCAGAGTCTTTACATTCACGATGCTCCATTACTGAAACCCTCTTTGTCTCTATTGCATCGCTGATGGCCTTTTTTCAGGTTAATTGGAGACCATAAGGTCTGAGTTTGCAGGCGGGGGGACTGTGGGTGGATGGGGGTTTGTTTCCTGAAAGGGTCTGTTTTGACAGGGAGAAAAGGTCTTTTATGCAAAGCCCTGTTCCTCTCATGTTTTTGTGTTCGAATGGCAGGTGTCTCATTACACTTGAAATTTCCCAGCCGGCATGGGTATGGATGAATAAATGCATCTAATCGCTGATATTTTTGGACATTTATCTTTTGGTAGTCCACACAAAAACAGGATTACTGTCTAATGTTTGGGTGTGGCGTCACTCCGCTTCTTTTCTGATGAAGATTCAATTTGTTTTCTTACAATCCATCACCGAAAATGATCAGAAATGCATTTTGAGATACATTTTGTTGCTTTGTGTGGTCTGGTATCAGCCTTTGACATGAGTCACTAGGCACTTCATGTGACCGCTTAGCTTATGAATGAGAGAGACAACCCCTTCTCCAGCCCCCGGCCCGCTGACAAAAGATGGACAAACAGCAGTTGCCTGGAAACCAAAACGGGTTACCACACTGCTTTTTGCTCCTTTAAATCTTCCTCTTCTGCCCAGCCGCTACTTCTTCTTCATTATCTATTATTTTGTGAAAAAGAAAATACATTAATACAAGGATGCATCATTTTTGAAATGGTACATTTATTAACCATACACTCAATCCTGTGTTTATACATAACAGCCGTGCATTTGAAAGACCCTGTAGCTTACGTGCTTTATTTCAGCATTTGTCTCACTGTCCACCCTTTAAGTCTGTTATGCTGTAAAGTGTGTGAAATAAATGAGGGAAAAGTCCTGTAAGTTGTTCAGATTTCTTATTCAGATGAGTTGAATCTGTGCTCAACTATAATCTTTAACTGTGTCATTATTCTGAGGATGAAGAAGTTCAATTAGTTGAAAATAAAGGGCTGAAAGTGTTAATTTTATCTGCATGCTCCTTCTTTAAAAAGCAAATTTGCATACTATTGAGTCCAATTCAATGTTATGTCATGTCTTCTACATATAACACAAGGATTTAAAAATATTCAAAGTCAACTTTTCTTTTCTTTTTGGCAATATGTATTGATCATGCAAAAAAATCTGTTTTTTCAAAATGTAAAATATGACACAAAATTACCAAAATACGCCAGAGGTGAAGTGAATAAGACTGATTATGTCATCTTCATGGCAACTGTGAGAATGGGGTATATTAGGCAGCAAGTGAACATTTAGTCCTTTAGTTGATGAGTTCAAAGCAGGGAAAAATGGGGAAGCGTTAAGATTTGAGCAAGTTGTGATAGCTAGATGACTGGGTGAGAGCATCTCCAAAACCGCAGCTCTTGTGGGTGTTCCTGGTCTGCAGTGGTCAGTGTCTTTCTAAAGTTGTCCAAGGTAAAAGGGTCATGGGCTGGGGAAAGAAGGCTGGCCCGTGTGGTCCGATCAAACAGATAACTTTCACTAATGTTTGCCAGTTCAGCAAACATTAGTGACACATAATTATTTAGACATTTAAAGAACAATACACTGAACACAAACTTGCATCCATGAGCTCAGACCCGATGTGAGATTTGGTCATATCCGTCATTCATGTTCAGATCAGCTTCAGCTTGATCAGAGCTGATCTGTGAGTAGAAATGACAGTCCTCCCACTTCTTCATTTGATAAATGAGTGCCAATGTCTCCTGGCCTTGACTGTTGTAGGTACAGAGATATAATAAGTCTTTACAGCTACAACAGATTATTGTGTTTGAGGGAAGGTCTGTAGTATCTATAAAAGGTTTTCGTGTAAAGGTGATTCATGATTTTTCCAGGCGAGTTTGGGGAGAAAGAGAGGAAGAGGCTTATATTTTATAATTTTGAAGATTATCTGACAAATAAAAACAAAACTGAATCATTCTTCACAGATGAGAAACCAAAAAAGATTAGGACATCAGGACATTCAAAACATTTCCAATGACATACAAGGTAAAAGAAGAATTATGAGCACTTACAGGTGTAACATCATGTTTGTCCCTCACTGAACACACTGTATTTTTAACAGACGTCTTTGTACTGTGCTGCTGTGTGTGAGAGAGATACTGCAGCTAATTTCAGGCATGGGGAACGCACATTGCCGAGAAACTGATATAACAGAGCAGGATCTGTTTCACCAGGCAGAGACACAACTTCTTGTTTTTAAATAGACGCTAACACTTTATACACACAGCACACGGATTTCATACTGCATGAGAACATCCCTGAAGTGAGATATAGCATTTTAATTATGGTTAATGTCAGTGCTTCTCCCCTGTTAACTTGTTTGCCAATGAATCATAATGTCTGCTTTGAGCAAAAGTTTGTAAATGATTCAACTTAACCTTTTACTACACTGCAGTTTTTGTGTATTATAGCTGCAGCCTGACACTTATGTTGGCTCCTATGTAAACTAAAGCTGTTAGCAGAGCCAGAATTGCTGAGAATCTGGGTTTTAAGACCAGAAACTGGCAATTAACTCCACTCCTGTCAAACTAGAAACAACCAAGTTTGCCATCATATTCTCTGTTAACATTTTGCATTTTGTTGTATTCAGATCTGTGCTGGGTAATCAGATACCAAACAGACTGCTGGCTCTTTAATTTGTGGTTTATTTTGTATCAAAATAAGTCCCAAGTGATGATTTCCCTTTAAAGTCCTTAAAACTTTATTTACTTTATTTACAAAACAGCTATTTCACAAGGCCATTACATCCATATTTACGACAAAATTAACATTTTTAAAGATTCACTGCTATCCTCTTGGCCCTCCACATTTACTCATTTGCGAAGTGAAATTTGACAGCAAACAATGCTAATAAACAAAGATGAATTAGCTAAAAGCTAAGAGACTAGCTACTGTGATCTACTACTATTTTGCAAATAAAGCTCAAAAAGGAATAAGTTAAATTAATAATAATAATAATAATAATAATAATAATTATACAAAATAACTTTTATTTATATACCACTTTTTTACAAAGTGATTCACAAAAGGACACATAAAATATGAATCATTTTAAAATATATAAGTGCATTGATGGAAATATAAAAGCAGTGACATTAAGTCATACATAAGAATGAACATTATAAAAACAATACAAGAGTTTACATCTGTTTCAAAACTTTTTATTAAAAAAAATGTTTCAAAGAAAGGACTTTAAAGAAGAGACAGAGTCCGCAAACCAGAGTCTTGGTGCTTGTATGGAAAAAGCTTGAAAGCCCTTTGTGTCTACTGTAACTTTGTTTGTTGATGAGCCAACATAAGCTACACAAATAAACTCACCCCACATTGCTAAAGGAATGAGACAGCTTGACTTCTGTAGATCTCCATGATGTACATTTACTGTGAGCTATCAACAGAAAACTTTATGCCACCAGTTAGGCTCCACTCATAAAATATGTCATCTCTTTGTACAAACACAAAAATGATTTATTTGCCCTCATTCATTGGTGTAGTTTGGGGATTCACTATAGCAGTCAGGTATATGCTATCTGGCCATGAGCTGGGAGGCATTGCCATTTAGACAGATTTTTTGAGGTCTTTAATGCTAGTGCAGTTATCAGATATCAAATTATTGTCAGTGGGCTTTGTTATGGATTACTACAAGGTACTGTTGATCTGAAGTTAATACAAGACTTAAACGAAGTCTGTGAGCTAATGAAACAACAATCAAACCAGATAGTCTAATGCTAATTTAAGTTAACTAACCCCTTTACAAAAGTAAAGGAACATAAATAATATAAATATCTAAATGTATGTTAAGTTCAGTTTATTACTTTATTTGACAAGCACCATGCCAGACACAACATTCGATTCTTCCTTCCATCCTGCACATCGACGCAGACAAGGAGCCGGGAGCAAAGGATTTTAAGGAGGAAGGATTTTTCTTGGTTTTCTTTGACTTTTCTCACCCAGCAGATCGTGTTTGCCTGTTTAACTTGGCAGAGATAAGAACAGAAAACTATTCATCACTTTGGTCAGTGAAATAATTTACTTTCACTTTCAACACTGAGAGAGAAACCTTATAAAGCTCATAAAGCTATGTATTTATGAGCCTTTGAGACCACACCTCACCTATACAAAACACTTCATGTCTGTTTCCTATCCAATAAAAGCACTTGATGTCCTGGGTTACAAGGGGCATCCAAGGCATGGAATTACATATTTAGTTGATGGAGTGTGGTCAGCAGGCGTGCGATGCTGCGCAGTGCACCACAAAATCTGATGCCTGCTTTCAGTAAGGATACAGTGTAATGAGGCGGAAATTTCCTTTCATTTTTGGAACTTGTTGTGGACCAACTAAAAGAGGACCACATGCCGCAGTTGGCTCCCAGACCAAAAGTTTGGACACTCCTGATATATAAATAAAAAAGTTTAAAACTTGTAGGAAGGTGTATCTCGCTTTAGACATTCATGTAAAAAATGATTAAAACTGAAATGTTATCTTACATCTGCTTTCTTGGACTCATTACTGCACCACTCCATTCAGGTGATGATGGTAGTGTTAGGATCACTTTAAAGTCTAAAAGGTGAAGGACTCGTCCGATCACTTCGTCTCCAAAATAAATGATGCATCTATAACCTGCATTTGATCTAAAATGGTACACAACAAAATCTGCACTGTCAAATCAACACTATCAGAGTTAATATTAGCACTGTATAAGTGTCTCTATGGGTCCACACTACATGGGGATGTTTTTACTCTTTTTGGAGCGTTAGTGTTGCAGCCCTCATCAAGTGTAATTGTTGACTCTGTTTGGAGTTTAAATTTCAAACCTTGTAACACTTAACAGAGTGACTTTTGATCAACACTTCCATGTAATCTTAATTTCCCTAATGGGAGTCTCCCAAAGGGATAAATAAAGTTCTATCTAATGTATCTAATCTAATCTAATGTAATCCAATGTAGTGTTAGTAATGCACTCTCTCAGAGTATCTTTTAAACCACTTAACTGTTCAAAAGCTCCATATTGACACTGCAAAGTGTAAATATTCTTGTATTAATTAACCGTATATTAAAGCGGAAAAGTTCAGAGTTAAAGATCCTTGAGTGACACCTATGGATTTGTTTTACTGAAAATCATTTTGACTCTTATTTTTGACACCAAGATTTTTTCAACTGAGAGTTAATTTTCAGGGATTTGACTCCGTCCAGAGTATAATGAATTCTGCACTTGCTGAAATGTTGCGGACACCAACAGTTTAACTCTTCTTCATTTGCTGTGTAGTTTGCAGTTTGTCCAACAAGTTGTCTGAACCATAATTCATCCTATGCTTGTAAAGTCGCCGTGCTTGTAGATTTAGGTAGAGGGACGTGTATGAAGCTGTAGTCTCAGTTTCTCAGAGAAAAAAAGCGCTGAAGCATCCAGGTGATACTCTCTCTTTCTCTCTCGCTCTCGCTCTCTCTCCTTTTACGTCGTGACGTCAGGCGCGTTTAAATCTCTCCTCGCGTGTCCCCTCGCGGCCCCTCTCCGCTCCTCTCCTCCTCCTTCTCCTCCTCCTCACATGCGCCTTCTCCCTCACCGAGCTGAACACCGGCCAATGCTTCACATCACCCCTGCCCTGGCTGTGTGTCCCATGCGTGGGAAGCACAACAAAATCGAGGGGTTCACTTGAGAGGGTCCACAGGAGCGAGGGAGAAATAGGGAGGACGGTGTGAGCATCCTTGTTTACTTTGACTTTGGACGAGGGAGCTGATTTCAGCAAAAATCTCAGCTCTGATCGTTTTATCTGGAGGTACGTACACTATGCTTCTCATATATTTTGTTTCTTACTGTAAGAGTATGTTAGATATGCCTTAGTGATAGTTAGATTCGGTAATTTTACCAAAAAGTTGATTCTCAGAGTGTCAAGGCTTTTGGATGTACAGTAAAGGTACTCCTCTTGTTAGACAGCATTACCTGGTGTCTCTTGTCATGTATTGTTAATGTCACTGACAGAAAAATCCACCACTTTTATAGTTTTCATGGTGTAAATCATTAAGATTATTAAAACTAATTTTTAAGGGAATGTGACGCAGAAATATAAAATATTGATTGTGCTACAGTTATTGGACACTGAGCTTCCTATAGATTGAGCTGCTCTGGTTTCAGCACCATGGACAGCACCAGCCTCCTGCTGCTGCTGCACTAAAGTTACTATGGCTTCCATGAAGATGGTACGAACTAGGGAACTTGAATGGTCAAAGAAATATCCAAAAACAGCTATACATCAGAGCTAAAGATGATTGCATATAATGTTGGATGGAACAAGCTCTGTACATGATATTCTATGCAAACAACTTTTTGTTAATTATGGCTGTTTTGTGTTAAAACAATGCACAGTGCACAGTTATTTTGTTACCCATTAAATAAACCTGGAGTAGCTCTAAGTTTATAAATCCATCAACCATTTACTATCATTACTGTCACTGAACAGTTATTTGTGCACTTTTAATTTTTAAATCCCTCTTACTTTGGTTTGAGTTACTGATTTGAGAAGTTCATTTTTTTTTCATAGCAGCTTAGGGTAAAAGGGGAAAGAAAAACAGAAAAGCTCAACTAATTGGGGCTGTTCATCAACTAAATCAACTATAAGCATATCAAAATTTTACTCTAATATAGAAACCAAGTTTGGTAACTTCAGTACTGAAACAAGTTTAGTATCACTGCACTCAACACTGAAACAATACTTAACAATGAATCAATACCTGTTTGATAACTAATGAATCTTGGGATGTCCTGAGGGTTGGTCAGATTAAACATTTATAGTTACGTTTTTGTTATTAATACTAATCAGAGTAACTTGATGATTTTATCACACAGCACTGTAAAATATTATCGTTAAACTCAGTACTTTGAGATCATTTTCAGTGAAGTCCATTGAAATAGATTCATAGAGCGCAACATTTAGTGTAATTAAGTAAAATGTTTATCTACGTGACTTCACTGCAGTTTAACTTGAGTACATCATCATTGAGTACATTATCTTTGTACTTTTTCCCAGCCCGTCACTGCAGTCTTTACATGCTGTACGATACAAATACACAAATTAAAAAAAACTAAGCAGGAGATTCAACAGCATTTTGTACAACGTGTATTTTGTAGACTTGGATAACATTTGTGCGTCTTGCATATGACTCCTCTTGACTGATGTTTGACCAAAGATTTCAGCTTTATTTCTATTTCCATTTCCATCTGACCGGAGCTGTGTGCCTTTATCAGTAGTTTTATAAATAACGTGCAATTTTATTTCTTTGTGTCCATTAAACTACTGGATATTCAATTAAAGTCTTCATTTTGAATATTTGCTGGCAAACAGTGCTTCAGTCATATTTTATTAAGAATAATAACAAACACCAAATCATTTAGAATTATAAGAAAGAGAGAAAATGGTTGTTTGATGATGTTAATGTCCATTTATTCTACGCCTCTAAGCTTCTATAGCTCATAAATAACAACTTTAAGCTATTTAGTAAGTAAGAGGTGGCTCTAAAGTTTTAAAAATCCCTGTTTAACCTATTTAATGTTAGCTATGCTGGAGATACCACATGATCTGTAAAATCTATATTCTGACTATAACTTGCAAATGAATCTTGTTAACTGATGTTCTGTCATTTTCATTTCATTGTTCATATACTCACAAACCAATCAAAACACAGTTACGGGCAATCGTGATTTCTGATGGAATAGTCATTCCTGAGGAGACTCTTTTAAAGTTAGTCTCAGCTTACAAAAAGAGGCCCAGACATCAAACACCATCGAGGTACGAATACAATTTGAACCCAAGACCCAGAAATAACCTAAAACTCTGGGGATATCATAAACTGAATCTCAAAATCCCAGACATTGATTCACATATGATTGCATTTTGTCCCTGAACCAAAATGTTCTGCCTTATTTTGTATGAACTGATTATTAATTTGAGCTTTTTGTATATGTTTATTCTTCACACTGGACTCTAGTTTTTTTCTGTAAGTTTATCAGCCTCATCAACTCATTTAGATCTTCAAGGCAAGCAAACAGAGAGACTAAGAGGCAGTAAACAAGGCTATGAATCATTACCTGCTCATTTGGAGTAATGAAAAAGGGAATATGCCTCCACACTTCCATTAATGACCCAATCTTCTTGTTTCTACCTCTGCCCACAGGACAAAAGGACGACAGTGTGGAGATATGAACGAGTCGCTGGTGGTGAACGACTCCTCTGCTTCTCCTGTGCCAGGAGAAGCTCTCCCATGGATGGAGGCTGAGTCTCCAGAGAACAACAGCAGCCGCCTGGAGTTCTCCACCGCTCCCTTAGATTTCCCCATCAACCCTTGGGACATCATGCTGTGTATGTCCGGCACCGTCATCGCCTGTGAAAACGCCATCGTGGTAGCAATCATCTTCTACACACCTACGCTGAGGACTCCCATGTTTGTGCTGATTGGGAGCCTGGCCACGGCGGACCTGCTGGCTGGCATGGGATTAATCCTGAACTTTGTGTTCCAGTATGTGATCTCCTCTGAGACTATCAGCCTTATCACTGTAGGCTTCCTGGTTGCCTCCTTCACAGCGTCTATAAGCAGCCTTTTGGCCATCACCGTGGACCGTTACCTCTCGCTCTATAACGCCCTGACGTACTTCTCGGAGAAGACATTGCAGTACGTACACCTGATGCTGCTAGTGACTTGGGGGGTGTCTCTGTTCCTGGGTTTGCTACCGGTGCTCGGCTGGAACTGCTTGGACGAGCCGTCGTCCTGTAGCATCGTCCGCCCTTTGACCCGCAGCAACCTTATGCTCCTCGCCACCTCCTTCTTCGCCATTTTCATGCTCATGCTCACCCTCTACTTCAAAATTTGTAAAATCGTGTGCCATCATGCCCACCAGATCGCCCTCCAGCAGCACTTTTTTGCCACATCACATTATGTAGCTACTAAAAAAGGGGTCTCCACTTTGGCGATCATCTTGGGAACATTTGGTGCCAGCTGGCTGCCGTTCGCCATTTACTGCCTGGTTGGCGAAAAGGAGTACCCCTCAGTGTACACTTATGCTACGCTCCTTCCAGCCACCTACAACTCTATGATCAACCCTATTATTTACGCCTACAGGAACGCTGAAATCCAGCGCTCCATTTACATGCTCCTCTGTGGCTGCTTTCAGGCGAACAAGGCCTACAGGTCCAGATCGCCAAGTGAGGTCTAACAAAAGGGCGTGAATGTGTATAAAAGAGCAAAAAAGACAAACCATCCTGTGACCATTGACAATCTGCTTACAACTGAAGGTGTGATGCTACAAACGTGTCTCATGCATACTGTATCTGCACTTTACTAATGTCTCAACACAAGCTAGGATGAGATTTTTTGGGGGTGGGGGAAAATGCTGTGAACAAGAAACTTCTGTGAAAAAAAGATGAAACAAAAACCTGTGAATGTACTTAAAAACGAGAAAAGGAATGGAAAACCTTGCACTTTAGTCTGTGTTTTTTTGAAATGCCAAAGCAGTATTGTAAAGCTCTTATTGTGTTGAAGAAAATGTCTGAACTTGTGAGTAAACTGTGTGCCATTTTTTTTTCTATTTTGTATGGTATTGTCTTTGATGTACATTTTCTACAAGAGGAATAAAGGAGTGAAATCCACCTGTGGCTGCGTCACGTTTCTTCACTGTAATTCTTCTGCTGCACTTGACTTGTTTTTTCATATCACCCCCTTTGTTCCGGTTTTTACCTCCGGAGCACAGGTGGGTCTGTTTGAGAAAGGTAATGGCATATTGAGAGAGTAACAAGTGTCCTGCCCTTGGAAAATAGCTCAAATTTGCTGCGAGGCACATTTGAATTTTGTTTGCACAGTGTGCTGCAGCCATGTTTGAGATGGCGAGAGAGGGAGAGGGAGATAGAAAGATACACAAACGTGTGAAAACATGTGCCATGCGGCTAAGTCGTATGCCTTAGTTTTATTACCTCCCACACAGGAAGAACAGGTGTAATGTAACCTAATATACGGCCTACTATTAAGGTAAACAAGTGTTTTCTGTCTTGAAATTACATTTAAAACTTGTTCAAGATCTAGGCATATGGTCGCAATGATAAGATAAAAAGCACTCTGAGGCACAAGCGGAAAAAGGTTGTTTAGACGTACGCCTTATCTGTCTTTTTCTCATCAGCATCTACGAGAGAGTAAAGCAGCCACAGGCACGTGTATGTTTGTGTGACACGAGCGATGATAATAATAAGTCTGTCTGCTTTAGCCGTGGAGACTGAACGAATGAACCTGGCAGCCTCGGCAGTAGAAGCAAACACATGCAGTTTATCTGCCAGGCTGTTTAAACAGGTCGTAGTAGAGGGAATCAGAGTGATCCGCAGGAGGAGGGTGTTGTAAAGCAAGAGACATGTGGGATGTTTGAGCTACACTGACTAATATCTCTCTTCTGAGGGCGTTTACGTGCCAGCCTGTTGTTAAAAGACATCAGCGCAGCACCACAAAGAGTCAATACAGGTTTAGAGACAACAAGATTGTATTAACCAACAACTTCAGGATTTCTTTTACATAAATACAAGAGATAAGCTCATTAAATGGATTTATTGAAGTGAATGGTGAAGGACTTTGACATGTTCTGAAAACTAAAACTGCACACGAAAGCTCAGCTGGGTTTAAGAAGAGCAGCTGCGTGGTTTCTTGTTGGCATGATCCATCAAAATCTTAGAAGCTTCATGATCTTGGCCTTCAAAAACGATGATCTAATTTCTTATCCTTCACTTTTAGTGAAATTCAACGAAAAATCCTCAAAGTGTTTTACAAGCATGGGATGATCAGGGGTCCCTGTGACCTTGACCTTTGGTCTCTATATTAAAATCAGTTCATTTTGGAGTCACAATTGTCATTTTTGTAAAGCTATAGACAAAAACCTTAAAACAGTCTCAAAAAAAGAGTCTAAAGAAATGAGTCAGGAATGAACCTGAACTTTGACCTTTGACCTATGACCTCAGACCTTATCAACACATCATGTAGTCAGAGTGGATATCGGTCAAAAATATTCTTATATGTTTTTTGGGGGAACTTCCCTGTGAACATTTTTGAGCTATTGTGTTAATATGCAAGGGATGAACATGGGGCCCAGAAGTCTGACCTTTGACCTACAACTTTCAAAATCTAATCTGGGTATCCTTGACTTAGATGCTTATCCTTAATGACTTGCCAAGACAGCACCACAGGCAAAATGCATTACAACATGAGGAATGGAAAATGTTACCACTTTAATCTTTACTAACTGATTTTATTTGACTAATTACAAGGATATGGTATACATGATTTGCAATAATCAAAGATCTTAAATTAGTATCCTTTGTAGAAAAAGTTAAATAATTGAAATAACTACAAGTAACCAAGATTTTTATACCTCACCCAAGTTACTTTTAACCAAGAAAAACAATACATGTTCTTTTGCATTGGAAAAGTGCTGTGAGTTGTCTTCCATTCTGAGTTAAGCTCAATAATTTAAAGTAACTGTTTGTTTCTGGTTTGAAAATATAAATATAAACCACCATAAAAGCTAGGTATTAATTGTTTTGTTAAATAACAGATATTTATTTTGCCCATCCCTGGTGTAGAGAGACAGTGGAAAGGCATGCATAGGGAAAAAAAATTGTTGTTAATGTTAAAAGCACAACCTGTCCTTTTCTACTTTGGACGCAGCAAGGGTTCTGAATAATTAAAATAATAAATAATTTTATTATTAAATCAAAACTCAAAAACAGGCTTTATAAGAAAATATGTTACCCCTTTGTTGTAAAAACTTTCACATCTCCCTCCTAAACTTTTATTTGTATTCCCACATGCTACCTCATTACACCTGTGATTCATTTTTAACACATTGCAACACCCAGGTTTAACCTACAGTATGCAAAATTGCACAAACTTTTTTGACTCCTAATTTGCACTCTGCCTACATATGCATCATTAGCATGATTATGTAATTACTGAACACTAAAGTGAGTTTTTGGGCTCAGCTTGCTGAAAACATACAGCCATGGTGAATTGTAAAGAGAAATCCCACACAATATGATGTAAGTATGGAAATAAGACTAGACAGGAAACGACACCATAAAATACAATGTTATATGTAATAAAACATAGAGTAAATTATACTGTAATGATAGGACTAATAAGACATGATCTATCAAATATTTTGATACAACATAATAAGGCAGCACACAAACTATTATTATTTTAACAATAATAATAATAATGATAATTATAATTATAATAATAATGACAATAATAATAATTATTATTATTATTACAATTGGGTTTTTATATAATACTATGAATAACAAACCGTACTGTGCAAGACTTTATATTGCAAAAATATTTAATAAGATATGATAGAATAAGCTATGATACAGAGGGGATTACAACAAAAAGTCATATTTTTTTATTCAGTAAAAAAGGAAAATACTAAAAGGACCAAAGAGGAGAAAAGCCCCTCCAAAGGGTCTGAGTAAGCCATGTTCCATGCAGACACACGTGTTAGTTTCAGGAGCATCTTTTCAGATCAAGCTCAGACTAAATTTTTTAATAACTCCTGCTCTCTCTCTGTTGTGCAGTCCTTTCCCAGTCACGTCTCAAAAACAGCTCTCTCACAGCAGCAAAACAGGGGTCAGTGCACTTGCTCCTCGTGTGGACAATCAACTGTAATAATCGGTGGTTTGAAAGCTGTGAAGCCCATGGTTTGGTTAAAGGCTGGTCACAAATTGGAGGAAAGGTGAGGGATGCTGGAGGCCTCTAATGGACTGCACACTGAGGCTGGTGAAAGCAGGAAATGTTTGTTCAAGTTGTTTTCTCCGCACCGTGGCAGATGTTGCTTTCAGTCACTCAGGAAAATCAGGCAACCACCTGTTTGTCCACAGGGCTCAGGGAGTCAACCTGTGGACAGAAGCTGTAATGTAAAGACACAGATAGTGAGGTGTTATCAAATGGACTTTTGCAGACCTTTCAGTGCAGGATATAACATAAAAACAATAGTTTAAGATGAGTATGCAACAAGCAATCAGAGATTTTTCTTTTTCCCCTTTAGAGGATTTCAAGGGAAACAGTTTTACAACCTAGTGATGGGAAACCCATGATAATATCATAATGTTTAGAGCATGTAAAGACCACACAGACAGGTCCCTGCTGCCCAGGGAGCCAGATCCATAAACCTTCTTCCTGAGAGGCAACGGCGACTACATGCAACCACCATATTTCTATACAACCATGATGGAATCCCCCAAAGACTTATTATGATACAATAAAAACATGTTATGATGAGGAACAATTCTAATTATGTACCATACACCATGATATACAGAACAATGTGTTGCTATAGGTATTAGGATTTACAGTAACAGTACCATACAATACAACATTAAGATATGAAACAATACAACATCAAATGACAAATGAAGAAGGTCACATGATTCAGTAGACTGTAATTAGGCAGATCCACCTTGCCAAGCTCCAATCCTACAGTGATTGTGAGTGGGCCCCAAAGCAGGACGGCCCAATCAGCATCCTTTGGAGCAGGAAGAGGTGGGAGCTTCAAGCAAGATGGCTGCAGGAAGTGACAGCCTGCACAGAGAGTTGCTAAACAGCTTCAGTAGCAATTTTATCAGATATTGACGGCATTTCTCTTTTAATTAATAACAACACTATAAACCCTCTCTATGGAAAAGGACATTTTCTCTACAATTCAACATGTTTTGCTGAGAGTTTGCTCTACAAAGTGTCTAATGTTCTGTCCTTTACACCACCACAGCAGTGTCTGCCTGCTACATTATCTGATTGGCCCGTAATGAATGTGATTGCCAGAACAGTTGTCCAAATCACCCTGCTGGATATGCTTTTGAAAGGTTCCTGCCCATTCCAAAATACCTTCAATGGGCTCTTTCCCAAATGGACTAGTGATATATTTTGAATGGTCCAATTTGGCATGCCAGGTCAATGACATGGCATTTCACATAACAAGCCACTGATTAACCAGATGGGCATAATTTTGGTCTGTTGAAGGTTGCAAGAGTACCCATGAATAAACTAATGCATGCATGAGGATTTAACAAGATTATATGATACAGCCTGATTGATAAGCCTGATTAAATTATTTGAAATTGGTGCGTACTCTGTGCACGCCTTATAATCCTCTTTTTATTTAAAAGCAGCACTTATCTGTGCAGATTGCCAGGCACATTCATTGTTTGTTTATAACCAAATAAGCCCCCTGAACACAGGTGGATACTTTCAACCGATGTAATCTCTTGGGAGGAGGGTTCCTCAAGAACAGGGCATAATGTCAGCTGCAAGAGAGAGCATTTTAGTGTATTATTTACTTCATACCATAGCCTGAAAAGCATTTAGTTGTATTCATATGCTTGTGTCATCTCTGCCAGCTCAAATAAACTGAAACCATCTAATTGTAGAGGTTCACACAACAACAGAGAAATCCGCCTGTAGTATCACTTTGATATTACATCCATCTAGACTGGACAGGGCCGGGTAACTCTGTTTGAATTATGTAATGCTTGATCGGGGCAGACCCTGGGCAGCTCTCCAGGCAATTACCAAAGTACACAGTCGAATGATTCCCTCATTAATAACATTAATTACGGCTGTGTAGCAAATGCCTTCCATAGAACAATTACTCAGTTAACCAGGCCTTTGACTCAGTTAGCCATAGGTCCGATGAAACAGGCTTTGATGTTATTGATTGCATAATCAAATAAATTGCTGGTTGTTGCTTCCCTCCTTCGTTGTCGATTCATATTCACGTGAAGGCTTGATTTGCAGGAATGTTCTGGAAGAATAAAAGCATTCAAAAAATCTATTTCTGAATTCGTTCCCCCGTGGAGAGAACCGGCGTATCGGCTCACACGCACAAAACACTCAGAGACAAAGACACACACGTTTTATCTTTTGGATAAGCAGAGACAAGCCGGGCAGCAGCGGCCTACATAAAATCTGCCTTTGCAATAAAAGCTGTGCTGCCGTGTTCCCTCTGCATGTGGCCTGTTCAAACCACCGTGTGTGTGTGTTTGTGTGCACGTGTTGGCACAAGTTTGTACTGTACAACTGTGCTTGTTAGTAGCCTGGTAGGTACGAGGATTTGTCATGGCTAATTTAGCAGATTGTGAGTGGGTGTGGATGCATGTGCTCCCTGTCTGTATTGTGCACTGTATATGCTGCCTGCATAATGTGCGATGTGTGTGAGATACATTGTGTGTTTTAGAGAGAGTCAGAACAACTCTTAAAGCAGCGCCAAGGATATGCAATTCTTTTCTGGTTTCTCAGAAAAGGATTGCGTGGCTGTGTAACTGATGGTAATTTTTTAAGCCACAATTTACTTAACGGGATAGTTAAGGCTTGTTGAAGAGGGGTTGGTCGAGGCCTATGGCACCATTAAATAAAATTGCCAATAAAGCACCTGCCAACTTAGCCCCTCCAGAGAGATACCGTCTTGCGATGCTAGGAGATATATAGCAGTCAATGGTGCCACAGAAAGCCTTGTAATTAAGCAACTTTTAGGCTAAACCTACACAAAAAACAACACTGGCTCAACCAGACGCAACAGTAAGATTTTTTAGTCTTTCACTTTTCCTTGATAAAGCCCTGTGTTTAGAACTTTTGTATGGCCCTTTTCTTTTTCTTTTTTCTTTCAAATATTTTTATTGTGAAGAGTAGCATCATGAAACATGGCAACCAGAAAAACATTGTCTCTTCCTTTTTATCACAAACAGTGTGAACAACAGTGTGGAGGACTACTAATTATCTTATTTATTTATTTCTTTTTAAAGAAATTGTCCTCACATTATAAGGTGAACACAGAACATAGAAAGAAAGAAAATAAATAAATAAGTGGGGGAAAAAAAAACTAACTCACCCATTCTCCCACTCAAACCCTCACCCCTTCCCTGGAGTGCTACCTAATGTTACACATAGTGCAGTTCATACACAGTATTAGGAGATTAAGGGGTGCTGTATGGCCCTTTCATACATGCAACCTTGATATTATTATAATAATACCTGGGTAATTCCCAGACATGATGATTCACACTTGTTTCTCTCAGCAGAGAGTATTCCCTGCTGGACTGGGAAGAAGTTCTGGAGAGGGTCACCAATAGGCAGCACACAATATCAGCAAACGTGAAAGTCGGTGTTCATAATATGATAGCAGACAAACAAAATATAACATTTATATCCTTACTTCAGTGTTACGTGTTTAAAAGAACATCAACAGCATCAATTAAAAAGTTGAGAGGAGCATTGCAGCACACAGCAGTAAATAGTTTTAGCTCTGTATCCACCAGCAGCGCAATACTGCTCTTTGGATGTGTGAGAGATCTGGTGGTGATCGTTTCAGAGCAGCTTTGATAGTGTGCAGTGTAAATAGCATTGTCAAATGTCCAGATGCACATTCGAGGAAGTGTTATCGCTTTACAATCAATTTTCAACAGTGGTTGTGTTTATCCATTCTGTCAAGTCTCCTTTTTCTTGTTCATGCTGGTTGCACAGGCTTGACGTCATCAACCCTCACCTTTCACTCTCAATGGGCTCACATGGATTTTTGGTGAATAAAATAATAGTGGGGCGTGAAGAAATTAACGGGTAAAGTCTAAGATTGAAAAACATAGCTGGTCACGTATGTCCTGTTCATAAAGTCCTGTTTTGAAAGTGTGATTGAAGTTTCTCTTGTTGGATATGTATCCATCAGCTTTAAGGTTTTTAGAAAAAACACCAAATTCACTAAAACAATACTAAAATGAACAATTTTGACATAAATGCAGTTATTTGTGGGTATGATAGGATATCTTTTTGAACTGGATTACACAGAGGAAGAACTTCTGTAAATGGATTCACAGGTAGAAAGAGGGATGGGAGGTGCAGATGCATGAACTGTGAACCCATGCCCACAAATCCACCACTGGTGTCCAGTGGGACTTAGTAACATTGATTCTGTTGGACCTTTCAGCAGAACTCTTTAATTCTGGTAAGATTTAAAAACTGCTGTCATGTGTCTAAGTCCTACTGGAGAAAAATGAACACTGCAAGCACAATGTTCTATTTTTCTAAAGGGGGGAATCACAATGTCTTTATTAAAAACAACAAGCCAAAGATGGCAAAGGCCCACATCTAGCAACAGAATGAGGTGAAATTTGAATTTTGGCCATTTCTTTGGCCTGTTTTTACACACGGGACAAAACAAGAGCAACCCATCCTCATAATATCCAGGGAGTGTGAAAAGTCTTACTGCAGCATCAAGTCGAGCCAACATAGTTTTTTGTGTAGTTTTATCCTAAAAGTGAGGTAATTACAAGGCTTTTGGTGGCACCACTGACTTTGCCCAGCATCAATACCCAGCTATCTCTCACCAGGGACAAAACTGGCTGCGTGCTTTAATGGGAAACATATTAACAAGTGACATGGGCCTTGAGCAGCCCCTCTTCAAAACCTGAACTATTCCTTTCACCTTTGACCTTGATCTTTTTCTAAAGTCATGTTATCTTGAGTTAGAGACATTTATACCATGTTTGAAGAAAAAAATCTCTGAATGTGTTCTTGGGATTTCCTGTTTACAAGAATATATTTGAGAGAATGACAACCTAATAAACTCAATGTTTCAAACCTTGGCAATAACTGTCATAAGGGTAAAAGAGGGACACTGACCCTTTAGAAAAGATATTTTTTTTAGCTGATAGGCATTTACCAACTCACCATTAACATATTAAGTAACTAATTGATGCTCTCCATAAACACAGTTAGGTCTGACAGCACATTAAATTAATATGCAGGACATGGGTAAATTAGTAAATAAGTGAATAATACAAACACCTTTTCAACACTGGTGACACACTGGGGAGAAAAAAAACATTATAAACTCATGGTGAGTTTATCATTTTAGCTTCTTTAAAATACTTATGTATTTGTGTGCAACACTAATCAAATGCAAAACCATATAGCAGCGTACTGATTTTCAGGTTACATATTCGTTTATCGTCATCAGCTGTATACCTCAATCATCAAAACAATTTTAGATCTGGACCAAACACGTAACATGAGAATGATTATGTCTGTTATGTCAGCAAAGTGCTTTATGAAACAGGTTAACTGTGGTGTTACTGTTACACTTTGTTTTATTGCTGTGTGAAATATTCTGACTGGCATCTGCAATTTTTGGTATTAATGCTCTTTAAAAGTGCATATGTAACAAAACGGATGGGTTTAAACTGGGTCAAGTGCAAAATAATCACAGAACATTACATATATATAACACGAACTGCTCTACTACCCTTTAAAAGTCAATAATATAATATCTTTAAAATATTTATCCAGCATTTCTTTTAATTGGTCTGGTCATATGTTATATCATGTTATGTTGTGTTGTAGCTGTAATCCTTAAATAACATTTACATTACATTCACATCCTGCACAGCAGTTAAAAAAAAAAAAAAAAATCAATAAATTGTGATAAATCATCTTGGTGGCAGTGTAGCTCAATCTGTAAGGGCTTAGGCTGTGGACCAGAGGGTGGCCAGTTCAAGTCCCTGTTGAAACATACTTGGAAGTTGATTTGGTAGCTGGGGGGATGTAACCGACCTCCTGGGGCACTGCTGCTGGTTACAGCAGTTTGTAACACAGCTGAAAGGGGTTAGTGTCCCTTGCCTCTGGAGCCTTGGGGTGTTTATGCCAAACATGAATGCTAAGAAGTTGAGATCTCTTGGTCACAAGCAGAGATGAGCACGTGACTCCATGAGATTGACCCTTGACCTCAAGAAATAATGTTACTTCACCTTTGGGTCACGTTATTTCTGAAAGTTTGAAATCCCCAAAAGCATTTCTGAGGTATAACGGAGTGGTGCAGGGATGACGTATTTTTGTAGGCCAACGAGGAAGTTAGTCTTTCACTGTGTTATTGATCATTGCTGATAATAAGCTCTGTGGAGAACAAAAAAAATATGAAGATTTTATGTTTTGTTCTTTGTGATAATCAAACAAACCTACTTTACACAGTTTTTTTTTTTTTTTGCATTTTTTTGTCAATGGTAAGAGTGAAAAGCTATCAGTAAGCTACTATGAAAATACAATGTGGCAGTTTGACTTAAAAGCAAGAACAATATTTCCAATGCGTAGCTCCTTATTGTAACCTCTTCTTTGAGAATTTCCTCTTAATCTAACAACCTTGTCAATTATTGATTATTAAAAGTGATCAGAAATGCTTGCCGTTGGGTGCTCAGCCATTTTTGTAGTCGTTGTTAGCAGTTAGTTTGCAACCATCATTTCAAAAAACAACAATGGTTTAAAACTCAAAGCAGGCAACATCAGATGCATTTTATCTTTACCACTGAACATTGAAATTTTATGTACATGTGTTCACTCCCCTCCTGGAGCCCACCACCTTACCGCGGTGGAGGGGTTTGCGTACCCCAATGACCCAGGAAGCTATGTTGTCGGGGGCTTTATGCCCCTGAAGGGTCACCAAGGCAAACAGGTTCTGGGGGAGGGGTAGACAAAGCGTTCGAAGACCATTATGGAGAATAATTTCATTGGATCCAGTTTCCCTTGCCCGGACGCGGTTACCGGGGCCACCCTGGAGCCAGACCGGGGATGGGGCTCGATGGCGAGCGTCTGGTGGCGGGCCTGCGCCATGGGGCCCGGCGGGCACAGCCCGAAAAGGAACGTGGGACCCCTCCATAGGCTCACCACCGTGGAAGGGGCCAAGGTGGTCGGGTGCTGAGCTGGGTGGCAGCGAAGGTGGGGACCCTGGCGGTCCGATCCCGGCTGCAGAAGCTAGCTCTAGGGACGTGGAACGTACTTTCTTGGTGGGGAAGGAGCCTGAGCTGGTGTGCGAGGTCGAGCGGTTCCGACTAGATATAGTCGGAACTCACCTCGACACACCAGCTCAGGGCTCCTTCCCCACCAGAGAAGTGACGTTCCACTGTCCCTAGAGCTAGCTTCTGCAGCCGGGGACTCGGACCCGCCAGGGTCCCCACCTTCGGCTGCCACCCAGCTCACATTGCACCCGACCACCCTTGGCCCCTCTCCACGGGTGGTGAGCCTATGGGAGGGGGGGTCCCACGTTGCCTTTTCGGGCTGTGCCCGGCCGGGCCCCATGGGCGCAGGCCCGGCCACCAGACGCTCGCCATCGAGACCCCATCCCCAGGTCTGGCTCCAGGGTGGCGGGCCCCGGTAACCCCGCGTTGCCGGGCAAGGGAAACTGGGATCCAATGAAATTAATTCTCCATAATGGTCTTCGAGCCACGCTTTGTCTGACCCCTCCCCCAGAACCTCGAGTTCGCCTTGGGTGACCCCTTCCAGGGGCATAAGCCCCCGACAACATAGCTCCTGGGGTCATTGGGGTACGCAAACCCCCTCCACCGCGGTAAGGTGGTGGGCTCCAGGAGGGGACGTGAACACATGTACATAAAATTTCAATGTTCAGTGGTAAAGATAAAATGCATCTGATGTTGCCTCGCTTTGTGTTTTAAACCATTGTTGTTTTTTGAAATGATGGTTGCAAACTAACTGCTAACAACGACTACAAAAAATGGTGAAGCACCCAACGGCAAGCATTTCTGATCACTTTTAATAATCAATAATTGACAAGGTCTGTTAGATTAAGAGGAAATTCTCAAAGAAGAGGTTACAATAAGGAGCTACGCATTGGAAATATTGTTCCTTGCTTTTAAGTCAAACCTGCCCACATTGTATTTTCATAGTAGCTTACTGATAGCTTTTCACTCTTACCATTGACAAAAAATGCAAAAAAAAAAAAAACTGTGTTAAAGTAGGTTTGTTTGATTATCACAAAGAACAAAACATAAAATCTTCACTATTCTTTTTTTGTTCTCCACAGAGCTTATTACTCAGCAATGATCAATAACCACAGTGAAAGACTAACCTTCCTCGTTGGCCTACAAAAATACGTCATCCCTGCACCACTCCGTTATACCTCAGAAATGCTTTTGGGATTTCAAAACTCTTCAGAAATAACGTGACCCAAAGGTGAAGTAACATTATTTCTTGAGGTCAAGGGTCAATCTCATGGAGTCACGTGCTATCTCCTGCTTGTGACAAGAGATCTCAACTTCTTAGCATTCATGCTTTGGCATATAACACCCCAAGGCTCCAGAGGCAAGGGACACTAACCCCTTTCAGCTGTGTTACAAACTGCTGTAACCAGCAGCAGTGCCCCCAGGAGGCTCGGTACATCCCCCCCCAGCTACCAAATCCAACTTCCAAGTATGTTTCAACAGGCGACTTGAATGGCCACACTCTGGTCCACGCCTAAGCCCTTACAGATTGAGCTACACTGCCACCAAGATGATTTATCACAATTTATTGATTTTTTTTTTTTTTTTTTTAACCGCTGTGCAGGATGTGAATGTAATGTAAATGTTATTTAAGGATTACAGCTACAACACAACATAACATGATAATAACATATGACCCAGACCAATTAAAAGAATTGCGGATAAATCATTTAAAGATATTATATTATTGACTTTTAAAGGGTAGTAGAGCAGTTCGTGTTATATATATGTAATGTTCTGTGATTATTTTGCACTTGACCCAGTTTAACCCACTCCCGTTTTGTTACATATGCACTTTTAAAGAGCATTAATACCAAAAATGCAGAAGATGCCCAGTCAGAATATTTCACACAGCAATAAAACAAAGTGTAACAGTAACACCACAGTTAACATGTTTCATAAGCACCTTTGCTGACATAACAGACATAATCATTCTCATGTTACGTGTTTGGTCCAGATCTAAAATTGTTTTTTGATGATTGAGGTATACAGCTGATGACGATAAACGAATATGTAACCTGAAAATCAGTACGCTGCTATATGGTTTTGCATTTGATTAGTGTCTGCACACAAATACATAAGTATTTTAAAGAAGCTAAAAATGATAAACTCACCATGAGTTTATAATGGTTTTTTTTCTCCCCAGTGGTGTCACCAGTGTTGAAAAGGTGTTGTATTATTCACTTATTTACTAATTTACCCATGTCCTGCATATTAATTTAATGTGCTGTCCAGACCTAACTGTGTTTATGGAGAGCATCAATTAGTTACTTAATATGTTAATGGTGAGTTGGTAAATGCCTATCAGCTAAAAAAAATATCTTTTCTAAAGGTCAGTGTCCCTCTTTTATTTCCCTTAATGACAGTTATTGCCAAGGTTTGAAACATTGAGTTTATTAGGTTGTCATTCTCTCAAATATATTCTTGTAACCAGGAAATCCCAAGAACACATTCAGAGATTTTTTTCTTCAACACTGGTATAAATGTCTCTAACTCAAGATAACATGACTTTAGAAAAAGATCAAGGTCAAAGGTGAAAGGAATAGTTCAGGTTTTGAAGAGGGGCTGCTCAAGGCCCATGTCACTTGTTAAATATGTTTCCCATTAAAGCACGCAGCCAGTTTTGTCCCTGGTGAGAGGATAGCTGGGTAATTGATGCTGGGCAAAGTCAGTGGTGCCACCAAAAGCCTTGTAATTACCTCACTTTTAGGAGATAAAACTACACAAAAAACTATGTTGGCTCTGACTTGATGCTGCAGTAAGACTTTTCACACTCCCTGGATATTATCGAGGAGGGTTGCTCTTGTTTTGTCCCGTGTGTAAAAACAGGCCAAAGAAATGGCCAAAACTTCAAATTACACCTCATTCTGTTGCTAGATGTGGGCCTTTGCCATCTTTGGCTTGTTGTTTTTAATAAAGGACATTGTGATTCCCCCCCTTTAGAAAAATAGAACATTGTGCTTGCAGTGTTCATTTTTCTCCAGTCAGGACTTAGACACATGACAGCAGTTTTTAAACTTTACCAGAATTAAAGAGTTCTGCCTGAAAGGTCCAACAGAATCAATGTTACTAAGTCCCACTGTACACCAAGTGGGTGGATTTGTGGGCATGGGTTCACAGTTCATGCATCTGCACCTCCCCATCCCTCCTTTCTACCTGTGAATCCATTTACAGAAGTTTTCCTCTGTGTAATCCAGTTCAAAAAGATATCCTATCATACCCACAAATAAACTGCACTTTATGTCAAAATTGTTCATTTTAGTATTGTTTTAGTGAATTTGGTGTTTTTCCTAAAAACCTTAAAGCTGATGGATACATACGTCCCCCCAAACAAGAGAAACTTCAATCACACTTTCAAAAACAGGACTTTATGAACAGGACATACGGTGACCAGCTATGTTTTTCAATCTTAGACTTTACCCGGTTAATTTCTTCACGCCCCCACTATTATTTTATTCACCCCAAAAAATCCCTAGTGAGCCCATTGAGAGTGAAAGGTGAGGGTGATGACGCTCAAGCCCTGTGCAACCAGCATGAACAAGAAAAAGGGGAGACTTGACAGAATGGATAAACACAACCACTGTTGAAAATTGATTGTAAAAGGCGATAACACTTCCTCGAATGTGCATCTGGACATTTGACAATGCTATTTACACTGCACACTATCAAAGCTGCTCTGAAACGATCACCACCAGATCTCTCACACATCCCAAAGAGCAGTATTGCGCTGCTGGTGGATACAGAGCTAAAACTATTTACTGCTGTGTGCTGCAATGCTCCTCTCAACTTATTTAATTGATGCTGTTGATGTTCTTTTTAAACACGTAAACACTGAAGTAAGGATATAAATTGCTTACTATTTTGGTTTGTCTGCTATCATATTATGAACACCGACTTTCACGTTTGCTGATATTGTGTGCTGCCTATTGGTGGACCCTCTCCAGAACTTCTTCCCAGTCCAGCAGGGAATACTCTCTGCTAGAGAGAAACAAAGTGTGAATCATCATGTCTGGGAATTACCCAGGTATTATTATATAATATCAAGGTTGCATGTATGAAAGGGCCATACCAGCACCCCTTAATCTCCTACATACTGTGTATGAACTTGCACTATGTGTAACATTAGGTAGCACTCCAGGGAAGGGGTGAGGGTTTTGAGTGGGAGAATGGGTGAGTTAGTTTTTTTTTTCCCCCACTTATTTCATTTACTTTTCTTTCACTTTCTATGTTCCCTGTGTTCACCTATAATGTGAGGACAATTTCTTTAAAAAGAAATAAATAAATTAAGATAATTAGCTAGTCCTCCACACTGTTGTTCACACTGTTTGTGATAAAAAGGAAGAGACAATGTTTTTCTGGTTGCCATGTTTCATGATGCTACTCTTCACAATAAAACTATCTGAAAGAAAAAAGAAAAAGAAAAGGGCCCATACAAAAGTTCTAAACAACAGGGCTTTATCAAGGAAAAGTGAAAGACTAAAAAATCTTACTGTTGCGTCTGGTTGAGCCAGTGTTGTTTTTTGTGTAGGTTTAGCCTAAAAGTTGCTTAATTCAAGGCTTCTGTGGCACCATTGACCTGCTATATATCCTACCTTAGCATCGCAAGACGGTATCTCTCTGGAGGGGCTAAGTTGGCAGGTGCTTTATTGGCAATTTTATTTAATGGTTGCATAGGCCTCGACCAACCCCCTCTTCAACAAGCCTTAACTATCCCGTTAAGTAAATCTGTGGCTTAAAAAATTACCATCAGTTACACAGCCACGCAATCCTTTTCTGAGAAACCAGAAAAGAATTGCATATCCCTTGGCCGCTCTGCTTTAAGAGTTGTTCTGCCCTCTCTCTAAAACACACAATGTATCTCACACACATCGCACATTATGCAGGCAGCATATACAGTGCACAATACAGACAGGAGCACATGATCCACACCCCACTCACAATCTGCCTAAATAGCCATGACAAATCCTCGTACCTACCAGGCTACTAACAAGCACAGTTGTACAGTACAAACTTGTGCCAACACGTGCACACAAACACACCACACACCTGGTGTTTGAACAGGCCACATGCCAGAGGGAACACGGCAGCACATGCTTTTATTGCCAAAGCAGATTTTATGTAGCCGCCTGCTGCCGGCTTGTCTTGCTTATCCAAAAAGAATAAAACGTGTGTGTCTTTCGTCTCTGAGTGTTTGTCGCGAGTGAGCCGATACGCCGGTTCTCTCCCACGGGGAACGAATCAGAAATAGATTTTTTTGAATGCCTTTTATTCTTCCTACATTCCTGCAATCAAGCCTTCACGTGAATATGAATCGACAACGAAGGAGGGAAGCAAACAACCAGCAATTTATTTGTTTATGCAATCAATAACACTCCAAAGCCTGTTTCATCGACCTGATGGCTAACTGAGTCAAAGCCTGGTTACACTGAGTAATGTTCTCTATGGAAGGCATTTGCCTACACAGCCGTAATTAATGTTATTAATGAGGGAATCATTCGACTGTGTACTTTGGTAATTGCCTGGAGAGCTGCCCAGGTCTGCCCCGATCAAGCATTACATAATTCAAACAGAGTTACCCGGCCCTGTCCAGTCTAATGGATGTAGTAATATCAAAGTGATACTACAGGCGGATTTCTCTGTTGTTGTGTGAACCTCTACAATTAGATGGTTTCCGTTTATTTGAGCTGGCAGAGATGACACAAGCATACTGAACTACAACTAAATGCTTTTCAGGCTATGGTATGAAGTAAATAATACACTAAAATGCTCTCTCTTGCAGCTGACATTATGCCCTGTTCTTGAGGAACCCTCCCTCCCAAGAGATCTACATCGGCTTGAAAAGTATCCACCTGTGTTCAGGGGGCTTATTTGGTTAAAACAAACAATGAATGTGCCTGCAATCCTGCACAGTAAGTGCTGCTTTTAAATAAAAAGAGGATTATAAGGCGTGAAGAGTACGCCACCAACTTCAAATAATTTAAATCAGGCTTATCAATCAGGCTGTATCATATAATCTTGTTAAATCCTCATGCATGCATTAGTTTATTCATGGGTACTCTTGCAACCTTCAACAGACCACAAATTATGCCCATCTGGTTTAATCAGTGGCTTGTTATGTGAAACTGCCATGTCATTGACCTGGCATGCCAAATGGACCATTCAAAATATATCACTAGTCCATTTGGGAAAGAGCCCATTGAAGGTATTTTGGAATGGGCAGAACCTTTCAAAAGCATATCCAGCAGGTGACTTGGACAACTGTTCTGGCAATCACATTCCATTACGGGCCCCAATCAGATAAATTGTAGCAGGCAGACACTGCTGTGGTGGTGTAAAGGACAGACCATTAGACACTTTGTAGAGCAAACTCTCAGCCAAAAACATGTTGGAATTGTAGAGAAAATGTCCTTTCCATAGAGAGGTTTATAGTGTTGTTATTAATTAAAAGAGAAATGCCGTCAGATCTGATAAAATTGCTACTGAAGCTGTTAGCTACTCTCTGTGCAGGCAAGTCACTTCCTGCAGCATCATGCTTGAAGCTCCCACCTCTTTCCTCGGCTCCAAAGGATGCTGATTGGGCTCGTCCTGCTTTGGGCCACTCCACAATCACTGTAGATTGGAGCTTGGCAAGGTGGACTCTGCCTAATTACAGCTAACTCGAATCATGTGACCTTCTTCATTTGTCATTTGATGTCTGTATTGCTTTCATATCTTAATGTTGTATTGTATGTACTGTACTGTAAATCCTAATACCTATAGCAACACATTGTTCTGTATATCATGGTGTATGGTACATAATTAAATTGTTCCTCATCCATAACATGTTTTATTGTATCATAATAAGTCTGATTCCATCATGTTGTATAGAAATATGGTGTCTGCATGTAGTGCCGTTGCCCTCACAGGAAGAAGGATTTGGATCTGCCTCCCTGGGCAGCAGGACCTGTCTGTGTGGTCTTTACATGCTCTAAACATTATGATATATCATTGGGTTTTTCCCATCACTAGGTGTAAAAACTGTTTCCCTTGAAAATCCTCAAAAGGGAAAAAGAAAAATCTCTGATGCTTGTCTGCATAAAACATCATCTAAACTATTGTTTTTATGTTATATCCTGCACTGAAAGGTCTGCAAAAAGTCCATTTGATAACACCTCCACTATCTGTGTCTTTACATTACAGCTTTCTGTCCACAGGTTGACTCCCTGAGCCCCTGTCGGACCAAACAGGTGGTTGCCTGATTTTCCTGAGTGACTGAAAGCCACACATCTGCCACGGTGCGGAGAAAACAACTTGAACAAACATTTCCTGCTTTCACCAGCCTCAGTGTGCAGTCCATTAGAGGCCTCCAGCATACCCTCACCTTTCCTCCCAATTTTGTGACCAGCCTTTAACCAAACCATGGGCTTCACAGCTTTCAAACCACCGATTATTACAGTTGATTGTCCACACGAGGAGCAAGTGCACTGACCCCTGTTTTGCTGCTGTGAGAGAGCTGTTTTAGAGACGTGACTGGGAAAGGACTGCACAACAGAGAGGAGAGCCAGGAGTTATTAAAAAATTTAGTCTGAGCTTGATCTGAAAAGATGCTCCTGAAAACTAACACGTGTGTCTGCATGGAAATAGGCTTACTCAGACCCTTTGGAGGGGCTTTTCTCCTCTTTGGTCCTTTTAGTATCTTTCCTTTTTTACCTGAATAAAAAAATATGACTTTTTGTGTAATCCCCTCTGTATCATAGCTTATTCTATCATATCTTATTAAATATTTTTGCAATATAAAAGTCTTGACAGTACGGTTTGTTATTCATAGTATTATATAAAACCCAACTTGTAATAATAATAATAATTATTATTATTGTCATTATTACTTATAATTATAATTATCATTATTATTATTATTGTTAAAATAATAATAGTTTGTGTGCTGCTCATATTATGTTGTATCAAAATATTTGATAGATCATGTCTTATTAGTCCTATCATCTACAGTATAATTTACTCTATGTTTTATTACATATAACATTGTATTTTATGGTGTCGTATCCTGTCTAGTCTTATTTCCATACTTACATCATATTGTGTGGGATTTCTCTTTACAATTCACCATGGCTGTATGTTTTCAGCAAGCTGAGCCCAAAAACTCACTTTAGTGTTCAGTAATTAATAATCATGCTAATGATGACTATGTAGCAGAGTGCAAATTAGGAAGTCAAAAAAGTTTGTGCAATTTTGCATACTGTAGGTTAAACCTGGGTGTTGCAATGTCGTTAAAAAGAATCACAGGTGTAATGAGGTAGCATGTGGGAATACAAATAAAAAGTTTAGGAGGAGATGTGAAAGTTTTTTACAAACAAAGGGGTAAACATATTTTCTCTATAAAGCATGTTTTTGACGTTTATGATTTGATAATTAAAATTATTTATTATTTTTAATTATTCAGAACCCTTGCTGCGTCCAAAGTAGAAAAGGACAGGTTGTGCTTTTTAACATTAACAACAACTTTTTTTTCTCCCTATGCATGCCTTTCCACTGTCTCTCTACACCAAGGGATGGGCAAAATAAATATCCTGTTATTTAACAAAACAATAATACCTAGCTTTCTATGGTGGTTTATATTTATATTTTCAAACCAGAAACAAACAGTTACTTTAAATTATTGAGCTTAACTCAGAATGGAAAGACAACTCACAGCACTTTTCCAATGCAAAAGAACATGTATTGTTTTCTTGGTTAAAAGTAACTTGGGTGAGGTATAAAAATCTTGGTTACTTGTAGTTCTTTCCAATTATTTAACTTTTTCTACAAAGGATACTAATTTAAGATCTTCTGATTATTGCAAAATCATGTATACCATATCCTTGTAATTAGTCAAATAAAATCAGTTAGTAAAGATTAAAGTGGTACCATTTTCCCATTCCTCATGTTGTAATGCATTTTGCCTGTGGTGCTGTCTTGGCAAGTCATTAAGGATAAAGCATCTAAGTCAAGGATACCCAGATTAGATTTTGAAAGTTGTAGGTCAAGGTCAGACTTCTGGGCCCCATGTTCATCCCTCTGGCATATTAACACAATAGCTCAAAAATGTTCACAGGGAAGTTCCCCCAAAAAACATATAAGAATATTTTTGACCGATATCCACTCTGACTACATGATGTGTTGATAAGGTCTGAGGTCATAGGTCAAAGGTCCAAAGTTCAGGATCATTCCTGACTCATTTCTTTAGACTCTTTTTTTGAGATGTTTTAAGGTTTTTGTCTATAGCTTTACAAAAATGACAATTGTGACTCCAAAATGAACTGATTTTAATATAGAGACCAAAGGTCAAGGTCACAGGGACCCTGATCATCCCATGCTTGTAAAACACTTTGAGGATTTTTCATTGAATTTCACTAAAAGTGAAGGATAAGAAATTAGATCATCATTTTTGAAGGCCAAGATCATGAAGCTTCTAAGATTTTGATGGATCATGCCAACAAGAAACCACGCAGCTGCTCTTCTTAAACCCAGCTGAGCTTTCGTGTGCAGTTTTAGTTTTCAGAACATGTCAAAGTCCTTCACCATTCACTTCAATAAATCCATTTAATGAGCTTATCTCTTGTATTTATGTAAAAGAAATCCTGAAGTTGTTGGTTAATACAATCTTGTTGTCTCTAAACCTGTATTGACTCTTTGTGGTGCTGCGCTGATGTCTTTTAACAACAGGCTGGCACGTAAACGCCCTCAGAAGAGAGATATTAGTCAGTGTAGCTCAAACATCCCACATGTCTCTTGCTTTACAACACCCTCCTCCTGCGGATCACTCTGATTCCCTCTACTACGACTGTTTTAAACAGCCTGGCAGATAAACTGCATGTGTTTGCTTCTACTGCCGAGGCTGCCAGGTTCATTCGTTCAGTCTCCACGGCTAAAGCAGACAGACTTATTATTATCATCGCTCGTGTCACACAAACATACACGTGCCTGTGGCTTGCTTTACTCTCTCGTAGATGCTGATGAGAAAAAAGACAGATAAGGCGTACGTCTAACCAACCTTTTTCCGCCTTGTGCCTCAGAGTGCTTTTTATCTTATCATTGCGACCATATGCCTAGATCTTGAACAAGTTTTTAAATGTAATTTCAAGACAGAAAACACTTGGTTACCTTAATAGTAGGCCGTATATTAGGTTACATTACACCTGTTCTTCCTGTGTGGGAGGTAATAAAACTAAGGCATACGACTTAGCCGCCATGGCACACTGTTTTCACACGTTTGTGTATCTTTTCTATCTCCCTCTCCCCTCTCTCGCCATCTCAAACATGGCTGCAGCACACTGTGCAAACAAAATTCAAATGTGCCTCGCAGCAAATTTGAGCTATTTTCCAAGGGCAGGACACTTGTTACTCTCTCAATATGCCATTACCTTTCTCAAACAGACCCACCTGTGCTCCGGAGGTAAAAAACCGGAACAAAGGGGGGTGATATGAAAAAACAAGTCAAGTGCAGCAGAAGAATTACAGTGAAGAAAACGTGGACGCAGCCACAGGTGGATTTCACTCCTTTATTCCTCTTGTAGAAAATGTACATCAAAGACAATACCATACAAAATAGAAAAAAAAAATGGCACACAGTTTACTCACAAGTTCAGACATTTTCTTCAACACAATAAGAGCTTTACAATACTGCTTTGGCATTTCAAAAAAACACAGACTAAAGTGCAAGGTTTTCCATTCCTTTTCTCGTTTTTAAGTACATTCACAGGTTTTTGTTTCATCTTTTTTTCACAGAAGTTTCTTGTTCACAGCATTTTCCCCCACCCCCAAAAAATCTCATCCTAGCTTGTGTTGAGACATTAGTAAAGTGCAGATACAGTATGCATGAGACACGTTTGTAGCATCACACCTTCAGTTGTAAGCAGATTGTCAATGGTCACAGGATGGTTTGTCTTTTTTGCTCTTTTATACACATTCACGCCCTTTTGTTAGACCCTCACTTGGCCGATCTGGACCTGTAGGCCTTGTTCGCCTGAAAGCAGCCACAGAGGAGCATGTAAATGGAGCGCTGGATTTCAGCGTTCCTGTAGGCGTAAATAATAGGGTTGATCATAGAGTTGTAGGTGGCTGGAAGGAGCGTAGCATAAGTGTACACTGAGGGGTACTCCTTTTCGCCAACCAGGCAGTAAATGGCGAACGGCAGCCAGCTGGCACCAAATGTTCCCAAGATGATCGCCACAGTGGAGACCCCCTTTTTTAGTAGCTACATAATGTGATTGTGGCAAAAAAGTGCTGCTGGAGGGCGATCTGGTGGGCATGATGGCACACGATTTTACAAATTTTGAAGTAGGAGGGTGAGCCTATGAGCATGAAAATGGCGAAGAAGGAGAGGTGGCGAGGAGCATAAGGTTGCTGCGGGTCAAAGGGCGGACGATGCTACAGGACGACGGCTCGTCCTCAAGCAGTTCCAGCCGAGCACCGGTAGCAAACCCAGGAACAGACGACACCCCCCCAAGTCACTAGCAGCATCAGGTGTACGTACTGCAATGTCTTCTCCGAGAAGTACGTCAGGGCGTTATAGAGCGAGAGGTAACGGTCCACGGTAGATGGCCAAAAGGCTGCTTATAGACGCTGTGAAGGAGGCAACCAGGAAGCCTACAGTGATAAGGCTGATAGTCTCAAGAGGAGATCACATACTGGAACACAAAGTTCAGGATTAATCCCATGCCAGCCAGCAGGTCCGCCGTGGCCAGGCTCCCAATCAGCACAAACATGGGAGTCCTCAGCGTAGGTGATGTAGAAGATGATTGCTACCACGATGGCGTTTTTCACAGGCGATGGACGGCTGCCGGACATACACAGCCATGATGTCCCAAGGGTTGATGGGGAAATCTAAGGAGCGGTGGAGAACTCCAGGCGGCTGCTGTTGTTCTCTGGAGACTCAGCCTCATCCATGGGAGAGCTTCTCCTGGCACAGGAGAAGCAGAGGAGTCGTTCCCACCAGCGACTCGTTTCATATCTCCACACTGTCGTCCCTTTTGTCCTGTGGGCAGAGGTAGAAACAAGAAGATTGGGTCATTAATGGAAGTGTGGAGGCATATTCCCTTTTTCATTACTCCAAATGAGCAGGTAATGATTCATAGCCTCTTGTTTACTGCCTCTTTAGTCTCTCTGTTTGCTTGCCTTGAAGATCTAAATGAGTTGATGAGGCTGATAAACTTACAGAAAAAAAACTAGAGTCCAGTGTGAAGAATAAACATATACAAAAAGCTCAAATTAATAATCAGTTCATACCAAATTAAGGCAGAACATTTTGGTTCAAGGACAAAATGCAATCATATGTGAATCAATGTCTGGGATTTTGAGATTCAGTTTTATGATATCCCCAGAGTTTTAGGTTATTTCTGGGTCTTGGGTTCAAATTGTATTCGTACCCCCGATGGTGTTTGATGTCTGGGCCTCTTTTTGTAAGCTGAGACTAACTTTAAAAGAGTCTCCTCAGGAATGACTATTCCATCAGAAATCACGATTGCCCGTAACTGTGTTTTGATTGGTTTGTGAGTATATGAACAATGAAATGAAAATGACAGAACATCAGTTAACAAGATTCATTTGCAAGTTATAGTCAGAATATAGATTTTACAGATCATGTGGTATCTCCAGCATAGCTAACATTAAATAGGTTAAACAGGGATTTTTAAAACTTTAGAGCACCTCTTACTTACTAAATAGCTTAAAGTTGTTATTTATGAGCTATAGAAGCTTAGAGGCGTAGAATAAATGGACATTAACATCATCAAAACAACCCATTTTCTCTCTTTCTTATAATTCTAAATGATTTGGTGTTTGTTATTATTCTTAATAAAATATGACTGAAGCACTGTTTGCCAGCAAATATTCAAAATGAAGACTTTAATTGAATATCCAGTAGTTTAATGGACACAAAGAAATAAAATTGCACGTTATTTATAAAACTACTGATAAAGGCACACAGCTCCGGTCAGATGGAAATGGAAATAGAAATAAAGCTGAAATCTTTGGTCAAACATCAGTCAAGAGGAGTCATAGGCAAGACGCACAAATGTTATCCAAGTCTACAAAATACACGTTGTACAAAATGCTGTTGAATCTCCTGCTTAGTTTTTTTTAATTTGTGTATTTGTATCGTACAGCATGTAAAGACTGCAGTGACGGGTTGGGAAAAAGTACAAAGATAATGTACTCAATGATGATGTACTCAAGTTAAACTGCAGTGAAGTCACGTAGATAAACATTTTACTTAATTACACTAAATGTTGCGCTCTATGAATCTATTTCAATGGACTTCACTGAAAATGATCTCAAAGTACTGAGTTTAACGATAATATTTTACAGTGCTGTGTGATAAAATCATCAAGTTACTCCGATTAGTATTAATAACAAAAACGTAACTATAAATGTTTAATCTGACCAACCCTCAGGACATCCCAAGATTCATTAGTTATCAAACAGGTATTGATTCATTGTTAAGTATTGCTTCAGTGTTGAGTGCAGTGATACTAAACTTGTTTCAGTACTGAAGTTACCAAACTTGGTTTCTATATTAGAGTAAAATTTTGATATGCTTATAGTTGATTTAGTTGATGAACAGCCCCAATTAGTTGAGCTTTTCTGTTTTTCTTTCCCCTTTTACCCTAAGCTGCTATGAAAAAAAAATGAACTTCTCAAATCAGTAACTCAAACCAAAGTAAGAGGGATTTAAAAATTAAAAGTGCACAAATAACTGTTCAGTGACAGTAATGATAGTAAATGGTTGATGGATTTATAAACTTAGAGCTACTCCAGGTTTATTTAATGGGTAACAAAATAACTGTGCACTGTGCATTGTTTTAACACAAAACAGCCATAATTAGCAAAAAGTTGTTTGCATAGAATATCATGTACAGAGCTTGTTCCATCCAACATTATATGCAATCATTTTTAGCTCTGATGTATAGCTGTTTTTGGATATTTCTTTGACCATTCAAGTTCCCTAGTTCGTACCATCTTCATGGAAGCCATAGTAACTTTAGTGCAGCAGCAGCAGGAGGCTGGTGCTGTCCATGGTGCTGAAACCAGAGCAGCTCAATCTATAGGAAGCTCAGTGTCCAAAAACTGTAGCACAATCATATTTTATATTTCTGAGTCACATTCCCTTAAAAATTAGTTTTAATAATCTTAATGATTTACACCATGAAAACTATAAAAGTGGTGGATTTTTCTGTCAGTGACATTAACAATACATGACAAGAGACACCAGGTAATGCTGTCTAACAAGAGGAGTACCTTTACTGTACATCCAAAAGCCTTGACACTCTGAGAATCAACTTTTTGGTAAAATTACCGAATCTAACTATCACTAAGGCATATCTAACATACTCTTACAGTAAGAAACAAAATATATGAGAAGCATAGTGTACGTACCTCCAGATAAAACGATCAGAGCTGAGATTTTTGCTGAAATCAGCTCCCTCGTCCAAAGTCAAAGTAAACAAGGATGCTCACACCGTCCTCCCTATTTCTCCCTCGCTCCTGTGGACCCTCTCAAGTGAACCCCTCGATTTTGTTGTGCTTCCCACGCATGGGACACACAGCCAGGGCAGGGGTGATGTGAAGCATTGGCCGGTGTTCAGCTCGGTGAGGGAGAAGGCGCATGTGAGGAGGAGGAGAAGGAGGAGGAGAGGAGCGGAGAGGGGCCGCGAGGGGACACGCGAGGAGAGATTTAAACGCGCCTGACGTCACGACGTAAAAGGAGAGAGAGCGAGAGCGAGAGAGAAAGAGAGAGTATCACCTGGATGCTTCAGCGCTTTTTTTCTCTGAGAAACTGAGACTACAGCTTCATACACGTCCCTCTACCTAAATCTACAAGCACGGCGACTTTACAAGCATAGGATGAATTATGGTTCAGACAACTTGTTGGACAAACTGCAAACTACACAGCAAATGAAGAAGAGTTAAACTGTTGGTGTCCGCAACATTTCAGCAAGTGCAGAATTCATTATACTCTGGACGGAGTCAAATCCCTGAAAATTAACTCTCAGTTGAAAAAATCTTGGTGTCAACAATAAGAGTCAAAATGATTTTCAGTAAAACAAATCCATAGGTGTCACTCAAGGATCTTTAACTCTGAACTTTTCCGCTTTAATATACGGTTAATTAATACAAGAATATTTACACTTTGCAGTGTCAATATGGAGCTTTTGAACAGTTAAGTGGTTTAAAAGATACTCTGAGAGAGTGCATTACTAACACTACATTGGATTACATTAGATTAGATTAGATACATTAGATAGAACTTTATTTATCCCTTTGGGAGACTCCCATTAGGGAAATTAAGATTACATGGAAGTGTTGATCAAAAGTCACTCTGTTAAGTGTTACAAGGTTTGAAATTTAAACTCCAAACAGAGTCAACAATTACACTTGATGAGGGCTGCAACACTAACGCTCCAAAAAGAGTAAAAACATCCCCATGTAGTGTGGACCCATAGAGACACTTATACAGTGCTAATATTAACTCTGATAGTGTTGATTTGACAGTGCAGATTTTGTTGTGTACCATTTTAGATCAAATGCAGGTTATAGATGCATCATTTATTTTGGAGACGAAGTGATCGGACGAGTCCTTCACCTTTTAGACTTTAAAGTGATCCTAACACTACCATCATCACCTGAATGGAGTGGTGCAGTAATGAGTCCAAGAAAGCAGATGTAAGATAACATTTCAGTTTTAATCATTTTTTACATGAACGTCTAAAGCGAGATACACCTTCCTACAAGTTTTAAACTTTTTTATTTATATATCAGGAGTGTCCAAACTTTTGGTCTGGGAGCCAACTGCGGCCTGTGGTCCACTTTTAGTTGGTCCACAACAAGTTCCAAAAATGAAAGGAAATTTCCGCCTCATTACACTGTATCCTTACTGAAAGCAGGCATCAGATTTTGTGGTGCACTGCGCAGCATCGCACGCCTGCTGACCACACTCCATCAACTAAATATGTAATTCCATGCCTTGGATGCCCCTTGTAACCCAGGACATCAAGTGCTTTTATTGGATAGGAAACAGACATGAAGTGTTTTGTATAGGTGAGGTGTGGTCTCAAAGGCTCATAAATACATAGCTTTATGAGCTTTATAAGGTTTCTCTCTCAGTGTTGAAAGTGAAAGTAAATTATTTCACTGACCAAAGTGATGAATAGTTTTCTGTTCTTATCTCTGCCAAGTTAAACAGGCAAACACGATCTGCTGGGTGAGAAAAGTCAAAGAAAACCAAGAAAATCCTTCCTCCTTAAAATCCTTTGCTCCCGGCTCCTTGTCTGCGTCGATGTGCAGGATGGAAGGAAGAATCGAATGTTGTGTCTGGCATGGTGCTTGTCAAATAAAGTAATAAACTGAACTTAACATACATTTAGATATTTATATTATTTATGTTCCTTTACTTTTTGTAAAGGGGTTAGTTAACTTAAATTAGCATTAGACTATCTGGTTTGATTGTTGTTTCATTAGCTCACAGACTTCGTTTAAGTCTTGTATTAACTTCAGATCAACAGTACCTTGTAGTAATCCATAACAAAGCCCACTGACAATAATTTGATATCTGATAACTGCACTAGCATTAAAGACCTCAAAAAATCTGTCTAAATGGCAATGCCTCCCAGCTCATGGCCAGATAGCATATACCTGACTGCTATAGTGAATCCCCAAACTACACCAATGAATGAGGGCAAATAAATCATTTTTGTGTTTGTACAAAGAGATGACATATTTTATGAGTGGAGCCTAACTGGTGGCATAAAGTTTTCTGTTGATAGCTCACAGTAAATGTACATCATGGAGATCTACAGAAGTCAAGCTGTCTCATTCCTTTAGCAATGTGGGGTGAGTTTATTTGTGTAGCTTATGTTGGCTCATCAACAAACAAAGTTACAGTAGACACAAAGGGCTTTCAAGCTTTTTCCATACAAGCACCAAGACTCTGGTTTGCAGACTCTGTCTCTTCTTTAAAGTCCTTTCTTTGAAACATTTTTTTTTAATAAAAAGTTTTGAAACAGATGTAAACTCTTGTATTGTTTTTATAATGTTCATTCTTATGTATGACTTAATGTCACTGCTTTTATATTTCCATCAATGCACTTATATATTTTAAAATGATTCATATTTTATGTGTCCTTTTGTGAGTCACTTTGTAAAAAAGTGGTATATAAATAAAAGTTATTTTGTATAATTATTATTATTATTATTATTATTATTAATTTAACTTATTCCTTTTGAGCTTTATTTGCAAAATAGTAGTAGATCACAGTAGCTAGTCTCTTAGCTTTTAGCTAATTCATCTTTGTTTATTAGCATTGTTTGCTGTCAAATTTCACTTCGCAAATGAGTAAATGTGGAGGGCCAAGAGGATAGCAGTGAATCTTTAAAAATGTTAATTTTGTCGTAAATATGGTTGTAATGGCCTTGTGAAATAGCTGTTTTGTAAATAAAGTTTTAAGGACTTTAAAGGGAAATCATCACTTGGGACTTATTTTGATACAAAATAAACCACAAATTAAAGAGCCAGCAGTCTGTTTGGTATCTGATTACCCAGCACAGATCTGAATACAACAAAATGCAAAATGTTAACAGAGAATATGATGGCAAACTTGGTTGTTTCTAGTTTGACAGGAGTGGAGTTAATTGCCAGTTTCTGGTCTTAAAACCCAGATTCTCAGCAATTCTGGCTCTGCTAACAGCTTTAGTTTACATAGGAGCCAACATAAGTGTCAGGCTGCAGCTATAATACACAAAAACTGCAGTGTAGTAAAAGGTTAAGTTGAATCATTTACAAACTTTTGCTCAAAGCAGACATTATGATTCATTGGCAAACAAGTTAACAGGGGAGAAGCACTGACATTAACCATAATTAAAATGCTATATCTCACTTCAGGGATGTTCTCATGCAGTATGAAATCCGTGTGCTGTGTGTATAAAGTGTTAGCGTCTATTTAAAAACAAGAAGTTGTGTCTCTGCCTGGTGAAACAGATCCTGCTCTGTTATATCAGTTTCTCGGCAATGTGCATTCCCCATGCCTGAAATTAGCTGCAGTATCTCTCTCACACACAGCAGCACAGTACAAAGACGTCTGTTAACAATACAGTGTGTTCAGTGAGGGACAAACATGATGTTACACCTGTAAGTGCTCATAATTCTTCTTTTACCTTGTATGTCATTGGAAATGTTTTGAATGTCCTGATGTCCTAATCTTTTTTGGTTTCTCATCTGTGAAGAATGATTCAGTTTTGTTTTTATTTGTCAGATAATCTTCAAAATTATAAAATATAAGCCTCTTCCTCTCTTTCTCCCCAAACTCGCCTGGAAAAATCATGAATCACCTTTACACGAAAACCTTTTATAGATACTACAGACCTTCCCTCAAACACAATAATCTGTTGTAGCTGTAAAGACTTATTATATCTCTGTACCTACAACAGTCAAGGCCAGGAGACATTGGCACTCATTTATCAAATGAAGAAGTGGGAGGACTGTCATTTCTACTCACAGATCAGCTCTGATCAAGCTGAAGCTGATCTGAACATGAATGACGGATATGACCAAATCTCACATCGGGTCTGAGCTCATGGATGCAAGTTTGTGTTCAGTGTATTGTTCTTTAAATGTCTAAATAATTATGTGTCACTAATGTTTGCTGAACTGGCAAACATTAGTGAAAGTTATCTGTTTGATCGGACCACACGGGCCAGCCTTCTTTCCCCAGCCCATGACCCTTTTACCTTGGACAACTTTAGAAAGACACTGACCACTGCAGACCAGGAACACCCACAAGAGCTGCGGTTTTGGAGATGCTCTCACCCAGTCATCTAGCTATCACAACTTGCTCAAATCTTAACGCTTCCCCATTTTTCCCTGCTTTGAACTCATCAACTAAAGGACTAAATGTTCACTTGCTGCCTAATATACCCCATTCTCACAGTTGCCATGAAGATGACATAATCAGTCTTATTCACTTCACCTCTGGCGTATTTTGGTAATTTTGTGTCATATTTTACATTTTGAAAAAACAGATTTTTTTGCATGATCAATACATATTGCCAAAAAGAAAAGAAAAGTTGACTTTGAATATTTTTAAATCCTTGTGTTATATGTAGAAGACATGACATAACATTGAATTGGACTCAATAGTATGCAAATTTGCTTTTTAAAGAAGGAGCATGCAGATAAAATTAACACTTTCAGCCCTTTATTTTCAACTAATTGAACTTCTTCATCCTCAGAATAATGACACAGTTAAAGATTATAGTTGAGCACAGATTCAACTCATCTGAATAAGAAATCTGAACAACTTACAGGACTTTTCCCTCATTTATTTCACACACTTTACAGCATAACAGACTTAAAGGGTGGACAGTGAGACAAATGCTGAAATAAAGCACGTAAGCTACAGGGTCTTTCAAATGCACGGCTGTTATGTATAAACACAGGATTGAGTGTATGGTTAATAAATGTACCATTTCAAAAATGATGCATCCTTGTATTAATGTATTTTCTTTTTCACAAAATAATAGATAATGAAGAAGAAGTAGCGGCTGGGCAGAAGAGGAAGATTTAAAGGAGCAAAAGCAGTGTGGTAACCCGTTTTGGTTTCCAGGCAACTGCTGTTTGTCCATCTTTTGTCAGCGGGCCGGGGGCTGGAGAAGGGGTTGTCTCTCTCATTCATAAGCTAAGCGGTCACATGAAGTGCCTAGTGACTCATGTCAAAGGCTGATACCAGACCACACAAAGCAACAAAATGTATCTCAAAATGCATTTCTGATCATTTTCGGTGATGGATTGTAAGAAAACAAATTGAATCTTCATCAGAAAAGAAGCGGAGTGACGCCACACCCAAACATTAGACAGTAATCCTGTTTTTGTGTGGACTACCAAAAGATAAATGTCCAAAAATATCAGCGATTAGATGCATTTATTCATCCATACCCATGCCGGCTGGGAAATTTCAAGTGTAATGAGACACCTGCCATTCGAACACAAAAACATGAGAGGAACAGGGCTTTGCATAAAAGACCTTTTCTCCCTGTCAAAACAGACCCTTTCAGGAAACAAACCCCCATCCACCCACAGTCCCCCCGCCTGCAAACTCAGACCTTATGGTCTCCAATTAACCTGAAAAAAGGCCATCAGCGATGCAATAGAGACAAAGAGGGTTTCAGTAATGGAGCATCGTGAATGTAAAGACTCTGGCTGTAAAAGAATATAAAATATGGAAAGGTGAGGTGAAGGTATCAGCAGCAACTGCAGATGAAATGTGTGAACCTGGAGGTTCACATATCAATTTGCAGTCATCACGTGACATCGTTTTCTGAAAGATCTCTCCTCCTTATTCTTGGATGTTGAATAAGTCATGACATATTTACTCAGGGGTCCTTACACAATTTAGCACTTACACTCCCCAAATAAAACAAAGAGCTCATAAAAGGATTGGTTACATAAACTGATTAAAAAAAGTGGTGGGGTTCAACCACCATTTTCAAGCACATTTTCTAAATCTTAAAACAAAAACACATGTTATAAAAAAAAACAACACTTTAAAAAAAATAAGCGAATTAATCTTATCAAATGAAGATGTTATTAGAGCTCATTCAAATGCACAATGATGGAGAAAAGGTTGTTGTCTGGTGGTTTCCAGCTCCCTTAGACATGTTAGTGACTTGACACGCCAGATAGACAGTTCAATACCTAAACTGGAAATATTTCACCAGTCCATCTAAGCAACAGCCCATAGGAAGTAAATAGGGAGGGCAGGACCTTTCAAAACCATATCAGTAAGATGATGGGACAATTATGCTGTTAATTTACATTCATTACTTGCTAATCAGATGTTGTAGTAGGCAGGTGCTACTGCTGCAGTGCAAAGTCAAAACATGGACCAATGTGGAAGCAAACTGCCACCAAAACATGTCAAAGATGGTGTGAATATATCTGTCTTAGAGAAAGGCTTTCAGTGTTGTTATTTGTCCTTCATTAGATGAAGAAATAATAAAATAAAATAATAAAAATGCTGTTGAAGCTAGTAGCATCTATGCTAATCTCTGTATGAGCAGCCATTGTTACAGGCCTGCAGTCTCTTCTCACTGTCATCAAGCTCATTGCTCCCATGTCTTCCTTCTAAAAGGAAGCTGACTGGGCAGTGTCTTTGCAGCTCAATTGTTTCAGCTTGAGGCTTTGCAGGATGGATCTGCCTGATCACAGACAATGAATCTGGTGGATCCAGCTGCACTGCAAGATGAGTATACAAATGCAAGGCAGTAAAGCCCAGTACTGACTCAAAAAAAAAAAAAAAAAACGAGCTGAGGTGGTTTTTGTGGTGAAATGTAAATATCTTACAAGCAAGATGAACATCAAGTTTAGCCTCAAGCAAGATTGACATTTAGGAATTTTTACTTTGACCTTTGCCCTTTACATGTAAAGGATAAATCCTGACTTTTGACCTCTAAAATCCAATCACTTCAGTTTAAGAAAAAACCCCACAAAGTGTTCTTAGGAAATTCCAGTCTAGTATTTTTTTATTTTAATTTATTTAACCTTTATTTAAGCAGGGAGGCCCAACTGAGACCAGGGGTACCCTGCAGCAAAACAAATTAAGAATAACAAATAATAACAATTGCTATAGCAAACATTACATCGGCTTGACGTTCCCCTATACATCAGCAAAAGCTGGCCAAAACATCAGTGTGTGAATGCGGCTTAAGACAACATGAGGGTTAATGTTTTAGGTAATATAGATTCTAATAGTGTATCTTAAAATGACAAATATTATGCATTTAAAGGGTTACATATGACACTGCAAGTTTCCTTCTTAATCTTCAAAAATGTACTTTTCTGTTAAATGACAAATGCAGCTGGAACCAGGGTGATAAATATGAGACATGAGAGCATCAATGAAAACTCTGACACCTCACAGGTCAAAGCATAAAAGAAAATGGGACATTTTAAGATGTAAAGCACATGCTAATTTTGTTTTTGTATTGATGTTATGGTGATTTATTTGCAAATTATAAAATTTCAAATAAAAAAATGTTTATCTATTTCAAGCTTTGTGTTGGCAAGTTATGCTATTTGTGAGTGTCCCTGCCGGCCCCTCAGAGACTTCCTGCACGGCTACCAGGAGCTTAAAGGCACCATGTTGGTTACCCCTGCTATAGATGGTCATGGAAACAGTGTGACTTTTGTGCATACATACATTGCAACTGCAATGCTAAAACAGAACTCTGTTCAGCCTAAAGGTAAAAAAGGAGTTTGATGTTACCTTTGAGCTAAGCATTTGTTTATTGCTGCTATGATGTGAAAATATTGAAATGCCAAAAAAAAAAAAGTGAGAGAAAAACAGTTTAAAGAAATCCAGCGCTGTACAAGACCTTGATGCTTTGAGAGTAATGTAGTGGAAGAAAAATTCAGATATGTAAGCCTCCAAACCCACTGTGAGGAATTAGAGTTGCATCACATCTTATCCACGTAGCTGGAATACAAACCTGTTGGTATTCAAACTACAGAACCACCAAAATGAAAAACTGACCTGCATGAGCCGTGTTATCATTATTTGAAAGAGCTTGTTGAGTTGGCTGAGGGGATTCAAATGAAGAGTGGGGAGAAGGAGCACACATGAAGAAGCGATGGTTATTTGTGTAACAGATATCTCAAGTGCACTCTAGACATCTGCACAACTCTAAAATTATGATGATTGTCTAGCAGAGCTTAAAAAAAACAAGACATTTGCAATTGTACATGACACATGCTCAGTTCTCCCCTCTCTTTTATTAGTATAGGCTTCAATGCAAGTTATTTTTCACTAATTGCACTACTGTTCTCTCATCATATCACATGCTGTAGCACCCACCTCCCAGCCCCCTCCCACCCGTCTGCAGGCTCACGAGGCACAGACACAGAGAGCACTGGTCAATCAGACTGCTGATAGAACGTCGGTGTGTTTAAAAAGACAGGCAGACTTTGCCACAGATTAGCATTTATGACACCTGTTGCTGAGAGCTGAATGCAATAAGGAGAAGGGAGTAAGTGGGATGGACAGGGTGCACAATGGGCAACAGGGGAGAGAGAAACAGGCAGCAGATGAGAGTGGGTGGGACAAAGAACAGTTTTAGAGGCCCAGAGAGAGAAATAACGTTCATTTTTTTCTACTTTTAAAGCAGGAGACAAAACAAATGAGGAGAAAGGGGCTTTGCCGTATTGCGGAAAAGTGCATGTGGGTAAAAATTAGCCAAAAATATGTCCTTTAGTTTTAACAAATACATGTTTATTTAAACCTGCTGCTCACAAAGATCACATAAGAAATGATGATTACAGAAGAAAGTGGATCTAAATGTAAACAAAGAAGGCATCAGTGATGAGTTTTTAGACTCACACAACTAAATAAAAATTAAAATAGAATTATGAAACAAGGATTTTCACACTTTACATTACATTTGAGACAGTGTCATTCAAAGATTCTCTATTGTTTACCCATAGTAATATAAAAAGACAAATGATCTGGTGAAAACGTGTAAAACAAACATAGAACTTAGTCATTAAAAATAATAAAAAACAAACACTTCTGAGTCAGAAAGTAAACCGAAGAAATCACTCGAAAACTTTGGATTTGCCATCGTCCACAATTTAAATATATAAGATTCATAATATACAAGAATAAAAAAGATGTAATTAAATTAAGTTTTCAAATGGAGATACTTTAAAATTTGGAATATAACCCCACTGATATATAAATCAATATATATATAAATATATATATATATGTATATATATATATATATATATAGGAGTTTTTAAAAAGGAAAGTAACAATCCTCCTGCGTAATGATTTATATCGTGTTCGGTCAAGTCCACAACATGTAGCTTTTATGTGACCTGGATTCTCTTTAGTTTAGTATCATTTGTTTTTGCCATGTGGACTCTCCCTCTGCTAACTATAGTACTGCAGTTGAGGTCTCTTGTGGTACTGACCTAGCTCAGCTCGACTCTGTTTCATTACTTGGAGCTTCGTTTTCCACAGAAAATACTTTGATAACACCTCCGCAACAAAGGTGGGGTTGTTACTTTGCAGCTGTGGAAAGCTGTTTGTTTAAGAGGCCATATTGTTCAAAAAGCCGCAGAGTTTCTCTGTCTGTGGCTTTTTGTTACAACGAGGACACAAGTTTAGTTTCAGAGAGGCATGCAAGCAGAAAACAACGTACATAAAAAAGCAGAGTAGAGTCGGGACTGCAATACATCACTAAAGAGTAGGGATGGGAATTGATAAGATTTTACTGAAACCAATGCCAATATAAGTACTTCTTTAATGATTCCCTTATTGATTCCTGTGGATTTTCTTGTTGGACAAAAGTTCAGAGCCTTTCAGTGGCAAAAATGTCAAATACATAGCATTCCAAAAATTTAATGTTGTACTTCATAGATGAATACATCTGCAAGTTTCTGGTGTTTCCACTTGCTAAATGTTGTGCATTAAGTTACTTTTGTCAAAAATCAAGTTGTAACTTTGACCACTCCTGCCATTAAAACATCACAGACTTATCATTTCTGTAAACTTGCCTCTGATAAGAACGTGATGTCCTTGATTTCCAAGGCATGCAGAAAAAATGGGAGGCATTTATAAGGAAATAGTTAAGCAAAAAGACTGAGGATATTGATTCTTTGAGGGAGTTGTTATCGATTCTCAACTGGAATTGTTTTTTGATTCCCATCCCCACTAAAGAGCTAACAACAGGGTAGGTTGGGGGTTGTTATCATGTCAAACATCCTGCTTGTGATACTCAGACCATTCAGTTGTTGGAAGTTTCTGAACAACACATTAAGATTTGAACGGCTGGTTTGAATCCAAGAGGATCATATGTTGTGAAAAACATGCAATCCCAAGCAGAAAGGCGAGTGAAGCAAAACTCATTCAGTGGAAATACACCTTAAGGGTTTCACGGTCTTCCTCCACTTGTTATTTTTGATGAAGCATCTTTTTTAAACAGAGTGTTATTTTAATCCAGAATTAACGAGGGAGAAAAGCTGTTAAAAAGTGGCCGCTGTCCCTGTTAGCTCTGTCTTTATCACTATGTTTCCCAGCACATTTTGATCAGTGAATAAGCTGCTTGCAATAAGCCACATAATAATTGAGAGAGACTTTCAACAGCATTAAGTGGTTGGTTTTGTTCCATTAATGTGACTTTACTTGGAGCTGACGACTGTGTATGTCTGAGCACTTTATACAACTACATTGGTTGCACAGGTATGACAGCTACAGCCAACTTGTTAGATACAAAATGGGTCCTTATTCTTTGATTTATTCACCTGATCGTACGTTGAGTTATTAACCTTTTTAAAAACGTTAAAATTAAAATCTAATCAAGAAAAAAAAAGAAGAGACTTTCTGATTGAATTAAAAAAGGTGTTTTCACAGCATTATACGGAACAAAAATGAAAAAAGTCATCCTGCACAGGTCAACTTAAAAAGAAACATTAAAAAACAAACACCTAAAAAAACGTTCTTCATTTCCTTCTGGACAAAATTAGTTGATAAATGAGTCTATCAATGCAGGGTGTTATCTTGCACTGTGTTGTAGCCTCCAACAAAAGTGCTCACACAAAGTCTTGAAAGTTCGACTTGGTGCAGTCTTGGAGCAGATCTTCTATATTTAGTAAAAGAGATCAAGTTGTTGTTCAGTTTAGTCTCACATGTATCTGTTCTTGACGTATTCTCTGTACATCATCATATCCTCCCTGCACAGCACCCTCACTTGGCCCTGACCTGTGGTCACATGGCTCTCAAACTCATCCCGGCTGTCCCGGTCTACCTGTGGAGGAGTGACGCCGTAGATGCTGTCCTCGGGGAAGTGGGACACCGGCTCTCTAAGAATGGGGGAGCAAAGAAGAAGAAGAAAAAGGGAACAGACAAAAGAATGTTAAAGTAATGGATGTATAACAACTTACTGTTGACAGTCACGAGGTTGCTATCTTCACTGGACAAAAGATGATGGAAAAAAGCTCTATTAACCCGAAAAACGTTTTAATCCAATCAATGGACTCTTGTGAAAATCCAGCCGCAGAGGTCGGTGATTAAGAGAAGTGCTAATGGAAGCAACACGAGGATGGAAGAGATGGGTGCTTTTAGCCCAGAATTACTCATATTTTTCAAGGAAACAAGACCCTTCAGCATGTCTCATCATCTTAAGGGTGGATTATCATCGGCGAGCTTGTCAGGTCATCTACCCCCGTCAGCTGGTTGAACAGCAGCTGAGGCCTCGGTGAAAGGCTGCGCAGACACATGGCAGAGATGGAAACACACCTCCTTCATTACTGGTGATAGCACAGACACTGAGGATTAATTAAAGGCTTGCGAAATATCACCAGGGAGTCAGCAACTAAGGTTTTAGAGGTAATTAAAAGCATAGTGGTGACAACTTGCATGTCAGTGCAAACTGAAGAAACCAGATGCAGAATTTTTCCTTCGGGGCTGAAAAAATAATGAATCATGGTTTGTGTTTTTCAGGGCTGACTGTCTCCAGTTGGAGGGTTAATTAGTAAGATGATGAGCTCATCGAACCAAAATCTGATTCATTGGAAAGTTCCACCAGCGATTTAAGCCCTTTGACCAGCTTGTCTCTGGTTGGCTGTTGATTTTTTTTTCTTTGTAACAAACTCAGAGCATGTGCTCAGCTGTCCTATATGCTTTTTCTACACCTTAGGATTTCTAATCATGAATATTAATTGTATTAAAAATGTACAATTTCACATATCCAATCCTCTTTGGAGATAACTGGGGAGGATGAAATCCCTCTTGGCACACTTCACACCACAGGAGTATTTGGCTTGATAATCTCTTAGAACATTACAGCACTACCTGCTGCACAATAATTCTTAATATGTATATTGAATATTATGTGGTTTTCAGAAATGGTGTTATGAAATGAAGTTTAACAGGGCAGAACTTCAAGAACAGGATGTACGGATTACTAAATATAACTTCTCAAAAAGATGGACAGAAAGTGATATTACTTAAACGTTTATCCTTCAACTTTCTGATAGTGATGTCATTTCTACCATGGATATAAGTGAAATTTGTTTTTTACTGTAGAAAAAATGGGAACATTGTCTAAAAGGAGTGAATACGCAGTAAATGGTCTTTTACTAATAAACTAGACAGCACTCGAACCAAACCTCTGCTTAGGTATTGCCCTTGTTGCTGTTCCACCTATAAGCAGCAGTTCCATGAGAAAGCAACAACAAAATGACCCTTACCACTGGAATCATGTTGATATCATTAGTAGTTTGACAACTGATGAGCAAAATTAGTTATCTGGATCACCACCAAAATTGAATTATTTTTAGGTAAGGCCATTACTGATCTCTTCTGAAAATTTTAGAAAAATCTGTCCAGTACTTTTTGCAAAATCTTGCTGACAAACAAACAAACAGACAAATGCAGGCACCTCCTTGGTGGGGTAAAAATGAAAGCTACCTGCATTTTCTTGTAACATTTATACTGAAGACTTTACCTATAATAAAAACCTTCTGTAACATATATGTTATTTACTTTAAGTCATATTCTGGGAGGAAAATCCCAAATATCCAGGAATAATCCCACAGTTGCTGTGCTGCATTAACAGGTTCATATAGTTATTTTTTATAAATCATACAGATATGGGCTGGTGCAGCTTTGTCTGCTCCGAGTCAGTTGTTACTTTAGTTGAACAAAATGATTAAATGATTAAAAAAAAAAAAAAGCTTGTCATATTAACTTTTAAGTTATGTCAGACAACCAGACAGGACTACACTGACCAGGATAGGTTGACATTTTTGTCAGCTACAATTTCTTTTGTTAATTTTAGTCCATGACCTTTTTAGTACTTCAAGGAATTGGGGACCTGTGACTGCTACTATAAATACTATACATTTTGTACTATTTTATTCCTATTTTTATATATTTTTTTATTCCTCCTGACCCTTTTTATTATATGTTGACTGTTTTTGCACATATTTACCAAGTTAAATTACTTGTATGTGCAAATTTACTTGGCAATACATACAAATTCTGATATAAATACATCAACTGCAGAACTTTGTGGGCGGAATTGATGAGGGAATTGTTGAGCATTAACACTAATTATATTGATTCCTTAAATTAGCTGTTATTGATTTTCCACTGGTATTAGTTTCCTTCCTAGTTCTGAATAGATACCTTTGTTTATCAGTTAAACTTCTTCTCTTAGGTACTGATCTCATGACTGTTTTTTGGGTTGCTGCATTTCTGTAATTTAGTTTACGGATAAAATTGGAACAAGCTCACCTCATCCTATTTTTTTTTTCCTAACTTATCGTAAAGTCACACTCTGTAGGGTCACTGTTAGTGAAATTAAGGCAAAATGACATCAGACTGAGAAATTGTCACACTAAAAAAGGACTTCTTGATTATGGATGTAAATGATACAACATAAATAAAAAAGGCTGTTTCCTTAAAGAAATCTTAAAATCATGAAAACTGGATGTTTTATCTCAGTAGGAGCAAAAAAGCAAGAATGAGATGTTATGAAAGTTACTGAGTGTTTTTCTTGACGTAAACGCCCATTAATCTGGATGTCTATCTTAAGAGCTCATTAAAACTGAGGGAGGAAATGCATCATTACACCTGAGTGACCCCTCTGCACGGGAATCTGCTGCATTATTCACATCCTGTATGTTTATCTCCCTTTGAGTCAGCTTTGCCTATGCCTGATGGGTCAAAAGATGAAACGCTCAGAGGGAGGTGGCAGACTTTCTAACAGAGGAAAACACGTTTTCTGGTGCTATAACAGCCTCTCAGAATAGCCGTGTTGCACAACTCCAGACACACCTGCCGGACCCTGTGGATCTGCCATGAGGGAGACAACAATGGACAGGTGGATTAAAGAATGGCAAGGGTGAAAATATGGGTGTTAAGAGTGGAGATGAAAACTGGAGGTGGATAAAAAGATGTTGGGCCTTCAGATAAAAGCAGATATCTCTACGCTTGACACCTCTGTGTGACGTGATAGCACTTTTCAGCTCTGCTGGATCAGCTTTCCTTTGAGCACGTGTTTACAAGAAAAGCAAAACAAGTCATGGATGCACAGGGCAGTTATTGACATAACCATTAAGATGTGAGTCTAAGACGGAAAAAAACTATGTGAACAATACTAACACCAGAGTTTTCGTGTCAGCAGAATATAACTTCAAATGTTTATTACTGGTATCAGCAGACATGAAAATATCTGTCACTGTTAAACCTACTAGGGCCAAAGTTCTATACATCATAGAAAAGGTCGTGAGCTGTCATTTTGACCTCCAGATACCAAACCCTATTATCTTTGACCATTTATTCCCAGTATCAAGAGCTACGCATTTATTATGACTTTTTAAAAAATGATACAAAACCAAAATGTGAATTTAGTTGAGTTTAATCAGAGATGGTGTCAATATTAGGCATCAAGTGAACATTTTGTCCTCGAAGTTGATGTGTTAGAAGAAGGAAAAATTGTCAGGTGTAAGTATTTGTGTGAGTTTGACAAAGGACAAATTGTGATGGTTAGATGACCCGGTCAGAGTATCTGTAAAACTGCTGCTCTTGTGGGGTGTTCCAGGTCTGCAGCGGTCAGTATCTATCTAGAGTGGTCCAAGGAAGGACGGTGGTGAACTGGTGACAGGGCTATAGGCGGTCAAGCCTCACTGATGCACATGGGGAACTAAGGCTGAAGGGAAGAGTTCAGTAAAAAAAGATAAGTTCAAATAACCTCTGTGTTTGCAAGCAGTCCACGATGGAAAATATCCATAAGCAACTGTATACATTGAATTCTAGTGCTGAAAAAAAGAAACGCAAGTTTTTCCTATTAATGTTTACATTTTACATTATTATTTCATAATTTCTCCACGTGAAAGACTGACACCAGTTTATGCAACCAGTTTCAAAAACATAGTGGAGTTAGTGTCTTACAGTCTCAAAGAATTATTTTTTTTTGCCAACACCATGCCCATCAACCGAGCAGTTTGCAGAAGTGTAGGTAGCACTGAGGAGTCCTCTGATGCTCCAGAAATACCCAAATCTCTGAGAAAAAAAAAAAAGACAAAAATACTTGACCAAAACTGATGTGTGTATGTAACACTTTGCATTTGAAAATAGGGAAACAGGTTTTATTGTTTACTCAATTAATAAATTAAAACTCTACACACGAGTTGTCCACAGGCAAACAAAAGTCTGTCACTGCGTTGAAGGCTAAAAGTTTGGAAGAAACATTTTCAGAAAGTTCTTTTAAAATTATCTTACAGGATATAGTAACCTATACCAACTCAAACACAAATCACGTGTACGGGTGACACGCCTGCCATCTCTGGCTCATGACTGTGACTTTCAGAATAGGCGTGTGTATGCTCTGTCATGACTGAATTTCCCTGCTGCCACAGCCCTGTCTCTCTTCCTAAATTTTTGCTAACTTAAATGGATCAATAAAAATTTACAGAAGAACCAAAAAAATGTTCTCACTAGTGACGTGATGCACTGAAAATTGACCTGGTGAAACTTTGTTTTTTTTTGGTCTTTATTGATGGTGAAGAAACAGTGGATCGACTCAGCAAGAGAAAAAGAGAGTTAATTGAGGAAAGAAATGCATGAACTTTTACTTTGAAGGCACAAACAGGAAATGAACTGGTTTTCTTTTGTCTATGACATGTTCTACTGATGTGGATGGACAGTACATTATCTGCTGAAATGAGGTAAACAGGGCTCTGTCATTTTGGGCAAGATATGTACACAGCTCTGTAAAAATAAGCAAGCCCCCTTTTCCTCCTATTCTCAAGATTTCGGGGCGAGACGTGGCTCAAACTGGCAGTCTGAAAGGTCTGAATTTATGAGATGCACACAGAAATGAAAAAATGAACGCAAGAAAGCCATCACGGAGGTAAAATGCATCCAGTGAAAACACTGTTAGAGGGATTGGTAGATTTAGCTTCTGATATAAAGAGGTCCATCCAAAAATAAAATCCTAACACTTGCTACCACCTCTCCTGCATTTAATTAGTATCCCTTTGAAAATGTTAATTTTACTATTCATACAAGAATGAAACTAAATAAAAACAATCTAACATGAGCATTTTTCTCTGTTTAAGCATCAAATTTCTTATTCAAACAAAACCCTGCATGAGAAAAAGCGTACTTCTCCAAAGAGGAATCTGCCTTTAAATTGTTTAAACATCTAATATTAGACTTTAAAAATTAAAGCTGTCTTCTCCATTGATGCCACATGCTTTTTTTTCACTCAGATGCTTTTTTTGAGCTTGTGTCTTTGTATACCGCGGAGTTTGCCTGAGAAAGATGGTAAGGGAGAGCAATACAAGGAGGGAAAAAAAAATGCTTATGCGTCTGTATGGCTGCACATTGCCAGCACATTGCCAGCACACGTGTGGTTGAATTTCGAATCCAACTGCGAATGACAACACTCCATCTATGACCTGCTGGGTCAGGAGGGGAGGGCTGTGCTGACTGAGAAATAACAGGGACGTTCAGAAAGAGTGTTTGGTTATAAAAGATGGAGATTAAACAGCACACAGCTAGAAACCTCCTTGGAGACCACTTAGTGTGAGCAACTGTGCTCACTTTCTCCCAAGGCTACTGCAGATGTGGAGAGGCTGGGATTAAAGCTACAGAATACTGCGATGTAATGCTTAATTTTATGTGGGAGTGACGATTCCTGCTTTTTTTCCCCCCTTTGTCTCTGTGCATGTTTTCGGGGTTAATGTGTCACGTGTTTTACTCACAAGCAGATGATGTTTGCCAACTTTATGTGTTCTGTTCTCTCCACTCTGTGCTGGCTCTGGCCCAGATGTGCAAACCTGCAGAAAAAAACAAACACAAAATGATAAATATTTCCCCAAACTGATGTAACATGCACATTTTAGCTCGTGCTGTCTTACGTGTTCCTCCATAATGGGAAGCACTATTAGCAAAAGGTTAAGCACTTCCAATGGAGTTATTCCCAAAGGATGCTCCTAAATGTCAGCCTCATGATGTCTATTTCTCAACCCTATTATGTAGAGATGGTACCAACATGTCTGCTGAGATCGCTAATTTTCATAGCATATTATCATCAAATCTTGAATTTCCCTGAGGATCATTTTTCCAATCACAAAGACACAATAATATGCAACAGCTGAGAGTTTCCCCCGGGCTCCTGCTTCTGATTTTTTAATATTAATGCATCGATTAGTGGAGCTCCTGCTGCTGCCAACATCTTTGGAGCCATTCCAACTCCTAGCCTCAATAATGAAGGCTGCTTTATTCTCTTTATGCAGCTACAGCAGGAGGATAACCGTTTTCCTCAATACGATTTAGATTGTTTATTGCCTTGTTTATCAAGGCAATTATCTTGCCTTGATTGCACCTGAAAAAATAGGTCAGAGATGCATGTCTGAATCAAATAAAAGGTGCGCTTTAACATAAATTCTTTCATCAGACCACTTCAAAAGAAAATTTAAGAAAGCAAAAGATTATTGAAAGCATCCATCCAACCTACTGCCTTTTGTAAATGCTTTTATTGTTTTTGTATTGGCTGAAACATCATTTTACTAATTTTCTGATTACCTTGAATCATGAATGCTCTTCTTTTACTTTATATGCAGTCATTACATACTGTATAATAAGGCTGTTAAACAGTAACATTTAACTCAGATTTGTTTTAATTTTGATGGTTAAGTTGTGATTAATTGCAGTTTTTTAGGGCCTATGTCCGCAGCGGCCATTCACACCGATCAGGCATAACATCATGACCACACTCTCTGGCTATATAGCCCCATACGCAACAAACTGTGATGCACTGTGTATTCTGACACCTTTCTGTCAGAACCAGCATTAACTTCTTGAGCAATTTAAGCAACAGTGCTTGTCAGTTGAATTGGACCACATGAGCCAGTCTTTGCTCTCTTCATGCAACAGCGAGCCTTGGCCGGCCATGACCCTGTCACCGGTTCACCACTGTTCCTTACTTGGACCATTTTTGATGGTGACCACTGCAGACCGGGAACACCTCACAAGAGCTGCAGTTTTGGAGGTGCTCTGACCCGGTCGACTAGCCCTTACAGTCTGTCCATTGCCAAACTCACTCTAATCCTTGGGCTTAACCATTTTTTCTTCCTCTAACACATCAACTTTGAGGACAAAATGTTCACTTGCTGCCTGAAGTATCACACTCACTAACGGTTGCCATGATGAAGAGATAATCAGTGTTACTCACTGCACATGTATGTGGTCATAGTGTTGGGCCTGATTATTGTATGGGCAGCATGGTGTTGCAGCAAGTAGTGCGTGTGCCTCACAGCAAGAAGGTTGCTGGTTTGAACCCTGTGTCAGTAAGAGCCTTTTAAAATATATTTTCCATGTGGACAGACTACTTGTTCTGCACATTCTGTTCACACTCTTTTAATGTCTGTCTTTGCAGACACCTTTTTTAACTTTTTAAAATTTCTATTAAATCCTGTTTAAACCAAGTAATTTGCTTAAAAATGTGTACCTACATCTATTTGCAAAAACTATATGCAGTACGGTATATGTATTTTTTGTATTGTATTTTTTGTATTGTATTTTTTGTGTATTTTTACACATTACTGTTAAATGAAAATAATGTCATCTATGCACACAGTTTGATGTCTGCAACTAAAGTACTCAAACTCCTTTAACACATGCATGTATTTCTTATTTACGTATAAAAAATGTATTCTTTTGTAAGGTCTTGAGCCAGGGACAACAGGGAATCAGCGAGAAAGAAGCGGTAAAAATCTTCTTTTCAGTTGGAAAGTATCAAGTTTTGAATGGTTATATTTGGACAATGTTCACTGTGGGCATTATAGATCACAGTTCATGTTACAGAAATGTTTGGAAATGTAATGTTAGGTTTACAACAGGACAAAAAATGATGTTACAGTAGGGATTACATGAAGTATCATTTCACTAAGCATACACACATTAGAGCAGGGGTGTCCAAACTATGGCGCAAGGGGCAACTGTGGTCAGCAGACTACTTTTAGTTTGACCAAAACAAGTTCCAAAAAATGAAGAAAATTTGGTCTTTATTAGATCATGGGGCTTGTGCTTCACTCATGAATAAAGAAAAACTGAAAACAGCTTTTCAATTTCTCTACTTTGCTTCTCTATCTGCTCTGTCTCAAGGTCTGATTTACAAAGAACATCATGCCTATTAGATTAATTCACCAACAGTCCAAGAAAGACCGACAGTTTGTTCTTGTTTAGAGTCTGAAAGCGAAAGCGACATTTCTAATGCATGGAGGGTCATTCCCTTCTGGACCAGGGGCCAGAGCCCCCTGAAATCTAACTGGCCACCTCAAAATATTTTACAATAATTGGCTGTTTTCCTTGTCAACCCATTTTTTCTCAGAGTATTTTCAATAATAAAGCACTTATTAACCTACGCTGGATGAGCTGCACAACTTAATACACTAAAGTAGGGTATGTCGAAGTGGCCCTGCCATCCTGCCCTGTTTTGTATGTGGCCCCTGATAAAAAAAAAGTGGATACCCCTGCATTAGATTAGGGTTGCCATGATACTAGAATTTGAACTTCTATACAATACAAGTAAAAAAATGATATTACCAGTTTCTATACCATGGCAAAATAAGAAAGACAATAAAATTACAAACTAGACCTTGGAATGAGATCAATATTCTCAATAGCCTGCATTTTTTTTACATGAAAACTGCAATATACATAAAGTTAGGTTTATTTTGTAAACCAACAAGAATGATTTAAACCAACACTATGTAGTTTTTCCACCCTAATTTAATATTTCTAGAATCATTGTGATGGTACATCACCTTACAACAGGTTGAATGACACCTCTGTCATGGTCTGAGGGGGTCTGTATCACCTTCACTGGCACAATGTAACTTCGAGGTGGATGGTAGGAACACTTCCACACTAAAAAACTACAAATTTTTACTGCTTTGACTGCTTTACGGCATACGTCACTTCCCCCTTGAGGTGAAAGCTAAACATTAGGAAAAGGAGAATATAAAGCAGTTTATGAATTTTTTAAAACAGATATAATGAACAGAATTTAGTTCAAAGTAAATATGCACTTATTTTCCTAACGGAAATAGGGACCTCTCGCTCACACTCCTGCATAGAAGGTGGCGGTAATGCTACTCTGACGCTGGATGCCACCCGCCATTAAACAACAAGAAGAAGAAAGCTAAATGTAGAGTTGTTATCATGGCGGAAGCAGCGAAAAACCCGAAGAAAAGAAATGTTTTATCGGAGGAGACGAAAAAAAGAAAGCAGGAGAGTAACAAGCTAAATGCTCGGACAGGGATAAACACTGGCCCGGCGTTCAATCGCTGGAGTGAGCTGAAAGACGAGGAGGAATGTCCGACTGATTCTGATTTAGCCCTGGTACTGCTTGGACTTGTAAGTACATGATGATTTATTCGAAAAGAAACATGATCAGACTGTACCTTATCAGTCTACATGGTTTATTTGTCTCTTGGGAAGTCCTGTTGGCTCACTTCTCCTCCCTCTGTATTTCAATGTATGACAGTGCAGTAACACTCAACGACCACAGAGGCCCCTAGAGAGCTGAAAGCCGGAATCTTACTTAGTGCTGGTTTAATATCTAATCTAATTCTTATTGTCATTATACAAATTCTGAACATATTTGAAATAAAATTATTTTATGACTTCAAGTAACAGATAAGAATAATCAAAGTTTGAGGCAATTTTTTTGTTTTGGAGTAAAAATATTTCATGGTTTTATGCAAAAGAAAAAAAACATTATATAATATATTCATTAGCAAAGTATTTCTTGAAAAAAATTTATTTAGTGATTGCACAAATTTACAACAAAAGAAAAAAGGGGGTGACGGGGTCACGGCAGCTCACAGCAACAGATCAGGGATTGGTTTACACTCTTCCCCTGTCGTGTCCTACATAAGGCTGAAAAATCTGATTCTAGGTCTGTTTTTAAGTTATTTATTTTTGGTATTTAACTTTAATAGTGTTGTACCATTTTTAAAATGTGGTATCTAAATGTATCAAAGCTTTTTTAGACAACATTACATTAAAGAAAAGATGAAGATAATCTGAAGCCCACTTTTCTCTTTGTCCTCTACAGTTTTTCCCTTAAAGGGAAATCAAGGCAATTAATTTCTGTTATAAAATGAAAAGACAAATATCTTAGATTAGATAAAAAGGCATTGAGGACAACACGTGCCTTGTAGAACACATAAACCAAGCAAAGTCTGTTTACCACTGCAGGTTTGACAGCTGATAATTTAAAAAACAGTGAAGTCTACATTTGTTATTACAAATTAAAGGAACAAATATACTTAATGTATGTGTTATGTTAAAAATAAATGGCAGGTAATGACAGCAAAACAAGTGTTAAAACATTCTTCGATAAAACCTGAGTGCACTGATCTATTTTGGCCAGTGGGCTGACAGTAGGAAAATAAAATATTAAAGATCACCATGTTAATAACACATCTATGCACACAAATGTTCAGGTCTCATTAAAACAGAGAGATTTGTTTAGTTTCAGAGACACGTTCTTCAGTTATCGGTACGGCTGAGTGCAAACGGGAGAAAGGACAGCATAAGAAGAAAAGGACAGAGCGGAAAGAAAGCTGCAGGGTGAGAGAAGGAAGGATGGACACAGATCAGTGAGGTTAGGAGTGTGATGCACACAGCGGGGCAGAGTTTACAATGTCCTTTTTGTAAAATGATCCATATCAGCCTGAGGGGGGTGATGACACTGATTGTTCTTCCTCTCTGTCCAGTTTATTGAGTGCATAACAATAAAAGCAGTCATTTTCCTCTGGAGCTGTTTCATAGAAGGAGGAAGTCAAAGTATTAGGCTTGTGTTCCTCCACTCCTGGGCTTTGTTTCATAATTATACAATAAAAATTGACTTCAGGCTAGTTTTTATCTTCTATACAGCACATTGAGCTTACACTTGTATGAAATGTGCTATACAAATAAAACTGAATTGAATTGAACTGAATTGAATTGAAATAGTTCACTACAGCTGTTTGTTGGAAAACTCAAAGAAGCCTTCCTACCTCAACTCCTCGTTTGTTTTACAGATGACTAAAAGGTACTGAGGCAGCACTTTCAATATGACAGCTGCTGCAAATTGGGGTCTAAAGCCCCCTTTAGTAACCTAACAGCTGATGGCACTCAGACCTTCAATATTTCTAGTCTATGGTTAACGGCTACAGAGATAGATGTCGATATGCTTACCCTCAGCTCTAACTGTCCAGATAGGTTGTATTTGTTTCATTTTTAGAATAGTATAGAATAGAATAGAATAGAATAAACCTTTATTTGCTTTGGTAATTAAGGTAAATGCTTGAAATAACAAACTTGTCTGCAAGATATTGAATAGCCACTAGAGGCTGGTTTCAAAAGTCAGTCAATCTCTGTTAGGCCCCATGTAACATGCCTATAATTAGGAGCAGAAATTAAAATCTTTAAAACCTAGTATGATTTTTTTTGGTCTCTCAAGATCAACTTTTACACTTAATTTTTTTTTTTTATGTAACCGAAACTACATAATACTTTAAAGTCAGGTACATTGGGGTTGTCATAATCTAATACACTGATGATTTTTCAACACCATATGCATAAAACAGTGAAATATCTGTAACTTTTACTGTTAATATATACTGAGAATGGTAACTGTTTTACATCAGCTTGTTAGCAGGGTCAGAGTGTGCAGAGCTGCTGCTCTGATGGGAAACTAACTGATGACTAATGCTGACATTTTAGGCAGCATTAAAAAGAAACAAAAACATAATTATTGCTGTAAAAAGTGCAACACATTTCTAGTCATTTTGACATAACTAAAATGAGGGAAAAAAGTATAAATTCTTACTATGATACTGTCAAAAACAGGTTGCAGCAAAACCTCACTAATTCACATCTGGTTATTGAATACATAATATTACTGAAGGTGATATAACATGACAAATACATGTGCTGTATGTCTTGAACACATTTTATTGTGCTTTTTTAAATCAAATCACAGTAGCCTCTTACTGTAGACAGAATCAGATCCTGATAGAAACACCTTGTTTTAACAAAAAGGAAATATAAGCAAATCGTGAATCAGTTTGAATCAAAATCAGATTGAATTATGACCTTCTGGAAGATTCATAACACTATTAACCAAACATGTTTCAAAACAAGAGCATCTTAAAAAAATATTTGAAAACAATGAATTATCAGTGGAGAGCTAGCATTGTTATACCAGAGTATCATGACAAATGAGTCCTAACCTCAAGAAAACAATGAAACAAAGTACTCATCACCAAAGCAAAATTGGGTCATATAAAATAGGATGCATATGAGGTTCAGCTCAGTTCACCATGGATTTGTTTGCTTTAGTAACTTTACTTCCAGGCACACATATCACTAAACTAGCATCCCCTCTTTCAGATCCCAACCCACTAGTTGAGAATCGCTGGTTTATTAAACCTTGAATTTATGGTATGGTAAAAGAGGGGAAACTTCTCTGAGATGGACGCTCACAGTAGAAATAGAAAAGAACACATAATTGTTGTTTGGACATCTGAAAAGTGAGGTTAATGGGAGCCAGAGACATCATGTCTACAAATGGATGCTGCAGATACATTTTGTTATTCTAAATGAGAAAGATCAGACTTTCTATGGCACAAATAAACATTCTGATTAACCCTTTACAATTGTTCAGGGATATTAGCATTTTAACAGCCCTCCATGACCAACTTATTTAAGAGCAGTTTACGGTTTAAGAGAAACTAAAACCTAACTGGGAATGATGTGGTTTATATCAGACAGTTCATAATAATCAGAGTGGGGACAGTTAGGTATGTGAAATTTATGACGGCACACTGCGGCTGTTCACAGACAAACGCCCTGTTAACAGGTGGTAACAACAGACTGTAGTGTTGTTCAACCGTTTGTTATTAAACTAAACTCAATTTTGCCTGCAAATAATGCTAAAAGGTGCACTTTAAGAACAGAGCGGTACAATGTTTAATAGATTAAGAAACACTAGCGCAGGTTTGGTCAGATCTGGAATTTGATGATTTGGTGGCTGAGTTTAGCATTTGCAGAGAAAATGTTATTTCCTCTATAACTTTTCTGTCAAATTTCTACAATTTTTAGTGTTTCTTTGAAAATCTTCCACAATATTTGCTGCAGAGAAGATAGATAATTTGTGGTGGACCGTTATATAAGATATATTTTGGATGATGTTTCTAACATCAGTATTCAGCTCTTAATCTGTGAACAAGTGGGTCCACCCCTCTTCTTCAATGACGGATTTTATTCTTTGCAGTGTGAGGTTGCGATGAATGTAAATTTGTGCACACAAGCTCAGACCAGATGTGGGATTTGATTGTATTCTACACCCACAATCAAATCAGGTCGAGATTGATAAAAGCTGATCCACATCAACTTTTTGGTAATGCGCAGGTTTGATACATAAGAGGCCTTTTAGTAAATGTTCTTTCAGGCACCAATGGATCTAAATGACTTTGTTGTATTACAAATAGGGCATATGGGTGTGTTTCTTCAAGCTTTCATCAGTTACCTTTCATAAATGTGCAGATCCTCCTCAGCAGGAAACTCTGATAGATTAAGTCCATATGGCTCCTTCACTGCCTGCTGCTGCTGTTGGAGCTCCTAAAGACATAAATGAGCAGACAGGTAGTAAGGCACAGGTGCATGTGACTGGAAGAGAAAGGCATGAAAAGGTTGAAACAAAAGTTTAACCATGACTTTGAAAGTCCATCATGTGAGTACAGAGAGGTACACGTGAGTGAATAAAGCTGCATGCTAACAGGCAGCTTCTCTAAAGCAGCTAAAAATGTATAATCATACAGGCGAGGTCATCAGGTTGAGCTGCTTCTCCACTTCTGATTCATTAATTAGGATGGTTTATGGGGTGTAATTCAGGACAATATGAGAGTAATTTGATTGTTGGTGTCTGATGAGGTGCTTTCTTGTTCAGTGAAAATGCCCCCCTGGGGTATCCACACTCAGCGTCCTTTCATTTTGCAAAGACAGAATAATTAGAATAAAGAAGAGATGGGTTTTCAAAGTTCACACCGGTTCAGAGAAAAGAAACGTATCATACGTACACATGAATTACAACTGAGGGATACAAACACTATTTCACAACATGTAAAAGTGAAAATTTAGTCAAAAGGGAGATTAATAAGTAGGATTGATGTGGGCTAGAATTTAGTAAGGCAGCAAAAGAAAAGAGAATAATTTAAGTTTATACAAGGCCACGAGATTAGCAATATCAAAGAAAACCATCTCAAAGTTTGCTTTTTTCAGGATAAACTGAATTATGTAATGTTACCTTGGTTACAAGTTATTACATCGCATTTTTGTTGTTTCATTTATTGAAGTGTTTCCTTTTAATTGGGTTAATCAAGATTAACAAACCAGCATGATATCCAGTACAATTGTGATGCAGTAATCCTTCCATCAAAAATAGCTTAAGGTTAAGTAACAACTCAGGATAAAAGCAGTGTACAGAAAGATTTCATAAGGGAGATTTCAGTAGAAAAATGGGAAAAACAAATGGTGTGGGATGTTATTGACATAATTTTGTCTCCTGTGTGGAAAATATGATTTACAGAGGATAATGATGGCTAGTTTAAGTCAAGGATGAAAATGTGCTGGTGGGCTTACATTGTGATAATAGCTATGGAAAAGATAATGAGAAAAATGCAGAAATAGTTTTTTTTCTGGTTTTAGTACTCATCTGGGATCCTTCAGGTTTTTTTAAAGATAGTTTTTGCGGTTTTTGGTTGTCATTAATAGTGGAAACACAGGGGATGAACTGAGAAATGGGGGTAGAAAGCAGGGGAACACACATGGCAAACCGGCCCAGGTAAGACCTGAACCTTGGATGCCTGTACGGAATGAGGGCCTCAACACATGGCATGTGCACGGCTGCCCAAGCTAAACCATTTAAGTTGAATCCCCTCATAGTTGATGCAGAATGACTCGCTGGTTAAACCATATTCTAATATTTAGGCCCCCAAACCCTGTCAAATACTCAGTCTTAACAGTAACACTGACACCATACAGGTAACAATTGTAGCTCCTGTTTGTGTCCATAATACTCTACAGCAGGGATCATCAACTACTTTGTACAAGGGCTTGTTTTTCTATTAATGGATACTATGGTAGCCAGATTTTTAAAATGCACTGAAAAAAAAAATCAACATTCTGGTAAAATTAACTTTTTTATTCTTTTAATGTCTTGTTGTCAGACACATGGAGCTGAGGTAACTGGCTCCCTATTTCTGGGGTTGTCATTTTTCCATCACCAGTACTGATAAAATTGTTTCAGTCTCTGTTACAACTCCCTGTATCTCACTTTGAGCCACTCTCAGACATCTTAAATTAATCCAAATAATGGAAATGGTAGGTTGGTAAATACACCTTGTGTAGTGAAGCTTGCATTTAAAAGGCTCCTTAATTCAAATCAAGCAATTTGACCTAAGGGCCACAGCGTAGCCAGAGAGAAGCTGGCTAGTGTAGCTACATTTTATTTTATTGCGCAAGGCAGATCTCCACAGTGTTTTCTCTGCTCTAGGTAGCACCTTGTTCTATTGCTTGTCAATGCTCTGACCATACATTTGGTCCATTATTGGCCTGAAATGGATCTGCAATTACTTATTTTACAGCCGTAGGTGCACGCTGGTGTATGAGTCACAGGCAGCTCGACAAAACGAGCTTTCATTTTATTTAGTCACTATAATGAGACTCAATGAAACTTTAAGCATTGTTAGTAACTGTGTTTTTATTTTATTTAGTTTATTTGAATAGTTTAACCTATGAAGAAACTTGTCATTCCACTTTTTTCTCTCTCCACTTCCAAACTCATCCTGCTTTCTCTGTGTGAGTGTGTAGGAATGCTGCACAGACAAAAACTGTACAGATTTAAAAAATTCTTTGACAAGATTCAGTGATATTCCTTGATTATGTCTAAATATAATGCTGCTAGCATTTAAAGCCCATTGTTTATAAGCTTAGCAAACAACTTACTTATTTTTTTGAAAAGATAATTAATGACATGGGGCGGCAAAGTGGCACAGCAGGTTGCCTTACACCAAGAAGATTGCTGGTTTGGCTAACCGTGTTGACCAGTATCTTCCTGTGACAAGCTTGAATGGTCGTCCTGTGCCTATAGAAAAGGGTTTTCTCTGGTTGCCTCACACAGACCAAAAACATCCTTGTTAGGTTCAACGTTCAATGTTAAGTGACGCCAATTTGTCCTTAGGTATGAGTGTGAGCATGAACTGTTGTTTGTCTCTCTATGTGGCTCGTGATAGGATGGCGACCTGTTCAGGGTGTAGGGACAGGCTCCAGCCCCCTGCAGCCCCATTAGGGATAAGTGGAATAGATGATAAATGGAATTTATGACATACTAGTGGAGATATGTTGGTTAGGCTTTAAATTTTTCCTGTTGTTTAAGTCCACATGGTGCCACTTACAACAAATCTCAGAGTGAAAAAATATTCAAAATGGTATCTATCATCTGACACCTACCCTACAGCAGGCGATAAGGATTATGATACACTTATTTAAAAAACACCTGACCTGCCTCTATTTGTCTAATTCCTTACCTAAGTGGAACAAAGTTGAAAGTAGTGTTTCTAATCTGCTTTAAAACTCCCTCACAGGAGCTCTAACATGAAGAGATTCCTCTCCTCTTATCATGGCTGACACTTTAATACTTCTGAGTAGTTTCAGTAATTTTGGACACTTTAAAATCAAAAAGAATAAGTTTGTCTACAGCCCTGGACTTTCTTTCCTGCTGATGTCCACACACAGAAAACCCTGTGAACCTTCCATTTTCTTTCCCTAAGGCTGAGGCAGTGATCAATACCTCCTTTACCCTTTTGTCTGGTCCTATGAAAAGCTACTATGTTTACAGCTCGGATAGATCATGTGAACGTGTGCTATAAAAGCAAGCGAGCGAGGAGTGAGAAAACATTTTCTTGTATGAGTAATCACTGCACCAGTGTTCACATGCAGGCAGCAGGACACGAGTTTCATGTAAACAGCATGGATTCATCATGCCTTGTGTCGCAGGGTGAAATTGCAGGGAAGGTGTTTTATCAGAGCTGAGGATTTTGCTGGCAGAAATCTTAGCAATGGAGTATGATCTCCATATCAGGATGCAACACAAGTGCATGGGAGGAAATCCTGTATTCTGAATCTCTTTCATTTTAAATGGTAGACTGAAAACAATTACATCAAGCTCATGACATTGTTAAGGCATTATTATCATTATGGATGTGAACATGAGTCTTTGATTTTTCATTGAATAAACAAATGTATTAATCTGACGCACCAGATGGACTGTTCAATATACTTCACTAGTCCATCTGGGAAAGAGCCCATTGAAAGTGTTTTGGAATGGGCAGAACCTTTCAAAAGCATATCTGGAAGGTGATTGGATGATCTTTCAATCAATCACAATCACTGCGCCCAATCAGGTAATGTAGTAGGCAGGCACTACTGCCGCAGTGTAAAGGAGACAGCATGACAACCTAGTAATACAAACTCTTGCCAAAACATGTCCAAAGTGAAGCGAAAATATCCTTTCTATAGAGACAGTTTGTATTGTTATTTGTCATAATTAATAGAGAAATGGGGTCCAGATCTGATAAAACTGCCCCTGAAGCTGTTAGCAACTATGCTAATCTCTGAATGAGCAGTTGCATCCTGCTGTTGTCAGGCTTGTAGCCCCCACCTCTTCCCGCTCTAAAGGACATTGATTGGACTGTTCCGCTTTAGGCCGAGCACAATGATTGTAGATTGAAGCTTGGCTAGATGGAGCTGTCTGATTAAAGATATTGAAATAGGCTGAGCCATCTGTACTGAAAGGTTACAAATGTATGCCACCAATCCTCAGGCTACATAGAGTTTGAACTTAAGTTAAGTTCATCTGTTAAATGTGCTGTTCTAAAAACTGTGATTATGGACATGTGTTCAGGCTTCCTTTTGTAGTGCCTGTGTAATTCAAAGCCTTGTCTCCTTCCTCCATTTGCATTTTAAACATCTGGGGTTGTGAAAAGTTACTTCAGATAATCTCACTTTTTGATATTGCTTCTTCAAAATAAGCATCTGTTGGCAAAGTAATGGCTGGGGACGACATCTGTCTAGAGCAGAATGTATGTTTCGACCATCAGAAACACTAATCTTTACTGAAGCTCAGAGACTTCTACTGTATTCACAGCCACAACCTGCCTCATTTAGACTCAAGCAAAACATCTGTTTGCACACATATTTAGCAGGTACAAACATTTGTTACTGCTCCATGACAACAAGACAAATTACTCCAGCACATAGTCTGTACTTTGACATTAGATGCAGTGCAGGTGGGAGAGGCTGAGGTCTGGGATTCAGCTAAATCTTTTCAACCACCAAAGCCCACTACATTACTTTTACAAATACGCCCGTGTCCATGGCTGGTAGATTTGCTGGTGGCTGATTTCTAGCCCAGAGATGAGGGAATAGTAAACAGGCTAATCAGCAGTCTGTGAGAGGATATAGAGGTGCTCAGTGTTTTTGAATCTTTTCAGTGCTGCAAAAAGAAAACAAAACAAAAAATTAAATAAAACGTTGGTTCTAAACATGGAGAAAAACCATCTAATGGTCTAAATTAGGGATGGGCAACTTGCTTACCATGAGGTCACATTATTTTTGCCCTCATAGATAGAGGGCCACACGTTTCCAACGCGAGACACTTAACCTGACTATTTCTTCTAACAGTTTAAGATAAGTAATTTTAACAACATTTATATATTAAAACTCAGTGCAAATGGTAATGCTTTTTTGAGCCAAGCAGAAGTTACTGCAAGATTTGGAGCATTTACAGATTATTAAGTTATATGTCACTTGAACTTAATAACTATATTTTTACAAAATACTCTTGTAGTGCATAAAATGACTTAAAAAAAGTAGTTACAGTTGTTGAAGCCCTGTTTTCTTGGAAGTATTGCTATTTTTGATCTTTTTAAAGACCGATTTTCACATTTTATATGTACCATATGTTTATTTTTTTGATATTTTGAATTGACTGACAGACACCATTATGGCTCCCAGGTACCAATTGCCCACTCTTGGTCTTAATCCATAACATAGTCACAAGCAGCTTTGTGTTTTTATATGTGTACAGCAACATTGCTATTTGTGGAGTGAAACTATGAAACTGTCTAAACGAGGAGCTCAAGCAGTCTCCAAACATGAACCCTTTTCAAAAGTGATATAATGAAATGGTTTCCACGGGGTACAGGAATGACAACAGTGTCAGACAATCACAAAGTGTTTGCAGGTAAGGAATTATAGTTGTTATTTTCCTCTAGCTCTCATATTCAGCTTTGGAAATATTTTCTATGATTGTTCTGGTTAAATTGGAAGGGACTGTGCTTTGGTTTTTAAATATAAAAACTAAAATATATGTAAGAAAAAAAACGTGTAATCATGCATAGTTTACAGATGACAATTTGAATTTTGGAGTAATAGTATTATTTATTTAACTTAAATTTTGGTATTTGACATAAAGTACAGGTTATTTATGTAATGTTTTGTAACAAGTCTTGAAGAATAATAGTCTTGAAAAATAAATGTGTTGGTCTATATCAAAAAGAAAGCTGAATAATTGACCGTTAGTACTTAACGGAGAAGGCAATACATAAGTTTGCACTTCTGCACACTCCTTTTCAAATATATAACTTAAATGATGAAGTGTTCTGCATTTCTTGAAAATCGCTTTCTTTTAGTTTTTAAGTCTGTTTGTAGTTTTTGTAATACTCCCTTTTTCCTGTTTTGTACATTTTCAAACTTAACATTCATTTATCCATTCCTCAGCCTGCACGTGTGCATTTTATCTAATTGGATTGAAGACTGGATAAAATAGCAAAGCCTCTACACAAGACCATCTGACACTTTGATGCAGTCAGAGAGATGAAGCTCATGTGAAACATTCATTTTAATTGGTGCTTCTCTTTCTTAGATGCAAACAGAGAGAAATCTTTATGAACATACTTTGGATTTAGAAGGAACACAATGCAAAAGGAGTAAGTGGGGCTGCTCATGTATGGCAGGATCATAATCATGATTATTCTGATTGATAATGAGATGGCATAATTACCTCAGCCAACAAGGTTATGTTTTTGCTGGGATTGTAACTTTGTTGTTTGGTGTTAATCCTAATACCAATACTGATCTGGGGATTTTCTAAAGTAACATTGCAAGATAGAGCAGTACTCCATGTTCGTACTAATAATTCAATAACCTCTCTGCGGATTTTGATGGCATTTTCAGGGAATGTTGGTCATGGAACAAGAAAGAAGTGATTCAATTTTGGTGGTGATCCAAATCCAGCTGTGGATTCTGTTACAAGGACTTATTAACAGTTTGAGATAGGGCTGTTTTCCACATTTTGGACAATTACTCACCCGACAATATTGGAAATGCCAGTTCATTCATGTTATCAGTTTATTTCTCACCATTTTTAGGCCTAACCATACAATATTATCTATGGCCCAGAAGAAGATGGTAGACTGAAAGCTTTCACTCAGGGAAAGAGAGGAAGATGCATTTTGTAAACTACTGATTCTTTTTGCTTTTCTTCTGTTCATTTTACGCATTTTCCCGCAAATGCTTGACTTTTTGTTTATCCCTCCATGATGGAGGCACCCTCTTTGTGTTATTCCAGAAAGACACAAGTTTAAATATGTAGTTAATCTCTTGTGTTGCAAATGAGAGTATGGATCCATGAGCACTTAAAAATGCATTCAACGATCCCTCAATAATGGGCAAGGTCTGACCAAATGGTATTGACATATTTTTTTGAACTAAAAATAAACATTTAAAAGCTTAGAATGATTGAAAGAATCCCAAAATGATCTTCAGAGGAATTGATTCTTGAATAATTCTGACTTCTTGGGGTTTGTTTTAGTCTATTAATTAACTGACTGACCGTGTGGAGCTTGTTATGTAACAAGTGCACACATGCTCGGCAGTCAGGCAATTTTCTTTCAGACTTTTTTGATACTGAAGCAATATGCTCAAAAATAATAAAATAATTCAGTTGTTACTGTATTTGTATTGATCCATGCTGCACAGAGGGAAGAATAAATGAGGGGGGTTTCCAGGACTGAAGCCAAGAAACAGCAGCTGTGAATATAAAGACACACACATGGATACAATCACAAAAACACACAGAGACAGAACATCTGAAAACACACCATCTGCTACATTTGTGTGGTGTGTGAGAGCACAGCAAAGTGTGTAAACATAAATACTTATTTACAGCCATGAACAATACAAATCAGTCCATGTTCATGCAGGGACATGCTCGCTCAGTTTGGGGAGAATATCAAATGAGTATGTGTAATTACATGGCAAACGTAGTAATGATCTGATGTTTAAATATTTCATCAGTTTTGTGTTCTGCTGCCGCTCTAGCAATCCATCCTCAGAGACAGGCTCGGAGGCAGCCACACGAGACGCACGAGAGAGAGAGAGAGAGAGAGAGAGAGAGAGAGAGAGAGAGTGTGTGCGCCCAACACGTGAGCAAGCTGTCCAGCCAGAAATATTCATGAAGGACTCTTTCCTCAAGGCTGTCGACAAGACATATCTGGGCAAACATACAGCAAATACATCATAAATCAGAAGTGTAGAGAGATGGATGGGATAAAAAGGAAAAGCCTTCGCCTCAACTTTGAAGATCAAAACTGCTTCTATTGGAATTTCTTCTGATTAGACTTATATGTTTATTTTGTGAACTGAACCACTGGAGCCACTTCTAGCTGATTAAAGATGCAATTTTCATTATCATGAGAATTTAGAAACAGTCATATAAAATCTGCCATTAATTTTATTTTGATATTAACAGTTTGATATTTATATCCTTTAGTTCGAGTTCTTGCATATTAACTTGGTTTTTAAAGTATAAGCTCAAAATCTAGGGTAGGTTTTCTGCCACAAGATTGGTAAATCAGTGTTTGTAGTCACAGTGCCTCAGAAGTGTCTTATTACATTATGATGTGACATATAGTCGAGGTATGTCTCAAGAACAACGTAATGAAAATATGGTGGTTCATTATATGAAAAGATTTTATCAGATCGAACCATTAATAACATTTTGTACCTGCCAAAAAGGCAGATGAAGCTTATTAAAGTTACCATTAAAGTTAAATATTGCATATAATGTAATTTACAGTATAGGAGACAGGAGACCCTTGAGTGTGCATCCTTAGTAAATACCTTAGTAAGTTTGTGGAACACACACCATGTCTCGCTCTCTCACGTGCACCCAAAACCATATTGCAAAGTGAATTAACAGAAATATCACGTTCTTGCTGGATAAGAGTGACCGTCTCTAACATATGATGATGCATAAGTGTACAATGAAAGTCATCTTCAAAATAGCAATCCAAAGAGGTGGCCATATTGGTAAAATGTTTCAAACTAACTTCAGTTCAACCCTAATAACAGAAAAAGTAAGGTCTTATGCCTCCTGAAAAACAGCTACAACATGCTGGGTTGTAGCTAAGGTTGGGTATTTTCAGCAACTTCGCCATACAATGCACGTCCTGATATTGATGCCACATATCCCGATATGCATAAACTGTGGCCATTGACAATGCCTTCAAATGAACTACAAATATTTTTTTCTCTTGTTTTGCAAATAACAAAAGGAACAAGGACAAGGTTTAAAGGATTCTACAATTCAAGGCTCTTCAATTTCAGGTCCTCAAAGATCTTAGAAGCAAGTTAAAATTCGGATCATGTGCTGCAACATGTAGTTTGGATTCTACGGCCATCTTTTAGACTGCACCACTGATAAAATAACCCAAGGTGTATTTAACAACTGTTACAGCATTTGGTCCTGTACCGGTTCTGTAGAATATGTATAAAATACACATATAGGCAAGGGGTATATACGGATATTTTGCTGTATTGATTATTGAGCTCTAATTTGCATATCTTAAATCCAACTTCAAATCTAAAATGAACATGATGAAAAAAAAAATAAATAAAAAATTAGCCCTTTTACAGTGTTCACCCATAATGGCATGAACTAATGTAACTAAAACTGCTGTATGAACCAGACTGTAAAAATGTTTCTTTGCACTTATAGAGGGTCATTTCAACAAAAGGTGTGTTTGTGGCTTCAGGCGCTTCTGCAGCTAGCCTGTAGTGGACACTGAACACTAACACATGTATTCAGGAAAATAAGGACCATCCAACTAAGCACTCAAAGACATATAGAGAGTTTAAATACTGCCAAATAGCAGCATTGCATTTTTTGGAATGTTATAGTTTATTACTGATATCTTATCAATTCATCCATTTAGATCCAGGAACTTTGTTTTGCATTGTGTATAAGCTTTCAGCCTTGTGTTTGCAGTACACAGTCAGCCATTTCAGCCAATTGAATTTCCCTTTTGATCCTTCAAGAATCTATCTGTCTATCTATCTACCGATCTACCTACCTAACCATAAAAGTTCTACAAAAAAGTGTACAAAATATTTCTAAAGTGTATTTTAAAAATTATGATACAGGTCACTGCTGATAATATAGTCAAATATTGTGATATATCGTCACCCTTGTATCGGTGGCACATGTATTTAATCACCAGAATCTTGCCAAAAAACACACCCCATTCTGCCTCATATTGACTTGACACCATCTAATCCACAAAAACCCCAACAAACCTTCTAAGGGATTTTAATTTACAAACGTAATCTAGAAATGGAAGACATTTTAAAGCTTTTTACAGAGCAGCTCAAAGGACCACAAGCCAAAAACCAACATGGTACTAAGACCCAAAACAGGCATCTTCAGAACTGCTGCTGTTTTTCGACCTGATGGTGAATCAGTCCATTATGTGTGTGTGATATATTACTATAAAGTGAAAAAGTGCACAAAGATGGAGTCACCGCACTTGCTCAGATGTCCTGATGGCCTAAGGCAATACCTGTCACCTTAGTAACACTTTGCTGCTGCAATTGAACCGACCAAAACATAATTGGCTCCCCGCTAAGCATCATTAAAGATGCATTTCAAGGAGGCTGTGATTTCCTGTTTTTTACTCATCCTTTTGACACACTGACCTACTACCTTTTCAAATAAATGAGTTCATCCCCAGAGCTGTGGTATGAAATCTGGGTCAATGGGGATGTTAACATGTGGCCACTTCACCCCAGCCGTGAAATAGATACAGGATGATAGAGTCCTGGATCCTGTTAAACCTGTGCTCTACTCCATCTGCTTCCATGATACAAAATTTGAATTATTTTCTAGGTAGGTTTAGGAAAGCTAAAATAAAGGAATCTATGGTGATTTTTTTCTGCTTTACCCTAAGGTGTCTGGATTATCTGCACAAAAAAACAATGTATTTCTGATGAAAAACTTCAAAAATTTGAATAACATTTGTTTTGGTTTTCTAGCATAAAGCACGATCTCTCTTTCTACTCACACTAAACATGTTTAAAGTGACAAATCCACAAAAGCCCTTTCAGACAAGCAACCCTCAAATTTCCTACTAAATCTCAGAAAGATCTGCCCCCAAAAATTCCCTAACTTGCTTGTTCACACAATCCTCACAGCAGGAAGTTTTCCTGTAGTTTGCATGCCATTTAATGGCTGGGCTGTGTAAGGGGGAAAACCAAATGCAACCCTGATATTTCCTAGAAAATACCAGAGTCACTACCCTTAAAATTCTCTGACCCTCTCGCTTACACAGCGAGGTTTCACTGCTGTGTGCATGTCAGCCAGTGGAGGGGTAGCAGAGGGGAAAAATACCAAGGGTGCAGCTAGTAAATTTCAGGGTTAAGTCTGGGTGAAAAACCCTGCTGTATGCATTCACACATGTAGCTCACAGGGTAAATTAAAAATAATTTCATGATTTTTCTAAAAGTGTGATGCAAGGAAACACTGTTTTAAAACCTATTCTGGCAGAAGGCCCTGATATTATCCTGAATTTGCTCCGTTTAGCTGCATGAGTGAACACAAACGGCGGGGTATTTCAACCAGACTTCACCTTGAAATGCACCCACTACTCCCCAGATATCCTCCTCCATTGGCAGACAAGCAATGGAAAGGAAACTTCCTGAAGTGAGTGCCAAGTGTGAACAAAAAGTCAGGGAATTTTCTGGGCTGGAAATATCAGGGTTGCTTGTGTGAGCAGGGCTGTACACAGCATGTGTGGAAAATTCAGGATAATGTCAGCGTTATTCCAAGTGTGATGTGTGGAAAACACTGTCTGAACCCCATTCACACTAGCAGAAAAACCCTAAAATTATCCCAAATTTTCTCAGCTCAGCTGAGCATCTCCATCCCCAATCCCTCCATTGACAGACATGCAAAAGGCAAGAAAACCAACTGCAGTGAGGGGCCAAGTGTGAACAAGAAGGTCAGAGAGTTTTCTGAGTAGGTAACACGTTCTATCTGAATTTACACAGGAGAGCTGCATGTGTGAACACAAACGGCAGGGTATTTCACCCAGACTTCACCCTGAAATTTACCTGCTGCCCCCTTAGTATCTGCCCATTCCCACCCCTCCAATGGCAGTCATGCTGAAGACATGAACACTTCCTGTAGTGAGGGCCAAGGGTGAACAAGAATGTCAGGGAAATTTCTGGGTCAGTGACCCTATTAATTTCTGGGAAATATAAAGGTTTCATGAGTAAAAAGGGCTATAAGATAAAATTGCATCTTCCTATAGATATTTCTTTCTTAACATACCAATTATGAGAGATAATAATGCTAAATAAATAAACCTGCAGCAAAAAGGTTTCAATAAGAAAACTAAGAATATATATTCTGTTAATGTCTTCTGGGATTTTGCTTGAAATTACCTGTGCAAGAAGTTTCTTATTTTGTAAGAGGCTCACAAGCATCGGCTGGAATTAAAAGACAGTCTAGTTTCCATTTGCTTTTTAAACTGCACTATTGTACTATACATACACCATAAAATGAACTTCTTCATCGTAATGGCAGCAAGGAGCAAGAAAGTCATATAGGAATAATTACAGGATATAAAAGCACTTTTGTATGTGCATAATAATGCACATGTAAAGTGTGAATTTAGTCAGTTTGGATCTTTCAAAAAGCATCTATGCAGCCATATTCCTTATTTCTCATTTACAAGACAATATGTACTGAAAAAGATGATTTGTGAGGGATTTATAACCTCAAAAGAGCAGCAAGAATACAGACTAAAGAAAGAAAAAAGATGGTTCAACTACAACAAGTAAATTTTCTTCACTTTCCTTTAAACCAATATTAACACAAACCCCCACCATTTTGAACCTCTGCTTAGGAAATCCTTGTCATAGAGTCTAAATAAGGTAACAGTGAGTCTTCCCTCTGATGCAAAAAGAAACAAAGACCCTCTTGGGGACTTTGGGAAGATGGGAAAGAAATAAAACAATCAGGATGACACACTCAAATTAGACAACAAAATGTGTTTGTTGCCAAAGATATGAGCATGTATTATGACGATGCTTTAAAACTAATGTTATTTTCCTCTGGTCCTTAGAGGGGGTGACACATTAGTGAGTCAGATTAGGACAAATTTGAATCTTTCTAATTAAACAACAGGGTAACAAGAAGGAAACATTTAGATTTTTTTGTTACCTGGTTGGAACTCCCCCATAATATTTTCTTTTGAAATGATGTGTTTTAAACAAAGATGATTTGTGGTGCTGTACCTCCTGTGTCCGACTGCTGTCTCCAGACTCTGTTAGTAGTTTGATCGGGGTGGAGCGCTGAGACACAGATCCATCATCATCCCGGTCCTCCTCAGAGTCATCCTCTGAGGAGCTGCTGATGGCCTCCTCGCTAGGGGGAGGAGGTGCACTGGCTGCTGTCTTCCTCTGGATTAATGTCTCCTCCTTATTGCTCTTGTTGCTGCCAAAACAAACCACAAAATCATGAGTTTGTACAAAATAAAACGTAAATGATGATTTAACTTGAGCTTGTATAGCCCTTATTTAATCATATTACCACTCACAGTGCTTTTACACTGCAGGTTACACTCATACATTCACACCATATTCACACACTAATGATGGCTAATGTATTAAATAATGGTGTTGTAGGCTTCCTATATATTTATACATTTTTTATCACTGACGCAGCAGAGAGACGTTTTTGGTTCAGTGTCTTGCCCAAGGACACAATGACATGTGACAACAGACACAAGGGATCAAACCCCTAACCTTATGATGTCACCATAACACATAAATACTAATAGAGGGCTAGGCAACCATTTGTAGAATGGGTAGTTTGGGATTGGTGATGTGAGGTACAAAAGCATAAGCCTGAACATTATGACAGAGATCAGCTCTGCATCTGTAAGAGAGAACCGACATGGAGGTAGAGGCTACATGTATATATTGCTGCAGATGGTGCCACCAACTCTGTAATTTAGGGAAGCAGCACACTGTAGTCAAACTCTCTTTTCCATTTGCAAGCTACTTTGTTTTGGCACTACTATGCTACTCGGCACAGCCAATGCGTCCTTCCACCAGCAGCATCAGTCTGCATGCTTCACAAGAGGAAACAACCTCTTCCAAAATGAATAATTGGGTGATTTTTGCAGGGAATATGATTCTGATTACGTTGGACATTTAAGGGTACTTGTATGCACTGGAGTACAAACAGAAGAAACTTCTGTAGATGGTGAGTCAACAGGTCTGAATGAAAAATGGAGGAAGCTGCTTTTGCTGAAGTGGAGGACCAGAGAAATCCACGATATAGGTGTGTAACTTGTGATTTCATGTCGTCAAACTGGAGGAAATAAGAGAGAGACAACAAAAAATCACTTCAGGACGTTTCAGGAAGAGAGGATAGCAACTGCACTTATACGTGCCTCTGTAGTCTGCAGCTCTCATCATGCAGAGCCCCCCTGCTCTTAAATATAGTGTGTAATCACCCCATGCTGTTTTTGTGACTTGTTTTCACCATAAATTCTTTTATGCAGCACAGTCGGTGGCACCATCTGCAGCAACGCATAGCCCTAGCTTCTGTACAAACTATCTCTGTACAGAAGCAGAGCTGTTCTTTGTCATTGTGTCAAGACTAGTAGTGCCATGTATCTCATACAACCCCACTTCAGAAATCCCAAACTTTCTCTTTAAATGCACAGAATGTAAATTTTGCCTCCAGATGGCTTTCAATCAAAACATTAAAAAACTATGAACTTCAGGTTTGCGGATCTCAACTGTTGGTTTGCATGTCAGTGAGTCAAAAAGCTGTTTTTGATGTTTTTGAAGAGTCACAATGTGTGCAGAGAAAAAGAGGCTGTAAAGTATGGATAGGGCTCAAGATTGGAATCAAAACCAATTCCAATTGAATACCAATAACAGCTCCCTCAAGGAATAAATATCATTAGTCTTTTTGCTTGACAATACACTTATCAATTCCTTCCACTTTGTTCTGCATGCCTTGCAAATCAAGGACATCATATTAGAGGCAGTCAGCAGAAATGATAACAAAGGAGTCAAAAATGTAACCATATCATGCAGGGGTAAAAGTGATCAAAACTGTGGCCTAATTTTTTGACAAAATATCATTTACTGCACAACATCTGAAAGGTTGAAACAGTTACAACTTGAAGAAGCATTCATCTATATTGAATATTATTGAGGGTCAAGAGTGACATGTTCCATATTGGTGCCATTGAAAGTCTAAGTAGGCCAACTTTTTCCCACACAGAAAATATGGTGATGATAAAAAAATTGTTAAAGAATTGGATTAATAAGCAGAATGGCATTGGTATCAATAAAATCTTATCAATTCCCATCCCTAGGTCGGGCAGTTTAAGTCATTTGGAAGCCTCAAACAAACAGTGACAGGAAATACAATACATACAGAAACTATTAAAACCAAGGCTGGTTTTAAGCAAGGCAGTAAAAATGTTTATTTTTGCTATAAAATCTACTTAAAGAAGGGCAGATTTTGGCCCTTCCTCACTGCTTCCTTTTTCAGTATCAGAAATTGCCGCTTGCTAACAAAGCATTCGGAGCTTGTTAGTAATGGAAACCAGGAAGGCCAGTTTTAACATTTTTCTCCTTTGTGATGCCAATTTCATCAGTTAAATTGAAAACACTGTCAAAGTCGTCAATTGTTTATAAGTAAGCAGCAGAGATAGCCTGAGCTGACACAATCTCCTTTAACTTGGAAATGTCTCACTCTGACCACGTAACAGAGGTCTGGGGATAGAGTTTTGTGTTAGAAGGAGAGCTTTGGTGACAAAATGAACAGCCAATCACAGAGAGTAACATTTTTGTATCACAAGCAAGAAACACAAGACATACATAAAACTGACAGCTTCTTGGCAGGTCTAATTTGAGCAGCACTTCTTCATATGATACTCAGTGTATCCACAGCCCCAATAACATACGTGTCTTGTCATGGCACCTCTGTCATTGCAGACAAGATGACCTTTACAGCTATAGACAATAAAGAATTGACTTGTTTTAAAAACTGTTGGAAATACTGTGTGTGAGATAATGCAAGTACTAACTAAAATGCATACATATCATGAGATCAGTCATTTCTAATGAATCCAGACTTTTCAGTGCAAAAAAATTCTACCTATTATGCCTTTAGTGTGTATTTTTACATGATTTGTATTATTTTTGTTACAAACTGAGAGTCTGAAAGAGTAGGTTTCATAGAGGTAAAAATGCTCTCTTTGCTTCCAAAGCTACTCTAAAGGAACCTGACTAATAACAAACACACAAACAACAAACACAGAAGTGCCTCTCTCAGTCTTCAACCATTAATTTTCCTGCATTGGCCAAGAAAAGCCTGGCTGACTCACTGCCTTTTGAGAACATTTCTGAGATAAAATTATATTCCCGATCAGAGCAAATGTCTCTCTGCTCCACGTGCTAGCTTCTGAAAGTACAGCCAGAATGGGCCTCATTGTCCCTACAGAATGTTTTTTCAATGGACGGTTCTGAGAAGAGCATGCTTAAGAAATGAAAGCTGGATGCTCTCTTACTTTAAACTCAAAAGTGTGGGAGTTTTAAATGTCCAGATAGAATCTTGTAGTGTAAAAGTAGGTGGATGTGAACAAAATTTTTGTAGAGTGTGATGATCCAATGCTGTTTCTGTGGTTTGTTTTCTCCCACAATTCTTTTACTTAGATGGAGAGTTTGGCACCATGAACTTCAATTTGCAGGATTGGCGTCTGTCCCGAAATTTCTGAACAGAGAGAGAAGTGAGCTGTGACACTTTGGCAAACGTTCTGGCTCATGCCAAATAAAATGAAGAGTATGGCCTCAGCCTGTTATATTGTAAAGTGCCTTGAGATAACACTTGCTATGACTTTGCGCTATAAAAAAAATGATTGATTGATTTATTGATTGATTGATGCCATGTACCTCATACAACCCCTTTAAAAAAAAAAATATTCACTTAAGCTTCAAACTCTGTAATTTTTCACAATTTTAAAACATTTTAGGGAGCACCTTCTTTTGCAGTAACGAGATCTAGAAGATGGAGGGTATTAAAAAGTTTCTCTTGACCACACTTTCTTATTAAAAGATTTTTTTTTTTGGAAAAGTATTTCAAAAGTGATACCATATTCTCTCAGATTCAATTTGACATTTTTGAAATAAACTTGTTCAGACCCATAAGATACTGCAATATATGTCAAAGGGGCTACTTTGCCTAATTTTGAATGTGGTTGCCTCAATATTATGGCATGATATTAGGTGTGCCTTGAGGAAAAATAGTTTGAAACCCAAAGCCTCACATAAGCTCATCTCTTTGTGTTTGAAAAGAGTCTCTGGTCATCATTTGGCTATGTGACAATGCTGGCAAATGTCTGATCCTCTTTTTACTGATGTCAAACAGAAACAGACTGGGTGAGATCTGAAAGAGACTGAAGTGTCTGCAGTTTATTTGCACACACACAAATCTCCTTAAAATCTGTGAGCTTTAACTGTAAATCCAAACACTTAACTTTTTTTTTTTTTTTCTTACAGCCACCTACTTATATTTCAGGATGAATTTGAATATGATTTAAGTACTGATGTTCATGCACAAACTGCCATCATCGTTTCTGACTCTGATATGTTGTGCATATCTGACGAGGAAAGCTTTCCTCTGTGAGGTGCATATGTGGAGAGACAACTCAGATAGATTTCAGGTGCAGCCTGTCCTGAAATTTACTGGAAATATTAAAGGAGTACATGCTTGAAAAAGGACTTCAGAGATCTGGAGGAACCTGCTGATCCTTCCAAAGGAGCTCTGAGACATTTAAATAAAGGAGACTCTGACTTTCCCCACTCACCATGTAACTATTGTGACTCGACAATGGTGGGTGAATCAGAGGGCGAATGAATAGATGTACTGAAATCACAGAGAGAGGGGATGTGCTGTGTATCTTTGTGTGTAAGCATGAGTGTACACGTGCATTTGTTATATATTTATATTCCTCTGACGTTGTTCTGTCACACCTGAAGCAGCGTGCTGCCATTTAGCAAAGTGTGGCTTGGAAACATTTAGAAAAAAACAACCATTTTGAACCCAAATGAGCCAGGAGATTATCTCTTTATTGTTCTTTGTTCTTCCGGGAGTAATGTGTGTGAGGTGCATAAAGAATCATCATGCTTTACTGTGGAGACTAAATTCAAACCTTGTATTCAGTTATTCATACACAATGTTCCTCGGCGTAAGACACTGCACTTGTGCCAGAGGCTAATAAATGTATATTTGATCCACTATGGGAGGAGTGAAGTACAATTTTGTCATTTATGTATAAATTGTTTGAGTTGAAATAAAAACAACGGAGCATTATATTGTAATAAAAAATATTTTTATGACTTTATTTTTATTATTTTATTTGTATTTTTCAAAATGTATATTCTTTTAATATTTATTTATACATTTTAATATTTCCATGACAATGTTCAAAAAAATCACAGCAATATTTTGAGTTAGGATCCAAAAGCCTCTAAATACATATGGGGCAACATGGGACAACCCCTAGATTCCATAAACTATAATGAATTTGTGTATTGTCTTAGCATTAAAATAGGATATTGTCACTGTCGGGCACAAACCTCTTATCTTCAAAACTGCAATTTTTATTAAATGAAATTAAACTTCTACGACTGAATAACTTAATATTGTATTGTCCTGATCACAAATAATTTTTTTGGATTTTAATTTTTTTTTAAAGTTTACAAAACTCATTAACCTACATGGAAGGTGACTAACAGCACTTTTATTACAAAAAAGAAAACAATAAAAAAGGGAAATAGGAGGTCTGTACCCTACAGTGACCATATGCTCCTTGCAATCCCTGAATGGAAGAAAGTTGATTTGATTTTTGAAGAAACACAAATATTGGTCAGATTTTACACAAGGTATTGAAAGAAAACTTCTATTGCTGAACTGAGACTTTATGAACTTTAACTATTGATTGATTGGCGCATAGTGGACCCTGAAATGACAACAACTGGTTTACAGAAACCTTTGTGGATCTGTATAAGGAATAAATTTCATTCTCTGTAGGAAATCAATGAAGCAGAACGGAACATTAGAGTGGCCATGCGTAGTGTAATAGTGGTCATGTTGTGCTTCAATAATGAGAAAACCCATTAGGAGCCATCAACACATTAGGTTTTTAACCAAGGAGAAGCTGTGCATTAAGCACTTAAATGTGTGTGTGCAAGAAGGATTGTATGAACACACACACAAACAGTTCATAGAAGGTAAGTCCCCTGCTGTGTGTTCCTCACTAAAATAAGAGAGGAACAGGACTTTGTTTTGGCAGAAAGAAGGCGCACTGTCATCTGAGGCTGTGTACATGAGGGCAAGGTGACACTGGGTTGATTACATACAAACAGAGAACATTAAGGACATGCAAAAAGCCTTGGACAGTCTTACCCAAGCACAGATTTTCCTGTTTCCTCTGGTTTGCGGACTGTGAATGGGCTTGGATCAACTCCGACAGTCTTAGGCATAAATTCTCTTTTTGGAATAAAAGAGAGGGAGAACCATGAATAAAGAGCCTGCAGTGATTCCATTAAAATGGGTCATTAAAAAAGCTTTGTTTCATCACTGAAAAGAAAGCAATAGAAAACAACAAATGACAGAAAAACACCAAACACTGAGTCAGCATTCAGTAACGTCAACAGTGCAAAGAAACACAGCATAATAACAAAAAAACACAAGTACAGAAAAACACAACAACAAATAAAAATACAAAATTAGAAGTGCTTAGAGAGCACAAACCTTTCGGCGAGTTCAGTTGTTAGGCGAGCTATTGTCAAAAATGTGGAAAAGTATCCTATCTCACACTGTTAACAAATTCTTGAAAAAAAATCCTGGATCCACATGTAGACCTGGATCAGCACCAAAATCTAATCACTCCTTCCTTTTGCCATGACCAACATTCCCTGGAAATGTCATGAAAATCTGTTGAGAACTTATTGAGTTATTAGCAAAAATGTGGAAAACTGCCCTTTCTTGCGATGTTAACAAATCCTTTAAAAATGTCTGATCCCACATCAGGGTTTGTGTCACTACCAAAATCTTCTTCCTATTGCCATGACCAACATTCTCTGAAAATTTCATCAAAAACCGATCCTAACTTTTTGAGTCATTTTGTTCACAAACTAACAAACGCCGGCATACACATAAGCGCCTTGTAGCGGAAGTAATAAAAAACAGAATGGCATGTCATGAACTTCAATGACATGCCATTCCAATAAAAACCACAACAACAAATGTTTAAAACGTGATTTTTAGCACTGCTCACAGTTTTTATATCTGGTAAATGAACCCTTGCTGTTCATCTGCAGTACCTAAGGAGCCCACCAGGGGAATGCAGACCACACTTTGGGAAACATAGACAGTCTGGTTTTGTAAAAAGTCTACCCTCCCCCTAGGAGCAAATTTCCCTTTAGTGTTTGTGTATTCACCTTGCAGAGTTGGTCATGTCGATGCAGAATGTGTCATCAAAAGAGGTGAGCTCATACGGTTTGAAGAACTCAGTGTAAATGTCGATACTCTCATCGAAGCGGTTCACTCTCTTCACTTTGACCTTCTTCATGTTTTCTTCACATGCAACTGCAGCCATGCAGAAGGACACACATTAATTCACATGAAACACAAAATGTTAAGAGACATTACTCCCATTTTAATGGTACAAGAGCAGAAACTTTTTGTTTCAAGAAAAAAGAAATATTTATGCATTTTCATAGAAGGTAAAGATATAAAATTACAACAGTGCAGTAAATACCAGTTCCTTACAAAATAAGTCCCCAGATCTGCTCCCTTAGAAGTTTGATATAAATCTACTATCATTTGTATGGCAAACTGAAAACCCAAGATTGGGGGCAATTATATATATAAACAGAATAGTTAAAGCCAACATTGTTTTCCATGACTTTAGCTACAAGACAGTTTGTATTAATGGGCTACCACTGAATCAATGTATTCTGTTTATTTGGAATCACAAGCCTCCCTTAATTACACAATGGCACAGAGAAACAACCCAGCTCTTCCCACGGGACACCTCTGTGCCAAATTGATCAGGAAAAAATTAAGCTTTTTGTAATATTTCATTATATTCCCAGTTGAGGATTGTCTAGACGAGGATTGTGCAAGTGCACCTGCTGTACACTCTGTGGTCAGGAATAAAGATATACCTGTCTGTGACATGATCCATTTATATGTTATTGTAATCAATGGTTTGGCTTCTTTAATCAAGTCATACACCTCAAATTGATGTGCATACACTATTCAAAAAATATGAAACATCAGAACAATGACATCCCTATTACCTTCAGCTTTAGTATGTGATAATTATTGAAAAAAAACAAGAGCAGAAGAACAAGGTAGGCGAATGTAGTCTTAAGGTAAATATCATAGCTGTTTATTGTGATGCATGTTTGCATTTGGCTCAAATTACCACTGTCTGCAGCATTACTGAAGCCACCCACCCCCAGATAACACATCTTCTGTAGATACCTTCATCATAAGCCACTGGAAGATTTGACAGGACTCCTTCAGACCACCAAAAAGTGTAGCTGGAAACAGAGAAGAAACACAAACACAAATGTTCAAGTCTTTGAGACAGGTCTTACTGACTGTTTCACATTCTGCTGTCAACGCGGTCTCATCTGGGACTCAGCATAACCCAGATATGAAAATGGTTCAGTCAGACCACCCACTGTAAACATCCTGAATACATCAGCCTTTCATTCAATAAAACCAATTTGAGTGAATGCACTGATTATTATTTAGTGTGCCATGCACTGCGAAGGTGACTTTTAAAGCAGAAAGCACAGTGTGTGGCTTTTCAATTGGATACAATTCCCTTTATGCTAATTTCTTTGGAATAATGGCTGACCTACCTTTGCTTATCGTGGCGGTGTAAACTAGTGGCATGTAGCTGAAAACTAGGTCTTCTTTATGTAAGTGTGAGGACAGAAAGAGCAAAAACTTGTAAAGGAGTCTACTCCCACACACACCCACTTAAATATGCAGGCATACAAAACAATGGTGAATAGAATTAAACATAAATGTCAGAATTATGATGATACAGTTTCAGCCACATAAAACTTCCCCACTTTCCCTGATAGGGTCATGGTTGGTCCATGGCAGGTTCATGATGGGACTTGTCCACTGTGACAGACACAAACTGTGCACTTTAGGCCATGTTTGCGTGAATTTGTTGAGCAGTGGAAGCAACTTGGACAAGTGTCTTGCTCAAGGACACATCTCCATGTGACAGCCGGGCTGGGCTTCGAACCTGCAACCTTCCAATTACCGCCCAAGCGTACTATCGGACTGTGCCACCGATGCCCAGAACACTGCAGCAGGACAGACATCTTCCCCATCTGCTGAAATTTACCTTGAAAAGTGCTCCTGAACATTGTGATCAGTCTCAGTGGTTATACTACAAATCTATATAAAGATTTTCAGGATATTAGTCAAAATGCGAACTTAACAAGAATAAATATGGTTATGCTATAATGTGTTGAAGGTCTGCCTAGACGACTGACAAATAGGCAGATCTAAGAATTGTTCTCATGATGCACATAAATTTTGTTTCAAGAAAAGAAAAAATTTTGGTGAGTAACTTGAATCACTTTTTGCCGATATCCAATATTCAGTTATTACAAAGCTTACTTTCACTGATACCAAAATCAATACAGATATATATATAAATGACTGAAAGCAGTTATTTTTTCACAGTAACAGTAAAATAAAGCTTCATATGCCTATATATACATATATATATACATATATATATATACATACACACATATATATATATATACACATACATATATATATACACATACATATATATATATACATACATATATATATACACATACATATATATATATACATACACACATACATATATATACATACACACATACATATATATACACACACACATACAAATATATACATACGCACATACATATATATACACACACACACATATATATATATATATATATATATATATATATATATATATTTATATTTCTATAGACATACATGTACACATAGAAGGAAATATTGGCAGAAATTTTCACATCTGCTTATATCGATATTAAGCGTTTGAAGCAATTAACTGCCAATACCAAAATCATATGGATGATATTGTGTATCCATGTGAAAATATCCATTAAGCTGCCGTGCTCTGGACAAAAGTGCCCTGTTGATGCAAGAGGTTAGAGGAAAATGGCCAAAGTGATTTGAGATGACAGAAAAGAAACAGTAACTCAAATAATCACTGATTACAACCAAGATATGCAGACCTACTTTTCTTGACGCACAACATGTTGAATCTTAAAACAACTGGGCAACAGCAGCAGAAGACCACATCGGGTGTCACTCCTGTCAGCTGAGAACAGGAATCTGGGACTACATTTAGCATGGACTCACCAAAATTGGACAATTAGAAGACTTGAAAAAAGTCACCTGGCCTGATGAGCCTTGCTTTCTGTTTCGAGATTCAGATGGTAGAGTCAGATATGGGTGGAACAAAATGAACGCTTGGATCCTTCCTGCCTTGCATCAACAGCTGAGGTTGGTGGTAGTGGTGCACCAAACGTGAGGCTGCTGACCATGTCCATCCCTTTATGACCATATAACTATTTTCTGTTTTACAGCAGAGGTGTGGTCCATCCTGGCACCAGCAAGGTGCACCTCATAAAGGGGCTACTGAGTGTATATGATTGACGTTTCCTTCAGAGAGGGAATGATTTCATCAACATGACTGTGAAACTGCCTATTAAATTGTTTAAAACAAAAACAGAAGTAAATGTAATTCAAAAGATATTTTCTTTGCTTCACCAACTTAACTTATTTGCAAGTTTGAACTTATTACGCAACCAGAGAAACTGCAGTCTGTTATGTAATTCAAGGCAAACAGTTTTGATGATTCAAGCAAAATACATAATGATGCACAGATCATTATATGTATTTAGAAAACCTGGTATAGTGACTCAACTTACTGGAGTGATAAGCCTTTTTACCCTATGCACTAAAGCAAAAGTGAAGGAGCTACATTTTTTGAATGTAGACCCATGTAGATCCATGTTTGCGTTGCCATCTTTTTATCTATGTGTTACTCAGTTACATTTAAAAGTGCTTCATTAAACTGCTTGAACTCTATCATCTTGTTTGAACTTGCAGGAAATAAGTACCAGGATGCATTAGGCCAGGACAGCTGCAGTGGATACATTAGTTTGTGTTGTTGAGCTCTAAGTGCTTATGTATAAACTTATTCATAAGAATGTAAGAGCTGCTCCACTGTGGCAAAAATCAAAATCAATACTGCTTTGATTGGCATTGAGATCCTGATTATTATACACAATAACAGACTGCATGTACAACATTTGAATCACATAAATCTAACTTGAAAACACTCTTGACATGAGAACTTTGAAGACTTGAACTGAACATGAAGACTTTGACAACCATGTTATCAAATAGAGATATGTAAGTAAATGTCAGAATATCAATGAACAATGTTAAAACATGACTAAGTTGAACTAACACCATGACAGTAATTTTGTCTGTGCAAGGTGCACAAATGACAGATAGTGAAAGAACAATGGGCACCAAGCAAAAGAGCTGAGGTTTTTTTTAGACAGTTTGTATTATTGAGGTGTAGTATTTAGGGCTGGAAATCGCATGGTAGCTCCCAATACAATAAGAATTACTATAAATAGTCTGGGATATAGATAACATCATGATTCAGCAAAAATAAAAAAAAAAATTGTAAGCATACTGAGCAACAATATATCTTGATATCTGATAAATAGTGGAATATTAAATGGCTGTAATAAGGTAAAGTGTCAAAATAATATATATTTACTTCACAGTGTACACTTCAGCTGTGCCACATAATTAATTACACCAGAAGATCTGGGTTCTGTGACCCTTTTCAGGTAAAACTGAGGTTTAAAAGAAACCATTTTAAACCTCTCTGGCCAGAGAGGCAACTGCAGAAAGACCACCTGGTAACCTCAGCACCTGGTGGTGATGTGTACATCCTGAGCTTAAAAGAGGAAATCTCTTCAGAAGCAGCAGAGCGACAGCTAATCTGTAAGAGCGGCCTCCAACTGAGCTATTCAATCAACAGAAAAAACGAACACACACAAACACTCAATCATCTAGGGCACTTAAAAGAGGTACTGAATGTGAGCACGTATTTTACTAAAAAACAACAAACAAGATCAGGATGTTGTTAGATCTGTGATTCCAGATGCAATTGTGTGCGCATTTACCTGCGTCTGTCTAGGGGGAGGGCCATGGTGTTCCTCTGGTGCAGGTAGAAGTCTGTGGGCAGCTCCCACAGGTGTGGCTTGGTCTCAGATGGCTGGTAGACCTGGAGGAAGAGGTTGATGGCATCCTGTCTGTCAGCATCTAAAAGAGCAGCGGAGAAAAATGACATACGATTATAAAAAGGCGTAAAAAGGGAGATAAAAGAACGGTTTCTTCAGTCATCAAAGTAGCAATTTATAAAAGGGTTTGTCCATCAGGCATGTGTTTGCGATCCAGAAAAAGTAAAGGATAGTAAATAATAATGTATCGGTCCTAACTGACTAAACTAAATGACCACAATGACTATGAATGGGAATAGCCATTCAATTGACTGCACTGCTGTGGTGAAGCATCTTTTGCTTTAACTTAATTTCAGTCACCAGATTTTGCCATGTATAATCATTCAGCCAAAATGACTTATTCTTGCTGTGCTTTTCTAAGTTTATTTTTCTATTTTAGCTTCTGTATTTCAAAAAATGTGGCTGTTTTTTCTGCTGAATTGAATTTAGCTCATGACGAAATGCTGATCAAAATGCATAACAACCCAAAGCACATACAAAACTCATTACTAAAAGTGAAAGCATGAGAAGATCCGCTGTTGTGATGAACACTGGGTTCATTTTGTGGTTCAACAAGTTACAGTTTTAGCATGAACACAGCTGTGTCAAGGCACTCTGCATACCTAGACGTTTTTTGAACATAAGGTATAGTTAACATACTCTAGCAGCCATCAAAAATGAACATATGAACCAGCTAAGTCAAAATATGAGCTCTTTAATTTCTATAGTGGTGGGTGTGTCCAACTGTATTGTAAATATATAGCACATCATTTTACCTGTTGAATACAATGAACACAGTTAAGTTAAAAAAGAGCCTTTTCAGCTAAAAGAGCATTTAAAATCATCATCTCTGCTTTGTGCCACAGCAAAAACTAAACAATACAACTCTTTAAATGAAACTTCATTACACAGTAAGCAAAATATGAAAATCCAAGAGATAATTTACCTCATTGGTAAAAACCCTGAAAACCACCTCACCAAAACATGTTTGTCTTTGGGGACTGTGCTCAGATAATCTCTGTGAGTGTTTGTGTGTTCAGCATGCGGCACGTGTTTTGCATGATGCCCAGTTCGGTGCCATTTAATCCATCCCCCAACTGTGAGGCCCCGTGTGTGCAGCTCCAACAGCCACGTTAGATAATTACAAACTAAATTGGTACCTATTAGAGTCTGCAACCAAGGCTTTTCTCTAAGAGAAATTTTCATCCTGAGATTCATTCAATATGAGTCTCATCATGAGATGAGAAATATGGATGAATACTCACAGATTCCTGCTGCTGCTGATATTTCTTTTGCTGCTTATGAATTGAACATTATGAATATTCTTTACACATTTAACAGATGTGGTTGTCAAAGAGCTTCTCACCACAACATGTTTTGTAAATGAAGCACATGCAAGAAAGATATGTCAACAGGTCTGTTTGTTTAATCACGCCCCAACCCGTGATTCAAATCTGCACCACCTATTCAAAAGGCTACAGAACATATGGTAGTGGGTACTGTATGTTTGTGCATGCACAATGTGTTTGTGAGTCAGAGAGAAGCTGTTAGTAAGCTTGGCAATCATGCAAACATGTACACAATGATTGGTCTATGACTGTGTATAAAGTATCAGACAAATGTCCATATATCTCAAAGGAATTTCACCAAGAGAACAAAAAACTGCCAAAGAAAAATAAAGAGCAAAAAGCCCTCTGTATATGATTATCTAAATCACTGAGATTGTTCGCGGCCTGTTTGACCAGCTGTCCTACTGATCAGACATGCCCCTGTCATAGCAACCATTGCTGGGTTACTTCCAGACACAATTTAGAGCAGTACAAGTCTTACAGAGCATTGAGGAGAAACAGGGACCTTTGTTTTATTACTTTAGCATGGTAATGTCTGACAGACCAACTCAAGATATCCACATTATAATCTGAGAGAGCATTTAATCCTGTTTCCTACACCGAATGCTGATTATGAAAAATAACTTCTTGGTCCAGTCTGTGGACAACCACAAATTATCAACCCATCATTAATCACAACCAACAAGAAAACATGCTTTAGATAACAGAAAATGCAACATGTAAAAATCTGGTAGCTATAATGACACTTAAATGGAAACTTACTGGCTTTTTAAATATAGTAATGTTAAAATAATTGATTTAATTGCGTTTCTACATTTTAAGATAACTAGCATTGCTTTTAATTTACATCCATCCATCCATCATCTATGCAGCTTATCCCTTTTGGGATTACAGGGGGCTGGAGCCTATTCCAGGTGCCACTGGGTGAGAAATAGGATACACCCTGAACCGGTTGCCAGCTGATTGTAGGGCCATATACAGACAGACAACCATTCGCACTCACACCAAGGGCAATCTGGAGTCACCAATTAACCTAACAAGCATGTTTTTGGTCTGTGGGAGGAAGCCAGATTGCCCAGACTGAACCCACACATGCAAGGGGAGAACATGCAAACTCCACACAATTTCCATCTTATGGTTAATGCTGGTCTATCAAGGCAGATAAAAAAGTATAACACATTTCCTTTATCTCTTTAAGCAAACGAAACTGCTGAAGTACGATGGGAGGACAGCTCATTTTAGTAGACATCTCTAGAATCTTACATTAGTGTCATCATTTAAAATAAAATAAATTATTCAATATTCTTAGCAAGTCAAAGCACTCCAATTACAGGCAGCATTTTCATCTGTTTCTAAAAGGTGAGTGCCCCCAAGAAGTGAATTTATTTGACCTATTAAAAATAATCCAGAAAGGTAGGTCCTGACAAAGGGCCAAAACATTTCAAAGTATTTCCAAAGCCAGGCAACTTAATTGCAGATTAGAACAACAAATTATTAGACACCCCTGCCTTCAACACTTGAGATCTTAGCATTGATGTGACAAAAGTGATATGACTGAAGACTTTCATGATAATTAATATGTCAAGAAAAATATCATTCAATTGTAGTAGTATTGAAAAAGCGTAACTGTATTACCTTGATTTCACTACAATTAAGATGTTTACGTTGACAGCCCTACAAGAGTGGTAATATGCAACCATCCATGCAGGCTGACTTAAGAGTATTTGCTTGTGTTTTTTTCTTAACTGCCCCTGCCATGCATTTCCTTTTGGTACATTAAGTTAAGCTTTGCCTCTGGGAGACAGACATCTCTCTCAACCACTTCAGTCCATAAAACAAGGCTGAGTCATTGCATTACAGAGACTGACGTTAAAGGACTCTTGAGTACTCGTGGGTATATTATCTGTAAGTGTGCCTTGGGCTATTTCGACCATCTCTTACTTGACACATCAGACAATCTGCTACGTTATCAGCATCACTCAGCAGCTAACCGGTGACCTGCTTTTTCACAAAAAAATTGAAGGAAAAGAGTCTACAGCAAAAGCACACAGGGATGTGGATTTAGTAGGTCAAGAGGCACAGCACTGTTACTCTTGATTTAATACACAGAACAACTATCACCTCTTCTTCGCTGTGACAAGAAATACCACCCTTTGATGTGGCACATGCACTTGTATGTTTCTGAACACTTATTTGTTTCAATGCATAGATCATAAATGCTAACAAGCAAAATATGACCAAGGGTGCCATTAGAAATTCAAATGCAATGCCTCTGCTGAAGTTCAAACGAACAGCAATGTTGATGGCAGATTTTGATCTGTTGTGTCCAATCACTTTTATACTGGTATCTGGTATTACCAAAACTAGTATTTCAGAAAAACATTTTTACTGGGCAGAAGGAGAGACTTGTTGGAAAAACTCTGATCTGGATTTATACTCAACACTAGAGAAACTGCTGGCATTATAATTTGGTACTAATAAAAATTACAATTGGAATCAGTGTAAGCATGAACTGATGAGGTTTAACAAAAAAGCCCTACTTTACCTCTTTTTGAACATTTGAGTTAGAGAAGGCAAATATGGAGTTAGCGTCCATGTTACGCACCTGAGAAAGCATTGCTGTAGTAGCGGGACAGTGTCTGCATGATGTCCTTTGAGTGTTGTGTCCAAGGAGCAATCTTGCGGTAGGTTTTGACCCTGTGGACCAGCTGGGAGCCACCATACTGCAGTGACAGCGTGTCTCCATGGTCCTCGTAGAGCTCCTCAAACAGCCTGGGTCATCCACACAAACATACATTCACACATAGTTAAAAAAAAAACCCTGAAGTTTAAGTTTTTATTAATTTTTATATTTGTTATTTTTCTGTACCTCACACAGTCAGTGTCAAACTGGAGTTTGGGCTTGTCAATCATTCCCAAAGCGTAAAGCTGATAGGCCAGCGCACACTTTCCCACCATGAACTGGGCCGTGTTGGTCCGATCAAGACAGTCAACGCAGTTCGTCCGCAGTACACCCGTCTGCAACAGCAAGAAGACTCTTTGACACCACTTAGTTTACAAAAGAAAGTTAGATCATTATTTCAGAGAGATACAACCTGCATGAAAAGGCTATTGGTGTCATTACAACTATTTATTGTCTGCAAGTGGTGGTAATGGAAACAGCTTAGATGGTTCTAAAGAGATCGATGTTTGTATGCTCAAGGTTTCTGAGAAAACTGAGAAACCTCTGCTGAGTGCTAAGATCTGCAGCTACGGTAATGAATGAAGTCCATTAGTTAGACATAGACACAAGCTGTTCCCTTGTCCTATTAGTTCAACAGCAATTATTAAGTAAAAGTTAGGTTTATTGTCCCTGACAACCTTCAGAAACATCCCACTCTTTTATTTTATCATAAGTATTTTTTTTCTCTTTTAATATGTAAAAAACCAAAACCTAACCTGTTTTCTGTGTGGCTTACCTGCACGTGTCCACTGTCTTTAATGTGTCCACCTAGATCCCCCCACCTGTGGAAAAAAATGCATTTGACTGACATCTTACAGACAGAACACATGAGGAACAGAATAATGCCTTTAAATGCACGTGGCAAAATGCTCTTTTTCAGCCTTTACTCTTGTTTTTCTTGCTGCTGGAGGTGTGATGACTGTTATGTTTTGCTTTTCAAGGTTGGATTTAATAGCCTGGATGCAAACACACAGCGCAGAGGCCTGAACACAGTAAGGCCCATTACAGCCACAGGAACAGAGAAGAACATCAGCATAACATTTCACTACTGATTTGAGGAAAAGTAGATCATAAGATAGAGGTTGTTTAACACAATTTACTACATTTTAAGGGACTAATTTTGTTTTTTGGAAATAGCAAACAGCTTCAATTGGTAGCTTGTAGCCTAGCTTAGCATAAGAAATAAGGAGAGCCAACAACTGAAAGGAAAGTCATTTCAACAGACAAAGTTTAAAACAAAAAATGTACAGTAAATATTTTTTTATTTTACTCTATTTACTCTAGAATATGAAACATAATGACTAATAAGAAAACACTACAGCAAATCACAATCACAACAGCATTTCAGAAACAAAAAAAATGTAATGCCAAATCAGGAAACACAAAAACACATAAAAAAAGAAGGAAAAATTAAACAAAACAATAAAAACAATATAAATTCGAGGAGCTCTGAGAGCATAACCCTATGTCAAGACATTTTTAACAGTGTTAGGTGGAAAATTGTCCTATCTCGCACTGTTGAGCAGTTTGTTTTGCCCCACGGTGCTTACCAGACATGACAGTTTGAGGACATTCCCATAAATCCGACTGTACCTATAGTGTTTTCCAACATTACAAACAGATCATATATAGCATTAAAGTCAGTAAAAGTAATTAATATAAAATATTGATGTCTGTATCATGACAGCATGTACAAATGTTTGGGTTTTAGATCAGGTGACCTGTGCCCCTGCAGGGAGCTTGAAGCCAGTGTGTTCTTTGTTAGGTTCTGTGCTAAGGCTGCGTGAAATATTCTTTAAATTTATTTTTTAAGCTTAATTTGTAGAAGGGCACACAACAGCCTGTCAGCATGAATTATTTGGGGTGTTCCCTTAAAACTGATGGTATCTGTACAGATCACACACAATGTCTACCTTTGGGTTTTGTCTTTATCCTTTATAGCCCCCATTTCATGCTAATACTTCCACTAATCACTTCTTCAGTACAGCTTAAAAATGCAAATCCATTTGAAAAAAGAAAGTTGATATGTATTGATGAAAAGACTGACTTTAAATAAAAGCATTCATGTACTAAAAGACTTCATTGAGACCACCTTAGGAATGTGCTAAACTGTGAGAGAAATGTGCAATTTAAATTAAGAAAAGGTGAGATTGGTATGAAAACTAAAGACAGGGTTCAAGGTTACTTTTATATTGTCATTATAAACAAGAACACATGTGCTTGATTTTAAAGAAATCAGCTGTTTTGATACTAAAGTGCATCTTCAGGACATCAAGCTCACTAGGACTCTTGTTCTGTGTGCATTTGAGAGCACATGTGCCTGAGTGTGAAGTGAGAGTGAAGAAGAAAGAACGTACCGGCTGGCACATACTGAGGGTAATAAATACTGGCCATGGTGTGGCCGTTGGGTTATGTAACTGAAATGTAATGTTGGGTGAGAGAGATTAAGACACGCCGACGATTGAAGAGCCATGCGTTAAGTACATGGATGGCAATCTTCTCAGCTCGTTAGTGGGAAACTATTGGAGACGTGGCGGCCAACGGGCATAATTTCCATTAAGTATTCATATAGGGAGGGTTTCAAAATTAAGCATTGTCGATAAATGTATGATTCTGAATATGTATGAAAAGAAAAATGGATAATGGAGATTTTTAAAGGAGACACAGGTCTGATATGCAAATGCAGGAAGGATACTGTTAGTCACATGGTTTGCTTTTTCATGCCTTTTTTTCTTCCATCATTGATACATAACCTCTTTTGACCTCTTATTTAAAAAAAGTCTACTACTTTGGGTGCCACTCTTGATCCGCTACAATATATTTGGCCTTATATTGTAAATGAATGTAATAAAAATGCATTAACTGTTTGTTTACACAAAGCCTTCAACTGAAAAAAGATTGAACATTGGTCCAAAGTGTGTGTGCTTAGGACAAATAAGGCTCACCTGTCATCTGGTCTGAGCGTGTGACAGTAGAAGTCTGGCCGATTGATAAAGAAACCCGTCCGCTTTACAACGTTCTCTGCTATCATGCTTAGACGGTCCAGGACATTGCACAGTTTACTAAAAGACAGAAAACACAAACGGACAAAATAAAACAAAATAAAACTTCAACTCAAGTGATGTTTTCGACAAAAACCTGTGCTATTTGTAATCTGCTTTTCAACTAGGGCTGACCGATATGGACAAAATTTCATATCTCGATATTCATGCCAGATATCTCGATATTGATACGATACAATATGACTACGGGTTTGGTGAAAACCAAGCATTTTTCAAAAAAATAAAAACATCATTATACAAAAAGATGTGGAGAATGCAGTTTTAGTGAGGGGGAAATCTATATCGTTTATATCGTTTCTTTTCGATATTTATATCTTGAATGTTCATATCTCAATATCGATACGATAACGATATATTGTTCAGCCCTATTTTCAACATCATGTTTCTCAAGGCAAACTGAGCCAACAAGTTATAATTCAAGGGTTATTTGTCTTGACAGGGCTTCAACACAAAAAGAGGGAGACTTTTCACAGAGTTAGACTGAAGCCAACAATCAGAGCAACTGCACTCTTGTGGGTAGCTGCCAACGTTTTTCTGTTCAGTTTGACTAATGTCTGATCCAAAGTATAATGATATCTTGAGTTAATGTACAAGGATGCTGGTATTGACTAGAGGTGGATGACTTGATGAAAATAAATGAACTTTAAAAATAAAAGGTTTCCCACAATCAGATGATACTCTGTTTTCTGTCTCAGTTGTAAGAGGTGTTTCATTTCAGTCTTTTTAAATTCTGTGAAAATGACACTAAATTGTTGATTCTGCAAACCATTTATCATATACATCATATCATCTCAGGAGCTACCCTGTGATTTCCAGCCCTTGTATCAGTGGTACCTCTTGGTGTAGCGGGCCATGTCCCAGGCGATGTAGTCGATGCAGTTTTCTGGAGGTAAAAACTGATTCAGGTTGATGACGGCCGGGTAAAGCTCCTCACTCAGAATCTTCTCGTGTTTCCTTTTTTCTCGTTTCTGGAGTCAAAAAGAAACATTTGATCATGAACTAACAAAACCATATTCAAAAGTCTCAGTGTGCCGTGAGAGAGAAATATATATTAGCTTATAGGTTTCCATGCTTCACCGTGAGAAACATGTCATTCTCTCTGATGAATTCACAAGGAGCCATTCAGGTCTTCTGTTCAGTCACCTCAGAGAAGAACAGAGCTGTAAGAGATAATTTACTGGATCTATGTGTATTAGAAAGAACCCGGCTGAGATCTGAAACATCAAACAGACAGAGATGTAGCTCTGTAGGGCATGTGTAGATTTTGTGTTACAGAGAGGTCAACAAAGGCATGAACCTTTTATTCTTAAATAAAAAATCCTGATGCTGTTGAAATGGATGGCTGAGACAACCACCTTTCAAGAAGACTGCTGGATCAATTTCCCAGTTTTTCTGTGTGGAGTTTTTGTGTTCTCCCTGTGCATGCCTGAGTTTTCTCCAGGTACTCCTGTGCAGACCAAAAACACGACTGGTAGTCAGTGACTCTAAATTGCCTTTTAATGTATATGTGTGAATGGATATATGGCTCCACATGTTAGCCCTGTGATTGGCTAGCAAGCAGCCCAGGTTGTACCTTGCCTCTCGACCAATGACAGCTGGGGTAGGCTGTTGGTCATCTGTGAACCCTGAGTGGGGTATATGGTAAATATTTTGAAAGACATTACTTGTTTTTTATGGATTTTCTGCTTATGTGAAAGTGAACGTTTCACGAAGCTATTTCCCTTAAACATTTTCTAAAGATTTGTACATTTTTAAGGACATTACTTGTTTTATACACTTTCCAAACCCATACTTTGGTGTTGGACTATTTAAAAGTGATTTTCTCTCCACAACTGTTTCTCTAATTATCAAGCTGTGGGTTGGTTTCATATTGGAAAAGGGTTGTCGCTGAAAGATGGATTTTCCCTAAATCTTGGAATTTTGTAATACAGATATTGGCAGCTTTGTAAAATTGATTGATTCGTCGAAGTCTCCAACTTGCAAGAGAGACTTTAATGGAAAAAATACACTCATCTGCTGTGTTATTAAGTACACCCAATCACATGGCGGTAATTCAATCCATTTCTACATGTAGATATGGTGAAGACAGTCTGCTGAAGTTCAAACCAAGCATCAGAATGGGGGAAAAAGGTGATTTGAGTGACTTTGAGTGTGGCATGGTTAATGCAAGATGGGCTGATCTAAGTATTTTGGAAACTGCGGATACACATGCACAACCATCTCTAGTGTCTCAAGAGAATAGTTTGAAAAAGAAAAAAATATCCCTTGGGCAGCAGCTTTCTGGACCAAAATGCAACAGGCAAAAGTAACAAGTAACAACTTTTCCAACCAAGGTATGCAGAAGACCATATCTGAACACACAACAGATCAAGTCTTGCAGCAGATGGGCTTACAGCAGCTAAAGACCACAGCAGGTGCATATCCTGTCAGCTAAGAATAGGAAACTGAGGCTACATGTTCACCAAAATTGAACAATAGAAGATTGGGAGAAAAGTTGGATGGTCTGATGAGTTTGATTTCTGATTTCTTTTGATCTGTCGTGCTTTGTAACAATGTTTTAGGCTGGTGGTGCTGGTGTTATGGTGTGGGGGATATTTTCTTTGCGACACTTTGGGCTCCTTGGCACCACAGCCTACCTGAGAATTGATGCAGACCATGTTCATTCTGTCAGTGTTCTGATGGCTATTTCCAGCAGGATATAGCACCATGTCACAAAACTCAGATCATCTCAAACTGGTTTCTTGAACATGACAGTGAGTTCACTGTACCACAGTGGCCTTCACAGTCATCTGATCTCAAGACAACTGAGTGCCTTTGGGATGTAGTGAAACAGGATATTTGCATTGTGGATGTGCAGAAGACAAATCTGCAGCAACTGGTTGATGCTCATGTCAATTTGGACTAAAGTTTGCAGCACTTCTTTGAATATATATCATGAAGAATTAAGTCAGCTTTGAAGGCAAACAGGGTCCAGCCTGGTAGAAGTCAGATGTACCAAGTTAAGCGGCTGATGAGTGTATGTGAGTATATCCAAATTGGCATTGACTAGAATGACTTGATAACGGCAGAATTTCAGTACGATGCATCTCAGTTTGATGTAGATGTAAATATCTGTGTCTGCAGCCTGTAATCCATCAAGTCATGTATGAATGCACATACTCCTCCGTTCATTGTGCCTTTCTTGACTGATCACCCACAGTGATAATAACCAGCTTGGACGCATCATTGAGCGGTTCACATCAGCATCCACACATCCAGCAGAGTAGCACAGCATCAAATTACCAACATATTTCCTTCAACATTCAAGTGGAGCGTGTCGAGTAGTGTGGCACATGCACTGCACACACAGACAAACACACAAACAGCAACACTTTCTACGTGCACACAAGAGACTAGAAAAACACTTCTTTGGAAAAAAGTACACACGGTCGTTTTCACAGGTTCATTGTCGGGGTGATAATAACTGTCATTGTACCTAGGTGCTGTAGCAGATCACGGTTTATAACATGAATCCAAACAGTTGCACATGTAAAAACACGAGGGGGCTGCTGTTGTACATCTTAATGGAGGGAATGAGCGACAATTACTCAAATGGGTGGGATTGCTCAGTAAAAGGGTGTGTTTGATTAATGCACTTTCCTTTTTTTTAATTCCCTTCAAACTCTTTCTTTGTTTGCATTTGTGCTTTTGTTGGCTGCTGCAGGCATTTTTAAACAGGATTCCCCTGCTGAAAAGATATTATCATACTGAATGCATTTTAAAAATAATCTGTTTGAGGGAGATCAAGTCATTTACATAGACTGGACTCTAATTAGCTGGCTGGAAAAAGTGATGCACACGTTTTGCCATGTGTGCTTGTACTCATCCTCTCTTTACATACACACTTGGGAAAATGCAGCAACCCATGACAAAACAATGCACCCATCCAATGCCATGGCTGACCCCTGCCACCACCACGCAGAGCTGGACTGTCATGATTTCATGCTTAATTGCCAATTCCTTCCTCTTTCTGCCTCTCCGGGATAAGTGAAAGGGTGCGTAGTGTATGAACAGGCCGTCCCCTCCCTTTGCTCCCTGCTGTCTGCACATAGCACATGGCTGTGGCTTGTGCGGACCTTCAAGGTCTGCTATTGGTCCCTCGCATCACGTCCCCCTTTGGGAGTGACAACGTGAGCCTGGAAACTGAAGCCACTGAGAGTATGGCTGTGTACCCGAGTGTGTCCATGTGTGTGAGCAAAAATGCAAAGCAAAAAAAAAAAAAAAAAAAAAAACACTACTTCTGGAGCTCTGGCCTCGAACAGTAATGTGTACCAACTGTTGCGCTCAGGGAGGAAGAAGAAAAATATGTTTGAAGGTAGTCACGCAACCTTTTGGTTACTATTTTGTGTTAATATTTAAGATTTGAACACACGTTTCCTTACCTTTTTCAAGCTTACTTATCATTGTTTCTTCCTATTCAACTTTTATTGCATTAACAACAACATTGCATGGTTAAGAAGTTACTGAGTCTTGCTTTGTGTGTGTTTTGGAGCACTTCACAGAAAGATCAATATATATCAGTAAGCATTTCAACTGCTAGCAATTACAAGTGAACCATAAACTCTCCTGTGGTTGTCAGTGTCTCCACAACAACAACAAATCTCCAATACCTTTCCAATCTTTCACCAATTACACAACTGCAACCCACAGTCTTAAATTACAACTTGTTGACTGACTCTGCAAACTAGGCAATTTTCTCGAACAACTACAGCTGAGGCTTATGTAACTCTTGTACAGGTCCAGACAACACAAGCGTCCACCTCCCTACACTATATATGAATCTAAAGGTGAGATATTATTTAGAACTAATCGCATAGAACTTTAGAACTAGAGTTGGGTAACATGGCCTTAAAGTTAAATCGTTGTTTATTAATGAAATTTGCAATAACAATTTATTGTATATAATGATAGAGAAAAAAATACAAAAAGTTAAACATATTTATCCTTTTTTTAAATATATGTTTTACAGAGCATCCCAACTTCATTGGAATTGAGGTTTGTACTTGCCTGGTCATGAACATGTCTGGGAGGCTCCCTAAAGTCTTGTCTATGAGTGTGAAACACAGTCAAAATAAAACAAAACCTCATGATAGACATATAAAATAGACTTTTGACCCATTTTATACTTTTAAGACAAGGTTACACTTAAGTAATTGTCCAGCTCCAATTAGAAGCATATTGTACTTTGAATTCATGAATTACCAGGAATTTTCAAGAATTGAAAACAAAGACAGAGAGGAATATTAGTTAACAGTATTGAAGCCGACAGAAGGAGCAGGAATAATATTGGGTGTTCTGTGATTTTAGATGAGGTTTTATGGCAAATGTTTATGATTGTTACAGTTTCCCTCTTTAATTTACTATATTAAAATAATTAAACAGTCTCATCCTAATGAGAGGAAATACAGCTTTATTAGCTAGGTGTTTCTAAAACCAAAAGTTGTGGATCAAATTACCTCTAAATTATGAGGGAGAACATGAGAAGTGTTTTAACTGTCCCTGGTCTCCCCTATGAGAAGTTCTGCCTGTATTTTTGACTCACTGATAATCTATCTGTCAGTAGAGGCTGCAGATTAACCTGTTTGTTATATTGCGATATTTTTATAAGCCTTTCTGTGGTATATAATGAAGTTGTTAGAAGTTAACAAGTTTCTTTAATTTTATCATTCCTGTCGAGTCTCATTGAGTATGCAAGAAAACGCTGCTGTGTTTTGAGTGAATTTCCACAAGGGTGACTAACGAAGCTAATGATTTAAAATGCCATGCGCAAACATAAAACTAAAGTGTGTCTCAAGGTTACAGGCCTTTCCTCTGTCAATGAGCTGATCTTGGAGTGTTTCTTTCTAAAAATGGCTGATTATTACTTGATGCTGCAGAGGCTTCTTGATATGTTGATCCAATATCTAAGCTGAGCTTCATCTCCGTCATCACCCACCATCATAAAACATCATATAACTTCTCTGCCTCATCTGAAGGGCTTTGGCAAAGCTAACGTTAAAAAATCATCTTTAAAATTTGCTTAGGCATCATGGATACTGCAGTCCAAAGTGCCAATTGGATGCACATACTGCTCTCTCTTCCTCGCTCTGTAGAGCCACAGGGTGGGATGTCGGTGAGTGGGGTCACGTAAAGGTAAGGGAGGGGATAAGCATGACCGCTCTTCACAGTGAAGGCTTGTGAACCAAGTTTGGGTCAGGTTGCTCTACAGTAACCTGGCACACCAGATGGACCGTTCAATATATTTCATTAGTCCATCTGGGAAACAGCCAATAGAAAGTGTTTCGGGAGGGCAGACACTTTCAGAAGCATATCCTGCAGGTGATTGGACAATCATTCTGTCAGTTAACATTTATTACGGGCCAATCAGATCATGTGGTTGGCGGGAGCTACAGTGCTGCAGAACGTGAGTCTCTTCGTAAAACAAACTCCTTTCAAAACATGTCAGAAGTGGAGCAAAAATATAGATACAGAGAAGTTTGTAGTATTGTCTTTTGTTTTAAATTTAATAAAGAAATGGGGTCCAGGTCTGATTAAAGTGCTGCTAAAGCTGTTAGCATCTATTCTAATGGCTTCATGAGCATCCACTTCCTGCTGTTGTTCTGCTCGTAGCTCTTTCCTGTTCCTGCTCTAAAGGCCATCCTGCTTTGGGCTGCTCACAATGGTTGTAGCTTGGAGCTTGACAAGATGGATCAGTCTGGTTAAAGACATTGAACCAGGCAGGTCCAACTGCTGTGCAAGGTTAGCTCTACAGAGACATTTTTCTTTTTCTTTTAACTTAAATCAAATCCTTGCTTAAAAGACACCAAGTCATGATGTAAACAGCAGAACACACCATGACATGAGGCCTTTAACAGGGGTTGTGTGTGTGAGTGTGTGTTTACCTTCACCAGGTTGAGAATGATAATTGGAGAGCCAAAGCGCTGCAGCATCTGATCAAAATGGAGAGCAGCAACATGGGCGTATGGGTCAGCTTGGTCCACTGAAAGACAAGTTTAAAGTAATTATTTATGGCATCAGAATATTTCAAATCAAACAGTTTTGATGAGGGGGCTCTTTTTAATTGGGCCAGTTTGTTTTCAGCCACACATTGGGCAAACGAAGACCCCTCCCCCCATGCTGTCCTGCTCACTGTTCCCTTTCCCCTGTATTCACCTCCAATTTCTTTCTCTTCTTCCGTTCATTCATTCTTTATTCTAAAATCATATTTAGTGCCTCCATATCCCTCTCCTGCAGGGCCACACACCTGCAGCCTGCCATTAAATTGGACCAGTGAAGCAGCCAGGAGAGAGATTGATGAAAGGAAATGGGTCACATCACACCTCAAAAACTTGCAATACAAATGCGAGCTCGAGCACGTTCACTCTACAAGCATTTCATTATCACTGTCGACAGGCCTGGGGACAGATAAGGCAACATGAAGACATAACAGCCAATAAAATTCTTGCTGTACCACAGAGAGGGGAATGTTGATAATGACAATGATGCTGAGATAGGGGATAAGCCATTAAGGTCATCTCCTTCCCGACTGAGACATTTATTCACTTACGTAATAACCAGTCTGCATGGTGGTGATCAGGATGTGCTAATGGTTTCAGATAGTGAATTGTACTATGAAGTCACAGACACTGAGCTCAAACTGTCCCTGACCTAGATTTGTATAATAAGTGTCATCCTATGCAGCCCACATCACAGTCAAATAAATATTTCAACTGCACTGAATGTGAGTTTGTCACTTTCACAACACTCAAAATGATTGCAAACTAAAGACCTGTGCCAAAAGAATGGGTAAACATGTTTTTAATTCTGTTTTTTGTCTTTAGAGAGGTTTTCATTTGTTTCTGTGTTAATTTGCTTCTTGGTAAGTGTGTTTACTTTAGTGCTTTTCAGCAGTGCACAAGTGAAGGGCACAGACATGAATACTAAGCAATTTTTTTCAGTATGGACTTAATCAAGCCTGTTTTAACAAACTCATAGTGGAAACCACAATTTCCAACAACAAATAGAAAATGGCAGCTGGGGATTCATTTACGTAAATTTTTTTTGATACATTTCATAATAAAATGCTGATCAATAAACTGGAATGTTATGGGATAAGGCAGACATGATGGAAAAAAAATACTTCTACCTGGGGCCAATGATGTAAATCTCAGTCTAAACACACAGTTGAAAACAAAGTGATGGAGCAAGAATCAGGCAACATTTGTGAAATGTCAGATGAGGACTGTCTTTAAGGATAAAAACTAGAGCTGCATGATGAAGTGAATGAATCCACAGAGGGACCTTCAGGACACACTAAGAGTGTCTATCTCAAACCAGAAAATGCCATTTGAGGATGAATGAAAGGGCAGACTGTGGTGAGGAGGGATTTGGAGTTAATACAAGCATTGTGCACATGCATACAAATGCTTGTGTGTATACAGACACACACCAGTCCCCAGTGTCATCGGTCTGAGGGACCTGATCACCTCCCTCTGGCATGGGTTTTGTGTTTTTATCCTACTCATAACGAGCCACGAAAAACTGATACAAGGTAGAAGCAAGGCAGGTTGTGTCCCCCATTCACCTTTTTTACTTATTCATTTTCTGTTGTACCTGTAAAAGAGAAGAATATCTCTAGGCAAAAGTTAATATCTTATCTCACAGCTATTTTTCAAAAACATTCTTCTTAAAAAGCTACTAACATGAATACATTCAGAATTATATTCATAAATAGATAAACACCTACTGTAACACTGTATGGCCAACCATTCAGTGAGGGTTCGACATGAGACTCCTTTATTTTCACTTTGATTATATGTGCGAGAACAGTAACCTGACACACCAGATGGACTGTTCGATCTATTTCACTAGTCCTTCTGGAAAGGGCCCATAAGAAGTGTTTGGGAATGGGCAGAACCATTCAAAAGCATATTGGGCAGGTGATTGGATCTTTGTTCTGTCAATAACATTTATTACAGGCCAATTAGATAATGTAGTAGGCCGGCGCTACTGCTGTGGTGTACAACACAAAACGTGAGCCACTGCAGAAAACAAACTATCGTCATGTCAGAAGTGGAGCAAAACTATACTTTCCAGAAAGAAATGCCTTTGGTGTTGTTGTCTGATCTGATAGAGCTGCTACTGAAGCTTTTGTCATCTATGTTAATCTCTGTACGAGCAGTCACTTCCTGCTGTCATTGCACTCCTAGCTCCCACCTCTTTCTGCTCTAATGGACGCTGATTGGGCTGTGCTGCTTTGGGCCTCTCACAGTCATTGTAGATTGGATGAATACAGACATTGAATCAGGCTGATCCTGCTGCCCGATGTTACGAGAGGGATGACAAAAGTTTTTGTCAACAAATTCTAAAGTTAGCAGCAACAAGTTCCATCAATGACAAGCCTGTTGTTTTTTTTCCAACGAGTTTATGCATTATTGTCGAAAATAAGCTCTGTGGCAAAGAGAAAGTTCAAACATCTTACATTCTATTTAAAATAATCTTTTAAATAATCTTTGTAAAGGACACCACTGCCGTAATTAAAGGAACATGCCTGCTATCAGCAAAAGTAAAAAAAAGTAAATATAAAAGTAAATAAAGGAACTACGTAACTGTTCATTTAATTTAAAGTCACCATCACTAAGCTTCCAACCATAAGTCTGCACCACTGATGCAGTAATCTGGTCAGTAATCTGAAAGTTGTAAGTTCGAGCCCAGCTCCAGCTGTTAAATGGTGATGTGTCCTTGGGCAAGACACTTAACCCCAAGTTGCTCTCACTGCTGCATCAGTCACGTGTAATGTGTGAATGTGTTAGTTGATACTGATGAACAATTGACATAAAAACTCCAACCGTCATTGAGTGAATGTGTGAGCAAATGAGTGTGAATGGGACTCATTGCAGCACCACACTATGTTTTAAGTAATTATTCAAGTGGTAAAGACGGAAAGACTTCTTACACCGTATTGGGGGTTTGGGCATCATGGTGGAGATGTCCTGGGACCAGTAGAGAGGGACTGAACCTCTCACCTGGACATATGATGAGTAACTTCCTGCTGTGAAAGACATGACGGAGGCATCATGGACAATCTGCTCTGTCTCTACCTCATTCGCCACATCCCCCTGGTTAAAAAAGAAGCACAAACAAGATTAGGAACATGATATCATCAAAGGTACTCAGTTATTAAGGTCACTGACAGTTGTATTTGTAAATGGATGGAAATTCAGATGTTAAAATTTCAAACTGTTTTGACACTGAAAAACCCTCAGGGTAACACTCAACTGGTCTTGATCTTATCAGAATTAATGAGGCTACTCATCAATACATTTGATATGATTAAAAGCTCCAAAGCAGTGATATATTTGTAATTACTTATTTATTAAACCTTTTATTTAAGCCTCAATGAAATTCGAGTCCCCCTTGATATAACAATGCCTAGGTACAAGAGAAGACATCATCAACATCTCCATTATCGGCCCTCAAATGCACGCTCTTGCTATAGAGCCCAAGAGCATAGGGGAGTGTAGGGTGCCACAAGTCTATAGGGTCCTCAAGGGTGACCTCTCAAGGATTTGGGCCAAATTTTGCTGATGTATAATGAAACATAAAGCTAAGTCTGGCCACTCAGAACTAAGCTAACACCAATTGGGCACCGATGTTTATTGGCTATGTCGAAAATTTTAATTTTGCTTGAAAATTGAGGCGCCCTTTTGGGGATAGCCGCCTTTCATCCTCTAGGCATGGTGTCAGAATACTGAGACCAGCTGAAGGTGCATGTGGCATATACGTCCATTTTATATGGCAATTGTTGAGTGTCACCATAATATGTTTCTACGTTGGGCCAAAGTCTCCCTGAGTTGAGCACGCTACCCATGCGTTACATCAACGCTGGGAAACATTAAAAATCCTTCTATAATTTGTCAGGGAGCTGTCGGTAAATGTCATACTCCACCAGCTCATTTCTCACCACTCTAAATACATCAACCTACATTTAACACAGCAAAACTGACCCTAGGAATGTACTTTCACCACAATTTTGTTGATTTCTCAACACTGGTCAACATGAACTAATAAATATCTAAAAGTGCCTTTGTGCCCTAAGTGCACTGCAACCACAAGCATGCATCTTCACACACTGTGCTCAAGGCTAGAAGTACTGGGATATTGTAACCAGTTAGGATCCTTTGACCAATCAGGACACAGAATAATTGTTACCATGGAGATTTGGCTGACCACAAAGCTGAGAACTGTGGTGGAGAATGGGATGGATACATCAATACACAACATAAAACACAGCAGATTATATTTCTTTTGCTCTTCACATGGGGACCAATAAGACAACAAGATTATGTATTATTTCAGGATAAAGCTCAGGAGAGAAAAGTGTTTATCCACAGGGCACTGAAATGCCTCAACCCAGGTATATGAGCTGATAAGCAAAATAACAGCAGGCCAGTTTGTCTTTTTAAAGCAGCGCTTGATTATAGAGTGATCAAATGGGTGAATGTGTCTTTCAGTGAAATTTTCAAATCATGGAGCTGGAAGGGGAGGGAGGGAAATTCTGGTTTCTATATCAAACACATAGTTGACCTTTGCCATTAAAAGACTTGTTTGATACTGGCTTAAATGGTCCGAACATTTCAACTGTAAACAACTTAAATTACTTTTTTCCTCTTCTGTCTGTAGAAACAGCCAAGCATAAAACATAAATTCAGTATTTTTATGTAATGCTGTTTTACTGCATTTGCTGCATAATAGCAGGAAACCATTAAATCTGTTTTCAGCCTAATCTCAGGATAGCAGTGCAAAAAAAGAGAGGAAATCAATATTTGTTCATCCTCCCACCTCACTCCCACACACACATACACTGCTCATGCATACTCAAGGAAGAGGCAGCGGGTCAAATTAACCCCCTGTGATCAACCCTGAGTCATCTCAATCATCATGATGGCCCCTCAGCCCTGCCTCCTCTATCCGTTCTTCAGTGTTGCCCCAGCAACTGCTGTACCTCACAGTTGGCTCCTCTTTTGAGGAAGCGAGTCCCGGCAAATTTGCTAGAGCGTCTGGCAATAAGGGTGATGTGAACTGGTCGGCCATAGATCAGAAGCTCTGTGGTTGGCAAGTGAAGGAGGAATAATCACAGCAAAAAAACAAAAAAACAAAAAAAAACATAAAGGCAGAACAAAATCTACTGTTCATGAACACAAGCATTCACATAGTTTTAAGCTATGATATATGTGTCTTTCTGCACTGTCCACCCTGACCTTGCTCTTACTCTACCAGGCCTCTTTCTGAAATCATCAAACCCAGAAGTGATGAAGTGCAATGGATAATGGATAGACAGTCAGAGAACTGATCACGGCGCACTGAGAGTCTGAGGGTCTCCTGCATAAATGTTCAGGGGGCAGGTAACATTGCGGCTGCCACAGACACATCGACAGGAAAAAAGCAGATGCTTCGTTACGTGAGGCAAATCTTCACTGAGTTTTTTTCTTGCCACAGCAGAAACTTATCCTACAGTACATCAGCTAAAGTTGATATAAAATTCTGCTGCCATAGTGATAAGACAAGAAGGAGAGCACATATTACTCCTATTTTAAGCCTTTACACTGGTTACTGGTTTCTTTTATTAATTCATAACGCACTACATGGTCTGGCACCAGACTTCCTCTCAGAACTGATGTTAGGTGATGAACCAGGACGGCCCCTCAGATCTTCTGATTCCTTTCTTTTGGCTGTCTTACAGAGCAGAACACAAACTTTGGAGATGCTGCTTTCCGTTACACTGCAGAACGGTGGAACAAACTTCCAGAGGATCTGAGACAAGCTGAACATACAGAGATCTTTAAATGCAATCTAAAAACTAATTTTATTCACCCTGGCATTTATGTAGAACTTTATAATTTGCATTACTATCACTTTTTACCTTGATTTTTTTTTGTTGAATTTACATTATATTGTTTGATATGAGGGCGGCACAGTGGCGCAGCAGGTAGCGCACATGCCTCACAGCAAGAAGGTTGCTGGCTCAATCCCAGGGTCAGGCAGAGCCTTTCTGTGTGGAGTTTGTATGTTCTTCCTGTGCATGCATGGGTTCTCTCCAGGCACTATGTATTTCTCCCACCGACCAAAAACATGTACGTTAGGTTAACTGGTGACTCCAAATTGCCCTTAGGCATGAATGTGAGTGTAAATAGCTGTATGTCTCTCTATGTGGCCCTGTGGTTGGCTGGTGGCTGGTTCAGGGAGTACCCTGCCTCAGTAAGGCACGGCTCCAGTCCTCCAATGACGCCAAAGGGATAAATGGTATAGATAATGGATGGGTGGATTTCTGATATGAAAACTGCAGTAATAGTATTTATTTGTATTTTATATCATGATCATACAGTTAATCAATTTAGATTTTTTTATCATCCTTTGAAACACGTTTTTTTATGTTTTTTAGCTTTTTATTGTCTCTTGTCAGTGGATTCTAGCTTAACAACCAGATGCCAAACCAAAACAAGAGTTGGCAGAAAAGTAGCCATTAATTACAGTTAAATACTGATTAAAAATAAACAAGTGACACAGCTTAATGATGTGTATGCAAATGGGACTGCTGGTAAATGATTGAAACTTAAAACCTGAGCCTAAGGCAGACTTTCATGATTATAAATCAGAATGTTTACTCAGCTCTGGTTAGGCCCAAAGCCCCTCTTCAGCAGTGAACCATGCATCACTACAACGTCTCCTCAAAAAATTATTCATGTAGTGCCTAAAACAAACCCCTAGTATGCAGCGAGTGTCTAGTCAAGGATTCAAGAAAAAAAATCCACTATTCAAACAAGGACTGCATTCAATCCAAAATGTACAAATGTGTACTTTATCTGATTTTTTTATGCACAATGTGGCAGCTTTTCTTCCTGCAGATAACAGATGGAGAGATTTTGGAAGTGGTAGTGTTTATATACCTGATAACCTGTGCTTAGCATCCGTAATGCCTGTTTCACCCAAGTCTTTGCAACAAACACAAATTGCTTCAGTACTTTGGTGGTTAATCACACATTCTGGCTCACAGTGTAATCCACGTGCTCTGCTGGAGGCGGCGCACATTTCAACAAGTGTTGCTGAGGCTGAGAGATGAGGGGGAGTGCTAACAAAGGATGCCACTGTGAGAGATGAAGTTGTGTCTTGAATTGTGTTTGCGACGCATGTTATCTTCTGGCAAGATGGCCTATAGTTTATATAGCTCTTTCTGGCAGAGGCCAAGACTGGAGGAGATACTTTTGGGACTGTTCTTTCCTTGGACAACAACCTGTTCATTGGTTTGTCCAGTTATTGCAAAGGTCTATTCAAGAATGATTTGAGGAATTTTACTCAACCTTTACTTCTCATGGAGCCTCATGCTCAACCCTTGGTAAAAAATCCCATGACTGTGAGGCACATACACTACCTGCTGCGCCACCATGCTGCCCCCCATTAGGCTTCATATCAAGCTTTTTTGTGAACATAAATCTCGATAACACTTGTAATTTTTTTTTTTTTAAATGTCCATTCTGACCAAAGCGGGAACTGATTTGATTTTGCAGTTAGTAAAACTATAATTGCCATGGAGCCTCATGTCCATCCCCTGCTTTTAAAAGTGATAGAGATGAACTGATATGATTGCTGAGGTCAAGGGTCAAGTTCATAGAGCTTCACATTCATGCACTGCTTCTGAGTTCAATTGCTGAAATTCTTTAAGAGAATATCTTTAAACTTTGCACAGATATTCACTCTAAATCAAAAATAAACTGATCAGATTTTGGAGGCCATTGTTAAAAAAGTCACCAGGCCACGTAGTACTTTATGGCATGTGCAAATAATATCTTAAGAATGCTTTAAAGCTGCACTATGTTAGATTCCGGCTTTCAGCTCTCTAGGGGCCTCTATGGTTGTTGAGTGTAACTGCATGGTCGTAAAACAGAGCGCCTCACACCAATGTGCATTTGTTGACATACAGAGGGAGGAGAAGTGAGCCAACAGGACGTCCCAAGAGTACAAATAAACCATGTGGACTGATAAGGTACAGTCTGATCATGTTTCTTTTCGAATAAGTCATCATGTACTTACAAGTCCAACAATAACAGGGCAAAATCAGCATCAGTCGGACATCCCTCCTCGTCTTTCAGCTCATGGCATCGAGTGAACGTCGGGCCAGTGTTTATCCCTGTCCGGCCACTTAGCTTGTTACTCTCCCGCTTTCTTTTTTCAGTCACCTCTGATAATACTTTTCTTTTCTTCAGGTTTTTCGGTGCTTCCGCCATGATAACAACTCTACATTTGGCTTTCTTCTTCTTCATGTTTAACGTCGGGCGGCATCCAGCATCAGAGGAACATTACCACCACCTTCTATGCAGGAGTGTGAGCCAGAGGTCCCTATTTCCATTAGGAAAATAAATGCATATTTAAACTAAATTCTGTTCATTAAATCTGATTTAAAAATTCAAAAACTGCTTTATATTCTCCTTTACCCAATGTTTAGCTTTTGCCTCGAGGGGGAAGTGACGTATGCCGTGAAACAGTCAAAGCAGTAAAAATTAGTAGTTTTTTAGTGTGGAAGTGTTCCTACCACCCACCTCGAAGTTACATTGTGCCAGTAAAGACGATATAGACCCCCTCAGACCATGACAGAGGTGTCATTCAACCTGTTGTAAGGTGATGTACCATCACAATGACTCTAGAAATATTTTATTAGGGTGGAAAAAAACTACATAGTGCTGGTTTAAGTTAATTTACTTTCAAATTTACAAATATGTCCTTTATGACTTAAATTGGACCAATTATATATTTTGGGTTCTTAGGGCAATGGTCAAGGTCATGGAGCCCAATGTTCACCCCTGTCTTGCAGACCGAATTTTCCAATAACACTTGAAGGTTTCTTGTTAAACTTTGCACAAATGTCCACTGTGGCTCAAGGATAACCTGATGGGATTTTACATTGAATCATGTTCATCCTTTGATTGTCATTGCATTATCTCAAGACTGCTCTGAAGTTTCTTGTTAAACTTTGCACCGGTTTAGCCAAACATGAACAGGTTAGATTTTGGAGGCTGTAGGTCAAATGACTAGGGCTCAAATGTATAACTGGCCTGTTAATGCAAAATTCAAGAATGCTGACATTTTTTAAAAGGTTTTACAAATGACCACTCTGACTTAGAAATACGATGATTAGATTTTGAAGTACAAAGGTCTTGGGCCTCAAATTCATCCCTTGTTTGTATGCATGAGAACTACACTACACTTTAAAAGTTTTTTTTTTTAACTTTGCATCAAATGTCTAGTCTGACTAAAGGATGAACTAATGTAGATTGGACTTCTAGAGTCGAGTCCATAATGCCTGATGTTCATCCCTTACTTGTGAGTGCAATATTTTGATATTGCTTTGAGGGACTGCTGTCAATCTTTGGGCATACTTTCTTCACAATTACAAAAAGAAAATTGGATATTATTTTTAAAAACCATGGGCCAGAGTCCCTGGGACTCACAGTCAGCACTGATTTATGAATTTGATATCTGAAGAATTCTTTCTGTGTTTTTATTCACAATTTGCACCAATGTCAACTCTGACTTCATGATTTACTGATCAAATTTTGGATGTCACAGGCCAAAGTAACTGTGCATCATGATTATGACTGTATTTGAGTGTGATACCTCAAGTACAGTTGAGGAATTTTCCTCATTTGTTTGTACAAACTACCTCTAGACTTAGTAATGACCTGTTTAGATTCTGAACTTAAGAAGGCAAGATCTTTGGGTCTCTCTCAGTGCATATTATGGGAATAAGTTTTTCACTATGACCCATGGTTCTCGGAATATGCCACTGTGTTTGTGTGTATAACCCTGGGTCTTAAATTACATATACTGTAATTAAACACTCAAGTCAAAGACAGAGTTCTGTTTTTGCATGCAAAAGTAAACAACATGGTATTTTCTATTCAGTCCTTTCAATTCTACTCTGTCAGATACATTTCACAACAGAAAAAGCACCAACAGGGGAATCAATAAAACCAACAGCAACACAATCTGCTACACACAAACAAAACTCATGTGAAAATGCTTAAAGGATACTGGACTGGCCACAAAAGCCATGGATTATATACATGAGCCAGTCATGATGCACCGTGTCCTTGACTCGTTCCAGCAGCTTACCGTTCCACACGTACTTATAGTACGGCTCATTCTGGAGGCCATGAACCACTGGCAGAAAGGAAGGAACACATAAACCTCTGGATTATGTCACTGTGTCAGATCAAATTGTCAGTGAGCAAAAAATGGAAAAGTGCTTAATGACGCAGGCTGTGTGGAACAAGACAGTCTAAGAAGCATTTGAATATGGCATTGCAATGATACTCCAATATGAGTCCTAAATTTAAACATAAAGCAATGAGTTATTTTCAGTGTATGGTCAAGACTTTGCCTGCGTAACAAAACACGATGGCCAGCAGATGGTTGAGTTTTCTGTTGGTGGTACATATTTACAGGACTTTTGTATTTCAACCAAAGGAACACTAACACCGAACAATTATTTCTGGACGGAGGAACATGTACAGTATTTGCTGCACTGGAAATATAGAGCAACAATATTTAAATGTTGGTATACTTTTGGTGAAGTAAAACTTACCAAACATGAATTCTTATTTTCATACCTAAATACATCAAGAACGGATTTATATTTTTTGTTTAAAAAAAAATCTGTGACCAAATACACAATGTATTTGATGTAAATATCAGTAGCATTTCTTTTTGTTAAGGCCAACAGCACCAGCACAGTCAAAATCCAGATGTGAATAAGTTTGAGGAAATACCTGTTGTGAGTCTAGTATTGATCTGGGAGTTGGATAAACAATATCAAAAGACTAATACAAAGACGGCTTTGTTCCTGCTGCTGAAACTGAGCTGAACAAGCTGTATTGATATTTGCACACGTACTTATTTATTATTCAAGCCTTAATTTGTTTTCACCCTGGCTTTATTCATGGAGCTATCAACTTGATTTTTTTTTAATGATTTTGTGAGTTGATTTATCTCTTCCTCTTTTGCCCTGATTTTTTTTAGGCACTTTATCGTTTTATTGTGTTTTTTAAATCTGATTTTATTTTTTTCTTTATTGGAGTTAGTACATCTAAATTTTTTCTCTGTTATGCTACCCTGTGACATTTATTTTGTAATTTATGTGTTATGATGAATGTCTTTTTCTCTCCGGCTGCAAAACAAGTTTATCCATGGGTACAAATAAAGTAATCTGAACCTGAACTTGAATCTATTGGAGAAGGGGCAGGGTTAAATAACTTCCCACTCCTTTCTTGTCATGTAAACCATATGATGAAAAACAATCTTGTGATTATGTGGTGCTTGGAATTTTGCATATCCTCTTTGTGATTTTTTCTCAGTCTCATTATCTTTCTTGAAGTTAAGTTTCCAAAATCAGACATTTACCTATCTCCTCCCTCTCTCTTTCCATATGTGGTTTGTGAGCATACATAAAATAAGGGAAGCATGATGATAGATTTTTTTTCAATATGCTGATATTTCCAAACTCATCATCACTGATACAGGTATTTACACTGATAATTTTTGTTAAGATCATTAAGTCTCCTACAAAAACTGACTTGTTCCTTTAATGGTAACAGTCTATTTTTTGTTAGAAACAAAGTGAGGCAAGAAAAACAACATTCTTATTTTTAATGGATGTTATTTTTGTTTTAAAAATGTGTTCATTCAGTGATGATGAAGCAAACCATTATGGCACATTTGCACTATCTGCCAGCATAACAGCCAATACATAGGATATATATACGCCCAATATGTACGGCAAGATTATCATCTTTAAATACTGGGAAATTAACTGCCGATATTCTACTGATAATATTGTGCAATCCTATATATCCAATGTGAATGTGAAAGTGTCAGGTGAAATCCACAAAAAAAGAATGAAAAATACATTACATGCAAAAAAGACAGTGCAGTTTTATAAAGTATACAGACATATCTAGGGATGGGAATCAATAAGATTTTATTGATACCAACGCCATTATCAATTCTGCTTGGATCCAATTCTTTAACAACTCCCTTATTTCCTGTGTGGTCAACAGCTGGCATTAACAGGTTTTCAGTGGCACCAATGTCAAACATGTCATCCCTGATTCTCAGTGATATTCATTATAGATGAATGCTTTTGCAAGTTGCTGTTGTTTCCACCCACTAGACGTGCAGAAAATAAAATAAATAATAAATAAATAAATAAATAAAATGACACTTCGTCCAAAAGTTAGGCCACAGTATTGATCACTCCTGCCCCCTGAATGCCATGATTACATTATTGACTTCTTTGTTTTTATTTCTGCTGACTTCCTCTAATGAAAGCATGCCATCCATGATTTGGGAGGCATTCAGAACAAAGTGGAGCAATTGATAAGAGAATTGTTAAGCTAAAAATCCAATGATATTGATTTATTGAGAGAGCTGTTATTGATTCTCAACTACAGTTGGTTTTGGATTTCCATCCCGAGATATATCTCAGTCAAAGTGCTACATCTTGACACCTATCAAAAGGAAAAACAAGACTTTCTTATCACACTGTAACTTTAAATAATTACATTTTAGATTTTGATGCTATTTATGGATCCACAGATCCTGCTGTCTTTAAAATTATAACATTTTCAGCTCTAACTGTTGTTATAGTAGCAAATCCCTGCCATTGTAAGGCAATCTAAAAGCTGCACAACTGGTGCAAATTCCACCCCAAAAGCCAAATTCATGTTCATGTCTACTTTCTAGTTTTTCTTGGAGGCAGCTACCGCAACCACTGCTCCACCTCTCTTCTTCTTCTGCTCACCTTGTGTGGGCAAACCCTCATCTTCAAAGATGTCAAAGCTGTCCTGCTTGCTCTGTGTGTGCACCTCCTCCTCCTCCTCAGCGGGGGAAGCTGGTGATGTCCACAGTTCGTAAGGCCTCTGAAGCAGAGTCAGGTTGTACTGCAGCGAGTGGCTCAGGTCATAGCTGTAGCTGCAGGGTACAAAAGAGGGATCATTTCAAAAGGAGCACAGCCTGTACTTTCCCGTGATGCAATTTAAAATTGGCTATGGCCATAACAATAGAATTAAAAACACTTTTATCACATGTTGTAAAGTTGAACATTTCAAGAGTGTATCATTCAGGCACGACGTTAATTTGAGACAGAGAAAGGGGCTAACTTTTCATAGACAAACTATAGCGATTTCAAATACGGTAGGATTGATAGTAAAAAGACATGTCAGCATGCATCACCTCTTTGTGCCTGCTATACATTTTAATTTATTTACTCTAAATTCATTAAAGACAACTGCATGCATTCCTTTTATCTTAAAATCAAATATTCAGCTATTTTGTATGCATAAAATAATAAAGTTTTGATCTTACCTGAAGTAGAAGTTGCTAGACAGGTCCACATTCTGAAAGATTCGCACATATCTAAAGAATTAGAAACAAATAGTTTATATTTGACCATCAGTGATGCCAGAAACTCATAATACTGCAACCAAACTACAACATAGTTAAACAGGAAATTGTCAAGATAGGTAGCACCCAGCTGCAGCTCTGATACAGAAGAGTATCAACAGTGCCTCTTGGACAAAAAATATCACTCATTTGGTCAAATAAAAAAACAAATCATATGAATGAATTTAAAGCAGCACTGCAGATCTTTTGAGCCTTCAAATATTCTCTCTAAAGTCTGTTCAGTGGAGCTCGGCGCTGTAACAGAGAGAATGCCCCCCCAAGCGCTTCCCTGCTCTGTTTAGGGGCTATGTAACTTTTGCTCCTGTGATGGGGACACATATCGCAAGATGCTGCGAGAAGTGCAAACTGCTTTACGGCACTACGCGAGATTTGGCTTCCAGCTAAAGAAGCTGGTGTTTTGCATGTAGTAGTAGCAGCCATGGCATCCGCAAAGCATGTGAGGAAGACTCTTTCTCCAGATTCAAGGGCCAAAAAGAGACTATCGGACAACGCAAGGAACAAAACTAGAATTAACATTGGAGCCCATTTTGCTCGGTGGCGAGAGCGTCGGAAATGGAAAATTGCAAGACGGACGCAGAGCTTGCAAAGCTACTGCTGGAGAGGTAAGTTATGTTTTCGTCGGGTTTTCACTAAATTGTCACTAAATGCTACCAGCGGTTATTTGCCGGCGAGTTTCTCAGATTGCTGGAGATATTCATGGCACTGTGACGCTCGGTCATTCACTATTTCACTATTTCTTCTATGTCTTCGGACGTCCTGTCGACTCGCTTCTCCCGGCTCTGTATGTCAACAAATGCACGTTGTTGTGAGGCGCTGTGTTACGACAGTGCAATTACACCCAACGACCAGAGCGGCCCCTCGAGAGCAGACAAACCTGAATCTTACATAGTGGGGCTTCAAGACCTTGATCTCACTGTTGTTAATGCATTAACGTTATTTCAATGAATATGTATTTATTGATTTTTTTTAAGCATTTTATTCTCCTAACTTAAGGGGAATATTTGTGCATAACACATTACAGGGAAAGTCCCACAGGGAGGGTCTGAGACACTAATCATCAACTAACACATCAGGCCTCCAACAGCTTTCCATATGGCTCCCCAGAGTATTATCAAATTCTGAAAATGTGAGCGGTGAAATGTTTTGTTGTTTTTTTTTTGGTTATAACGGTATCATATTGTGGTTTTGCTCCCTACAAGTATTTACGCAACCCTCAAACAATTGTCATTCAAACACTTTAAACAGGAATGGATTCATGTTTGATGTGATTTTTAGAAACCCATCTTTCTGCCAGTATCAGCCAATATTCAACAAGGAGTTTGTGTAAAGCCTGTGATGGAAAACATTTCAGCCCCAGAAAGAAATATCCATTATATCTCAATGAATGTTACGTAGCAGGAATCTATGTGGGTGATAGGGACGGATCTAACTTTTGAGGCCTAAGATCCATTCAATTTGAAAAAAACAAACAAAAAAACATTAATAATATTTATTTATTTTAAAATCCGCCCCACGTAGTGCATGTCAAGGAAAAAAAAGGTCCTTGAACAAATGTAGTTGATGACCCTTGGTTTAAGAGAACAGGAAAGCTGCAGTCTTGCAGGTTTGTGTTGTATGCAAAACTTTTCAAGACCTTTTTAGGACCCTAAGAAAAAAAAAAAACACTTTTTATGCAGGGAAGCAAATGTCAATCAGTGCAGGTATGGTATGTTTTACATTCTTTCTCTTTAAAATCACCAAAAATTCAAGACAGATAAGATTTCTCAGTACACTGCACCAGAGCTGCCTTTGATTAATGTTTATTTATATGAAATTTCACATAATTAAGTCCAACGATTAATTACCTCTAGGAAAAGGATGTCTTTAAACAATAATTTTCCACTGACCAGAAACCCTCCTCCATTCAATATAATGTACACGAAAGTATATTGAACAGGCAGAAATCTTTATTTCAGGCTGATGTCATGATTTGATTAGTGGGACATAATGTACACGTTATGCAGGGCTTTCCAGAGACAAATAGATTTCAAATAGAAATGGAATAGTCAGCAAAGAAAAAATGAGTTTGATGGCGAGTTTGATGGGGTTTCAGACTATACTTATTCAAACTAACTGGCACTGCTGGCATATGTGGTGCTTTTCCATTTGTGGTATCAGCTCAACTCCCCTTCACTCTACTTGGTTTTGGTACTTGGAACATAATTTTCCATTCAATGGTACCTTCTCAACAGGTAGGTGGGGTTGCCATGGCCTGGCAAAATAAAACTGCTGTGTCAACCAACCTGTCAGCTACAGAGGAGAGAGGTTAACACTGTCACTGGCTCTCAGTCTGTGGCTTTTGTCACAGTAAAGACATGAGCTCTCAAGGGATATTTGCAAAAAGCAAAGAAACCAAAACAAACAGCAAAGCAGCACATGATAAAATTTGAGGAGAGTTTAGGAAGTCGTGTAGGATTATGGAACCAACAAATGTTGTGTTAGAATTCTGAATACATCTACAAGACCATGTACCTCTGCACACTTTGTCAATGAATTGGTTACAAAATTTACATTGCTGTTTTTCAGTTACCATGAATAAATCTCTTTAATAACTCTGAATGGGTTCATGCATTTTGTTTTATTTTTATCAAAAGCAGTTCACCAAATAGTTAGGCTGAGTTTAGTGTGGAGTAGTAAGAAATTATGTGGTTTTGCACTGTTAAAGTTCAAGACAGGCTACAAAATACCCAATCTGAAGTATCAAGGGATGCAAAAAATCAGGTAGTTCACAGTTCAGTACCTACCCTGACCTTTAGGTTAGGGTTTTTTGATTTAGTTTGCTTCTGACAACCTGAGCTACAAAGGCACGCTTTTTGGTATTCCTTTTTAGATGTATTAGGGAGTTTTTACAGGAACAGCAGGGGATTACTAAGGAAATGAAAGTATAATTTTGTAACTTTAACCATCAATTTATTATACTTTGAATGAATAAAAAAAATCAACAACACCTCAGTGTATTATTATATTAAATAAATAAACAAACATATCTGGAAAAAAAATGACAAGAAACACCGGGGGCTCAAAACTGATAAATGTATGTTATATTGCTGGACAAGTAAACAAATTTCACCTCCAAACAATTGTAATTATTCAAATGTATGATCAGAAACTGATTTATCTTTTTCTTGGAATTACATTTGGACATGTAAGTATGTCATGTGTCATGCTGACACTTAATTTATGCACCAAACAGTTATTTTTCTGAGTTGACTTTGAATGCATCATAACTACCATATATCATCTCATGGGATTTCTTAACTAGTGTTTATCCTACTGTTTTCAAAGTGGACTGGATCAACATTGGATTCATATTTCAAACAAATGGGACTTACAAAACAAAGTTGAGATGCACTTTTCCCTGAGAATTTGAACGGCAATGCATATATTTCTTAAAGCTTGGGGCTGTTCTCCAATATCCTTGTGTGAGTAGACTATATTCTGACCATCTATATGGCACACTCTAAATTCTTTTCAGACTAATTCCTGAAAGTTACTGAAAGAAACAAAAACAATACCTTGCTTCATCAGGGTGTGTAACCCTGACTGAGTCATTGGGGATGTAGATCATGCTTGTGTCTTCAATTTTGTAGATGGACCGGCCCCCGATGTCAGCCACCTTTCTACGCTTTGTGATCAACACGATGTAGTAACCTTCCAGGAAACGAACAAACCCTGTCAAGTAAAGAGGAAAATAAACCTTTCAGAGTAAACTTATAACAACCAAGCCTTCTTTCAATAAGCATTATTTCCCATATCATGCATCACATAACACTGATAAAGTATTTAAATTAGTAGGTCAGTCTTAATGGTTCTTGTAAATCAGCTCTGTGATGATGATTCAAACGGCTTGGGAATATGGGATGAGTGTTAGTGTGTCATTCTCTATATTACCTATAAATTCTCATTGATTTATGCTTGTATATTCACAAACTGACCCAGAAAACATTGTGAAGAGCAGTCAATTATTTTGGCTCTTGATGAGACAGATTCCCATCTGTGACTATGACATCCAGCACATAACAGACTATTGTATGATGTCTGCATGCTTTTAATGGTCTGACTATGATGAATTATTACTGCCTGGTCAAGGATAGTAGCTTATGTAACTGTGCTATCTGTGTAAACATGCTTTCAATTTGAGTTTGTACACAGAAAATGTGCCAGGGCTACAATTTCACTAGCTAACTATGAATACTTGTTCCATTTTAACCATCTAGATCCAGACACCCTGCAACTGCTGTGCTGTAATCAGGCTCCTGAGAGGGAGAATGTATGTTTAAAGTTTTTCCATGTAAAAAATTGCAAAAGATAAAGTTGCACATGCTCAAAATTCACAGTAGATGCTTCAAATTTAATAATTTTAAGCATCATGATTGACAAGACAATTTGTCAAGAAAGTTTTCTTTTCAGGTGACAGAACTGGTCTAAGGTGTGGCTTAATTTAACTCAAAATGAGGGCAACAATGTAACATCCAATGTCTTATTTGTTGAAATAGCATGGCAGAAATCAACAGTGAAATCAATAAAGAGTTGGACTAAAAGAGAAATGGAAGATGGCACTGTTATAAATTAAAGCTTATCAACTCCCATTCTTACTTAACCTTGCAGTGCAGCTGGATTACCCTGATTTCATATTTTTCATCAGGTAAATCCATCTTGTAAAGCTGCAAGATAAAATGAATGAGCCTGCAGAGGTGATGACCAATCATAGTCCTTTGAGAAAAAGAGGTGGGGGCAACAAATGTGACTGCAAGCCTGTGAAAACAGTGGCTGCTCATGAAGAGATCAGCCACATCCATATACTGTCTGCTGTGGTTCTATCAGAACTTGGCAACATTTCTTCAATAATGAAGAAGACAGAATAACAATGAAAACATCCTTCAAAGTATTTATTTTGGACCTCTCCAGACAGGTTTTGGCAGAAGGTTGCTTATGAATTGGCCTACGCAAAGTACTTAACTCTGCAGCAGCAGCTCCCGCCTACTACATTATCTTATTGGCCAGTAATAGATGTGATTGACTGAATGACTGTCCGATCACCTTCACTGTGTTTTAAAAGTTTCTGCCCAACCTGAATACTTTGTATGGTCTGTGCCCTGCATTGCCAAGGGCAAATCTATACTATATGTGGCACTGTTGATCTGGCATGTAAGGTTAATTCCTGCTAGTATGCAAATATTCAATAATATTGAGAAATGACTTCAAAAACATTTATTCAAAAATTCTGATATGTAACTCTATTGCAAATCTAAGACAATAAATAAGCTCACAGGATCAAGCGATCTGTGTTACTAATTGGAGAGAATTGTACTTCTAAGAGTCTAAGCAAAAGGGGTTAAAAATGATTTCTTTTCCTGAGTGAATTAAAATAGATAAAGTCAGATCTAAGTCATATCTACACGTGCTTTAATCCTTGCGTTGAAATAAAAAGGTGGAACGATTATTTACAATTTCCCCCAAAAAATGAGATATGTAAAATGTGATTTAAAACAGAAAACAGTGATTTCACAATTATTTAAACACAAATACAGTGCAATGGCAATACATTTAATATTGAAACTGTTAAAGGGATAGTTCAGTATTTCTGAAGTTTGGTTGTATCAGGTACTTGAAAATAGTCAGTGAAGTGGCTGTGGGACCTTTATGTAAAAACGAGCCACAAACATATGCTGGGTCAAATGTATGATTGGGCAAAAAAAATTCAGAGCACTTTTTTTCCTCCAGGAAGTCTCTGTGTTCAGCATTATTGTATGATGCAGCAAATGGCTATGTGTTCTTCTGCCTGTGCACACTGATTATGCCGATCTGCTGTTTCGCTCTACGGACTTAGGAATACACAACAATATCAGAGGAAACTAACACTGAACCAAATATGAACCAAATATATAGGGATGCAGTAGGTTACCTTAATGAACTGAAGAAAACAGAGGAAGAAATTCTACAGAGGAAGATTAGGCAGGCGGAATCAATGCACACAGGAGGAAGAACACATAGCCATTTGCTGCTTCAAAAAATAGTGCCAAACACAAGAATAATTAAGCGCTCTGAAATCCAATCATACATTTGACCCAACAAAGTTTTGTGGTTTGTTTTTATGTAAAACTCACACAATTACATGAAATAACTGTCTCCGCCATACATTACACATACATTTAGAATTCAATTCCTGCTAAATGTTTTAAAAACGTTGGCATTGGGGCGAGAAGAGATTTGGGATATAGTGCAGTTGTAAAAAAAAAATGACACCTGGAATATTCCACATTAGGTTGATGGCAACAAATGATAGAATAACCAGAGTATAAGTGAAGCCTTCAATAAAGACATAATCATCCACTAACAATGATTTTTGAGGTTCTCGACAGTGTGAGGGGAAGCTTTTAAACAGGTTTTTAACAACATTTATCAGTGTTATTGACAGCATTTAGAGATTTAACTACATAACAGTCTATAACATCATCAAGAAATTCAGAGAAAACTAAAACAAAAAGATTTTCAGTATAAACACCACATTTCATGTCTGTGTCCTGCCAATCAAGTAAAGGCTGAGAAGGATTTGCAAATCAAGTAGATGATCTTGTGATCAGAAAGTATGTCCTCTCTTAAAACAATTTTTTACTCTGCATTAGGTACGACATCTCTTTTTTCCTAATCAGCATAGACACATGCTATTTTGATACAAACAACACTGTCTTGCTCTTAATCTCATTTGAAACTATACAAATATTTCTCTAAAACCTGACATATTTCCCATCTCCAATATGGCAGAATAAGAGAGTTTGCACTGCAACAAGGAGGCATGGAGTTTGAAAGACATGGGTGCTAATCATTGTGGGAGTGTGTAACACTGCTCTCACATCATGTTAAATGGATGGCAGAGACAGGACATCAACCTTCAAACTAAATTGCTGGAGCACTGTTTCACATTTTGGATTGTTTTGATGTTTGTGCAAGACTACAGAAAAAAATAAAAGTATAAAAGCTTATCCGTTATTATACTTTATAGATTTAACTAGCTTGAAACATTTATTGCATTATCATTTTGTGCATTTAACGTATTTTAAATGCACTTTGAAATTTGACTTATCCTTTGAGAAGAAGCCCTGTATGACAATACATCAACAGGTCCCAGTTAATACTGCTTCACTTCTACCTTTTTTTCTGTTAGCTTACTGTGTTTCTCCAGCCAGCTATGGGTCCTGTCAGTAAATTGCTCATGTAATACTGTATAATCAACTAACAAAAACGGTCCTTATTCATCAGCATCAAGAGAAAAAGTGCCAGGAACAGATGCATTCAGGATACACTGTACTCCTCATGTTTGCCTCTCTCACTTATCTTTGTGTATGGTACAGCTACTCTGGCAAAAAGCTGCTTGAGAATAAAACTAGAGCATGCACACAGTGGGGAAAAAGTGTGTCACTTATTTAAGTGGATGTGAAAGTCAGAGCCTGTTCGTGTCACCGTGACCGACCCAGCTACAAACTTAATAATAACAGTTTGGCTTGCTGTGTCAATTCTATGTCCCAGGGGGTGGGCTAGTCAATTAAAGATAACAACTGCATTTCTGATGATGCAGGTAAGAACACTGTTTGAGCTGTACCTGATAGTGTACTGGCACAATGGATATATCAGTCAGTATGTCAGTCAGTCAGACAGTCAGCCAGTCAGACAGACCGAAGTTGGACATATACATTGATTACAACTTCATTTCCATTCATTTACTCTCCCCTGAGGAAGAAACCCCCCCAAATATGACAAGGTTAAAATTTTGTATTACCTTGCACCAAGATTTGTACCGGGTTATTGGAAACCAAGTTGACGGCACTGCTGTATATTTGCATTCCCACTTTGCAATGACATTAAATCTACAGGGACAAGTTGCTACTGGAACTCACTGTAAGCTAACTAGCATACTGTTTTCTGAAGAGTATTTCAGTGTTTCTTCTTGATGCACATTTTTTTCTGACAAAATGAGGAACAACCATGTCAGTGAATTGCCCTGGCAGGCCACCCAGACATAATTCTGATAATATAAGGGTTGCATGTGTGATGTGCTTATGATAAGTAAGATAGTTAGTTAGACATTTCAATTATCTCCCTAGACCAGCGTTTTTGCTCAAGACTTACCTAAGATCAGACTTCAATCTCTAGGCACATTATATTCATACCCATAATAAATAGCTTCCTAACCACCATTACATTAGCATATCATTCTGAACTTGTCTATTTCTACCTACAGTGCTTCACGGTGCTTTATTAGACCAACACCCAGTGTAAGGTTTATGTCACATCTGCCCTAAATTAAAAGCATCGATAAATGTCAAAATCATTTTTTATGTTTCTGTAATGGTTAACACACCACATATTGCATTCTTTTTCAACATAATCCTCTTCAGTATTATTCTATACACTTTTGCCAGCGATATTTAAGGGCCTCAATGCCACTTTTAAAGAAGTCCTTTTCTTGACCATTCAGAAAGTCCTCCACTGCATGTATGATGTCATCATCTGACCGAAAGTGTGTACTGGCCTTTTTTTTAAATTTTGGAAATAGATGAAAGTCTGATGGCGTGAGATCAGGCGAATAAGGCAGATGCTCAATCAATTCAAAGCCACAATCTTTAATGGCAGCCATGGCAATGACAGACTTGTGAACAGGGGCATTTTGTCCATTTTGCAAAAGTCACTTGCCTTGTTTACTTTAGAGCGCTACCTCTGCGACCTCTGACTGACCAAATGACACCAGTCTTCGGGTACACAGCCTTAAATAGTCAGGGAATAGTATAGCTGAAAAAGGACATCCCTGCTTATCTTCTTCAATACAAGGCTCACAACTTATCAATCAGCCCTTGTATGTTAAATGCTAAAATATAATGACTATTGCAATCCATGAGCAAGAAAAACTAGTAAATCACATTATTATGTCTTAATTAAGGTAACAAATTATAGTTACTGACTTGCATTGCTGAACAGAAAAGAATGTTTTAATGGTTAAATGTTATGGTTGATTAATTTAAGTCCAGTGAGTTGGCTCAAATTTGGTGTAGAAGGGTAAATTCAGATTGAAATTCCTCATTCCTGTTGAAAATGTATGTCCAATTACAATAACATATTCATTTTTAAACAAGTTTTTGAAAGATTTCTAGAATATTTATCTTTTCTCTTTGCAATGACAGGTGGTCTAATAAACTTGCTGAGCACTGTATGGCTAAAATTTGACCAACAACTGTATCATTACCTTTTTCATGAATAATTAATTGAAAACTTTGTTGAATTTCATGAATCCAGCAACATATACGTAAACCTGACAGGTCACATTGAAAATAAAGCGATCAAAAAATGCTAGTAGCACAAAACCCTTTAAGTTTTTGTTAAATAACAGAATTTGCAGTTTTATATGTAAAATAACGCACACAAACAAATGATGTTCAAATCTTACATTCTTGCTTTTTATCCATGTAGTTGTGATTATGGTCAAAAAAATTCCCAAGGTACCCGGATATGCCTGTGACCTGCCACACCATTTGAGAGCCACTGCCTTAGACCCCCTGTATGATAGCGCATTAGCTAGCTAGTAGTTTTTTCATCATACACCGCTACCATTGTCACTGCTAAATAAAGTTTCTTTCTACAATGCTATTTCAGCTTAATAGTTGATATCTCCCCTATACTGCTTTAAAATAGTTAATCGGAGTGTTACATTTCCCCCACACTCCTAGTATGACAGTCAGACAGAAAGGTAATTGAATATCTTTATCTTCTTTACAATGTAGTATACAAGTAATATACAATGTATATGACAAAAGCATAAACTTGTGACCCAAATAATAAATCAATAAATCAATAAATTCATGAAATGGTTAAAATTTCATGACATCATAAGAGGTCATTGTACCATGCAAAGAATGTCATAATCATAAAAGTATATTCTAAGCAGAAATCAGTGCACCATGTCCTCTCTGATGGACTAATCATTTATAATCAATTGACAGATCGATTTTACAGAGTAAAGATAATAGCACAAGAAAACAGTGAAGCGTCAACGAGAACAGGTCCATGTTATATCACAAAGACAGCAGGACAAATCAAACCCTCTTCTTTGCTGTTTACAAGAATGTGAATAACAGAAATGTAGGTCAGGACTTGAGAGTTGGTCAAGCAGTGCATGTCTGAAACTCATGCAGTCACATCAATTTCCGTGAATACGGAGGTGAAGGATGTTTAACAGCCAGCCTTGCGTGATCAGTTACACAAACTTGTCACGTAACAGCTTTTATATATGAAGTGAATAGATGGAACAATTTGCCCTCAGAAATGATGGCGAGCTTTGGTCCATGTCTGACGGTTAAATAAAGATCAACAAAAGCACACTGCATATGACTCCAGTTGAAATCAGGTCTGCAGGGCAGTAAAGTGGAGCTCTTTCTGTCTACTGAGATACATACTCACCAGTCACTTTATTAGGTAAACCCGTTCAACTGCTTGTTAACTAAGATACCTAGTCAGCCAATCACATGGCAGCAACTCATTGTCAAGACGACCTTCTAAATGTCAAACTGAGCCTCAGAACGTAGAAGAAGTGATTTCAGTGAGCGTGGTTGCTGGTGCCAGATGAGCTGGTCATAGTTATTTCGAAACTGCTGATCTACTGTGTTTTTCATGCACAACCATCTCTAGGGTTTACAGAGTGGAGTTAGAAAAGAGAAAATACCCGTTGAGCAGCAGTTCTTTGGGCAAAAATGCCTTGTTGAAGCCAGAGGTCAGAGGAGAGTGGTAAGGGTGGTTTCAAGACGATAGAAAGGCAGTGGTAACCAAAGTGACAAGGGCCCACCAATACAGAAGATTGGGTAGATGTTGCTGGGTCTAATGAGTCTCATTTTTGCTGGGATATTCAGATGGAAGACATTTGATTATTTAGCTTGTTGGTGGTATAACAGTGTCAGGTTTTTTTCTTGGCAAACTTTGGCACCAATCAAGTATTGTTTATATACCATTACCTATCTGAGTATCGTTCCTGCCCATGCCCATCCCTTTATGACCACATTAGACCTATCTTCTGATTGCAACTTCCAGAAGAATAACACATCATATAACAAAGCTCCAAGTATCTCAAACTGGTTTCTTGAACATGACAAAGAGTTCGCTGTGCTCCAGTGGCCTCCACATACACCAGATCTCAATCTCATAAAAGCACTTTTTGGATGTGGTGGAACTGGAGATTCACATCAAGGACCTGCAGCTGACCAAGGTGTAGCAACTGCATGATGCTATCATGTCAATACAGACCAAAATCTTTAAGGAATAATTCCAGCACCTTGTTGACTCTATGTCACACAGAATTATCGTAGTTCTAAAGGCAACCGGAGGTCTTATCCAGGACAAGCAAGGTGTAAAGTGCCCAGTGAGTGAACATAAATAAAAAAAAAAAAGTCTTGATGCAGTTCTCCTACTTATACTTAAATAAGTGGGAACTTAAAGTAATTGTGCTTGCACTTGTACTAAATTGTAATACAGAACATTTAAAAAAACACGTTTTTGATTCCTATTGATTAAACTTTTGTTGCTTCCACATCAAAACAAGTTTCATGTTTATGTTTTACCTGTTTCGTGTTAAACTTTAAAAAAATGATGAAATAAAGACCTAACATTCTAATAAATTGGAATAGAAATTCAAGGTTAGACTGAAAAACACAGAAACCTATATTCCTGTTCTCATTTCTGAATTTCACCAAAGTATTTTGTGACCCTTACATTTAGAAACATTTCATATGATGAAGTCTTCGATTGTATTGACAAATTTTGATTCATCAAATACATGATTCATGCAACTTGTATTGCCCCCCAAAAATATAATTTCCTGTTAATTTCATACCGATCATTAAGTTCCACAAACCCCTTGCAGATCATCATTATGCTATTTCTGTCTAACAAACTCCTTCCTTTTCATGACGTAAAGGAATTAATGACATGAATGGGTGAGCTACATTTACTTTTTACAGAGGGAGAGAGAGCAGCACATTGCACTGTTTCTTTAAGAGTTTGTGTCAACAGAAACAGAACTATAAGCTCCATGATGAAGTTTTTATAAACCTGATAAGCACAAAATCTCCTGATTTGACTGGTCAAAATTTCACATAAGTACTTAGTTCAAGTACTTAATCATAATGTTCAAACATTTTAAGGTGAAACTTTATGTCAGGTAATAAATACCCTTCAGTTACCAAATTTCTATCAACTAGCATATGAGCAAAGAAAGGGTATTACCTTGTATTATCTTGCTATCATTTAGGGTGGGTCAACTGCACAAGTGGGTGGGCCCAGGCATTTAAGGCCCATACGTACTGCTGTGGCTAGTGTTACCTCTTGGCTTAAGATCCTACCACTCCATCTCTAACGTTTAGAACAATATATAGAACTAGGTAAAAAAAAAAAACACAGCTTGTTGTTGGCTTAGCAGTGAAGAGCAAATTAAAGAAAATGTACTCACCAACAATGCCAAAGGCTGACACAGCTCTGGACAGGCCTGAGGGTCCCTTTTGGCCAATCTTTGACCGGTTGCCCAGGTCCAGACGGCCAAGTAGCTCTCTGACCTCTTGCTGGTTATAAACATGCTAAAGAAAAAAATTAACACACATTGATGAATCATTTAAACTACATGAGCTGTAAGCATTTCAGTTCAGTTTCATTATTTGTTACCATAGTTCACATCTGTTTTTCTTCACCAGAAACAGATGGGGCACATTAAGAAAAATGGCAAGGGCCCCTTTTGAAATCTAAATGGCTATCATAGATGCCACCCGGTAATCTTTTACCTGTACTTGTTGACTTTTTGGTTGTTTGCAGAAGGCTGCTGAAAGTTTTCTATGAATGTAAATGAAGAACGCTGCTTGATGGCTTGCCTTTTTTAATAAGATATTTTATCTGCATTTTAGTTGGAGAGAGATCAACCGAGGATAAAGACACAGAGCAGGCAAGAGAGAGAGGGAAGAAATGTGACAAAGGGTACAGACCTAGATTTGAACCCTTACCCCCTGTAGAGTTTGTACAGGCAGACCTATCTGTTATCAGCGGCCCAAGGCTTGTAAGGCATTTCAGTGATGACTTTGGACACACATCTATAATTGAAGTTCTTTAAAAATTAGCCAAAATGTTGACATATTGCCACTCTGTTGTTAGTTTTCTTGTTTGCTTCAATACCAATTTGGGGGTCTTATGCCTTTATGATAAGGACAGTGGATGGAATTGGAAATCATTTGGTAATGCCCTGAAAAGAGCCAAAAGGGACCTAGCCACAAGGCCCAACTTTTCCATGGAACAGATCAGCCGTCATGAATCAGGTTTAACTCACATTACAGCTGTGACAGAGAGAGGGGGGCTCTGTGTCAAGACGACTGTCAAGCCATATTTTCAGAATAAAGCATCACGTAATCTCTGTCAGTGAAACAAGTGGACTGTATTTCAAACACGTTTGATTATATGATCCATGGTGCACTGCTGGCCTGTGGCTGGAGGCCTATGCCCCATTGTTTTAGTGGGAGTATACTTTGCATTAAATAGTCAGAGCAAATTTGATTAGTATAGATAGAGACGATATATTAATGATATTCATTTCTGTTAAAACTTCATCCAAAGCTGCAAAGAATAGGTGCCAAAATTTGGTCTCTTCACTGAACACACCTTTGAACAACAGGAATAACAGGAAATGATATTCTCTTGTTTTTATGAAAAGCTGCAGCTTACAGAGTTTTTTTCTTGACAGTTTAATTCACAGAAACAGAAGATTTATTTTTTTTGCAATTCTAAAAAAACAACAAGCAGGAGTAATCAATAGTTTCTAATTAACCAACAAAGGCGTAAATATTTACCCCGAGTGAGGCAACCAGGGAAATTGTTCTCCAAATATCTTTTGCAAAATTGAAATCAGTCAACTGCTTTTATTGTTCAGTGCTTGGGGAGATTTATTAGGGTTTGTGTCATTTAGTGGGGGGATTCCCAAACAGATTAGCCACAAAAATAACAGCATCAGAGACTTTGGACCCTCACTGTCCCTGGACGGGGGGTAGTTAAAGAATGGAATGTTGCACACAGCCACACATACACAAGAGTAGGCCTTTTTAAAGAGATTTTCCATGTTTTTTTTTGTATGAATCACAAAGGTGTCACTCACAAAGGAATCACTCCAGCAAAGGTGAAAATATTCAAAAATCCTGTCTGCAGTATAAACTTGTAGATAGTAAAACACCATTAAAAGCTTTCTATGTCACCAGGAGTGAAATAAAATATCAGTTTCATTGTCATTCCAATTATCAACACACTGGCTCAAAAAATCACTTTTTAATCTAAAAACATATGGCACCTGTCCCAACTTTAGCATGTGTCTCGCCTCTCGCCCACCATGACCATGAAAGGGATAAGTGGTATAGATAATGGATGGATAATTTTGTTATCTAATGAAATCATTATGATCACTTCATCTCAGTCTTTGTCAAATTCTTTGCAAAGTTGTTAAATTGCTGCGTAAAGACATTAATCCCAAAATATACCTTCCTAGAGTCATTTTAAATTAATCTGTTTATTAGATATAGTTTTAACCTTACATCATTTATAGCAGTTCTACTGTATTATGGTATTTTTGATATCACTGGCCATGTATCGCAGATATATCGCATTGCAAGTTCCACTATGATCCCCAGCCCAAATGTTACTCGGTGTGTAAGATTCTCTTCTGTGTGTTGTTAACACTTCTGTTTGAGCTGTTCAGTGATAATCTTTGCTTAACTTTTGATGACCTTCCTAAACTTTATTTGAAAAGACCCAGTGTGACCCTGTCTGATGGTGACCTTTAGCTGCCTGTGCTGTTGTTCAAAAGTTATTCAAAATGGCATGGAGTATTCACAAATTCCGCTTTTTTTCCATTACAATATGAGCAACTGCCAATCTGATGTGTCTCAGATTAAAAACTTAACAAAGAAACATTTGTCACAGAAACGTCCCTCAAAAAAGTTCACATGGTCACAAGTAAAACCGTGACACTGGGGGGACTCAAGGTTGGTGGAATAATTCTGAAAAGGACATTTTCCATTTTTGCATGTCAAGAGCATTGTTACTTGCAACTGACCGCACTTACAGAGCATTTGTGTTTATGCATTTTCATGTTGGCAAAGATGTTCTTGAACACTTCATGAGTGGACAGGATTATATTCACCTTCGTGAGCACAAGGCCTCATAGAGCTCATAATTCTTCCCTCCAGATGCAGAAGAATATTATGTAATGACGTGTTATAAATTTAAAAGTGTTAGCGTATAAAATGACTCTAGTGTGGGATAAAAGGCACGATCCTGCGGAACTCAATAAATCAGCAGGGCTAAAATAGCCAATTATTCGGCTCCTTCAATTTACTTGAAGAATGGATATTAATCTCAGAAATATAAAGAGGTGCAAGGGGCTACTATCAACGCTATGAGTGCAAGAACTCTCTTTGTATGAGCTGGGAGAAAATGAAAGATGGCTTCTATATTTCCATGTTTAAATCTGCTCAGCTGTACTGTATTACCACATTCATAAGCATCCAAGTCCTTGTTTATAAAATACTGTACCATGCCAATCAGCTGGATAACAGACACAGTGTCCCAGGGATGGTGCAATATCAGCAGAAACCATAGCATATAGTGATGAATGTTTAGTCATGGGTGCTTCATAATAACAAACACATCATAATCATAATCACCCACATCACCAACAAACAAATCAACTCCCAGCTCATAGATCCTAGTAACGAGCAAGAGGAGAAAAAAGGGAGGTGCACTCGGCAGCACTCATCAGCTGAGCCGTCACCCACAACACACTTGGGACAGGCTGAGTGATTGTACAATTTCCCTGCGAGCGGATTGTACTGTATTACATAAGCATATACTACATTTGCACTATATCAGCTCTGGTCAGAACTCAACACTTGCCTTATCGTCGATTATCACCAGGTCCTTGGGTTCTGTGCGGTCAATCTTCAGGACCCTGTGTTTGGTCTGCGCTTGATTGGTCCCCACTAAGAAATACCTCTGGAATGAAAAAATACAAGCATAGAGGCTGAATAAATGACAATGAGCAAGGTGTTTCTCAAAGCTGATTCTGGAAAATGAGCAAACTGAGCACAATAATAGTCATTTTACCTGTGCTATTGCTTAATATTCTATTGATGGCTGACTTACAATATGTCTAGAAGGAGATGTTCTTTCTGCCATTTCAAGGGGATTGACACGCTTTGTAAATACAAATCAACTCTAAAATTATGTTCTTTTTATTAAGAGCTTTATTTCCTTTTATGTGCAAACATTTTCCTTTGCACAACCACCAAGGATGACATAAAGAAGAGAAGAAAAATAATACACAAGTAGAACAAAGTAAATATATATTGTGTGACAATGTATAAGAATTAGTGCTGTCAAAATCTGTTTAAACTACCCATTAATGTTAATCAGATACACCATAATCATTATCATATCGTATCATAATATTTTGAAAGACAATACTGTATAAATATCAATATTTATTGTATGATCATTTATAAAAATTCCTGACATTTATTTTGTATAAAGTGGTTGTGCAGCCCAACACAGAAGTAAGCATTGTGGTGGTTCCCTCAACTGAAAGCCCACTAAAAGCCAATGGGGTTTTTTACTGTGTTTTGGATCATTGCTGATAATAAGCTCTGTGGAGAACAAAAAAAATTTGTAACATACATATTCTGCTCTTTCTTTACAATTTAATAAAAAAACCCACTTTAGATGTTTTTTTAATTTAAAGCTTAAACTTCATTGGTGAGAATAAAAAGTTATTATTTAGCTGCTATGGATCTACAACATGGCAGTTTGACTTTGAAGCAACTTCAATATTTCCAGTGTATAGCATCTTGCTGTGACCTCTTGTATGAAAGTTTTCTAAGAATTGAGTGTCCTGATCAAGTTGGTCATCATGGTTGTGACAATAATGTATGAACAATTGATTACTAAAAAAGACAATCAGAAATGCTTCCATTGGGTCCTCAGTCATTTTTGTAGTCCTTGTTAGCAGTTAGCGAGCAATTGTTGTTTTAAATACAAAATAATGGTTTAAGAATGAAAATCAGGCAACATCAGATGCATTTTATTATCTCCCATTGAACATTAAAAATTTCATGTGCATGTGTTCACCACAAACCTTTTTTCATCAAAAAAAATCAACGGTATTCTAAACGCCATTTACTTTGGGGGTTGGGAACCAGGAACTGCCAAATGCTAAAGCAACCTGGTATTGAGATATATTGTGAGGTATTATAATATATATCATCATCACTCCTGTATTGTAATACTAATCACTTTGCCAGACTCTTGCATATACACACCCTTAGCTGACGACTCATTTCTCTAATGGAAGGAACTGAAATATAATAGTCATGTTCCTGAACTTTTAAAAATTATTTCTAAATAATGCAAACATTTCATCACAATCTTACATTAAATGAGTATATATGTTTTTTCTTTTCTATAAATGGAATAACAAATATCTAAGAGTTCAGATGAAAGTTTTATCAGAACATTTTATCATTCCATTGAAGGATTAAATCGTTTTCTTTAAGCACCTCATGTTCATGAAAAGGAATATGATCCTTGAATAGTTATTCATACAGTTTGGAACATTACATTCACATACACATGCACTGATTTCAGAGTAGAGGTTTGATCCACAACGAATTCTAAAGGGCAGTGTGTTTGAAAATTGTCACATACATTTGTAGGGTATTAGGCTCCTCTTGCCCCCGACTCCCTAAAAGTATTTTGTGTAATTTTATTGTAAGGTGACACATTTAAACTTAGGTTTGATGATGGTATTAGGAAAATGTTGCACTTGATCAGAAAGACCTTTCTTTCATGTGCTGTGCTTTAACAGGAATCATGGAGTTTCTTCTTTCCATGTGTTTAGGTTTCTTTACTTTTAATCAGACATGCAGTTAACACTGGGCAAGGCTTTCTGCAAGAACCTGGAGTTAGGGTTAGACAAAAGAAGTAAATACTCAAAAGGAAATCTTGTATCAAACAATACAGAGAAGAATAATGATAGCATCATCTCAAGAATTCATTATGTCCTTACAAGATTAATGGCAGTCTATCTAAGACAGAGGTGGGAACATTTTTTTATGAAATTCAAGCAAGAGGTTTTTATTTGTAAAACAGATAATAAACTCTCTGTAATGAGAGGCATGAACTATCACAAATTAAGATAATGCACTTCATTAATTCACTCCTAAAAACTGAATAAAATTAAGAGTGGGATAACATTTCAAATAGTATTTTTTTCATTTACTTTGGTGATGTGACCTACTCTCTGTATTTTCAAAATCTGTTATCAAGATATTACAGTGTCTACAAATATCTCTACCCCCTCATTTGTGTCTTGGAGGAAGTAATATGTCTGACAAGTGGAAAAAAAATATTCAAATCAGTGGAAAGATCTTGCCTTTCTGACAGAGCCCTCCAAAACACATCTTTTAAATTTATTTGCTGAAAAAAAATCTACTCAGATATTGGATTTTGGCATGCCCTAAACCTCTCTTTTCCACCCTGATAGTAACAGACTGTTTTAGGCCCTGTCCACAGGGCGACGACACAAATATTTCATTTTCAAAACGTTTTCTGTGAACGCGGCATTGTTTTAAGAAATGTGTCCGTCCACATGAAAACTACCGAAAATGCAGTAGTATATATTCCAGGCCTGTAAGTGGTGCTGTAACGCTGTTGCAAACATACACCAAAACCAGAGAAGGAGACATGGAGCATGAGCATAAAACACTTGGTGTATGCTGTTCTCCATGTCCACTTGTTGCTCATAGTGGTAATAGAGGGAGGGGCAAAGGACTTTGCTGTTAAAGCCATAACAAGCTCAGTGGCTTCTGCAGCATGAACACAACACTGTATCCCACTATTGTTTCTGTCGTTCTCAGGGTTCGGTTCAAAGGAGAGGTGGGGCTATGATGCCATTGAGTCTGAAAATAACTGTAATTTGCTGTACACATGGAAACGCATTTTCAGATTTATCCACTCTGGAAATCGTTTTCAAAAATGTGCATTTTCAGGCACCCAAAACGCCGTATCCATGTGGACGAATCGCCAATACAATTAAAAACTTGCGCAGATACACCTGAATCCGTCTCTGTATGGACGGCCACTTAGTGAAAATTCTCCTGAGCTGTGTCTGACCATGCTCTTTCAGGAAGTGGATATAGCTTTGACTTTACAGCACCGAGCTCTTATGTTTATTGGGGCTATACAGATGTGCCTAAACATATTCCCTCTATTGTGGGCTGCACAGACAAGGAATGTCTTCCATCTGGAGGTGGTGGCATATACCTTAATGACATCATTGGGGGACATTTTCAGACAGATTGTTTTCTGAAATGTGAAGCAAGCAAAAGAGGGAGCAGAGGATTTTTTTCTCATGTTGAGAGGTGGGTGGTTGTAAAAAAAGGGCCTAAAACATTCTTTAATAAAAATCATAATAAGGACCTTTTTAAATTCAAACCAAAAATGTTGCAAAAGTGGGTGATCATTACTGTGTCATTAAAGTTAGTAAAGTCTTCATAAAATGGGCACAGAGAATAATTGATAACAGGGCATTATTGTGTCTTTCTTTGAGACTCTCTTTTCCCCAAAGTTATTATTTTTCCACTCTCCAGGTTTGTGAAATGGTCAAAGGGTTTCTGTCCCCTCAGGATTATCAAATTGGAACACTGTGTAACTGTACAGTTCGCAACCATTACAGAAATTTTGTCCTGTTCCGCACTTCTCAGTATTGAAGGTGCCATCTTTACCCACAATGATGGCAGTGGGTTTATCCATTGACAGAGCTTTAATAAGAAATAATGATGACAACAGTGTTCCTTCCTCAGTACACTGATTTTTGTGACAGCTGGTGATGGACCTGCTTTGAAACTGAGTATCACCCACAGGAAAATTCAAAGGTTAAAAAAAGCTATTTGTGTTATAAGTGGCATAGACAGATGTGCACAGATTTGACAGTTCAGAACAAATACTTATGACTAATGAAACCTAAATACCCAACAACTAGTGACTTACAGTATAATTTGCCTATTAGAATGTACCTGTTATGAATAATTAAAAAAAACCTCCTCAGGATGAAAGTCATGACATAATGAAGTGGACTGAGGTTTGGCTTCAGTTAAAAGTCACCACAAGAACACCTTTGCTGCCATCTAGTGTTAATTTGCAGGTCTTTTTACTCTTACAGAGGCTCTCAATCTATATTCTTATCTATGTCTATGAGGTTTCATGATATCAGACATTGATCTTCGTATAACACTAATAAAAACCAAATGGTATGGACATATGCTTTAAACTTTTATCAGAAGCATCATCAGTCTAGGATGTCAACTACGGGGTAAACTCATTTTCTGTTACTAAATATTGTAAGTTAACTTTTGCACATTATCAAAATGCACAAAAACACTAGCAATGTGTCAAAATCAAATGTTTTGTGTAATTTAGACCACTTCTCCACTTCAGCTTTCTATCTGTCAGTTATAAACACACATGCAACTGTCATATCTTTGTTGGATGTCAAGATGACTTTAACTAGACTGATGGATAGATATTTTTTGATCCCAGAGGAAATTCAGTTTTAGCTGTTTTAGAAAATGACATGGTGATGGAAAATAACAAAAATATAATAATAGGGCAAAACAACTCAACCTATCCACATTGCTGCACAACTGATAGTGAAAAAGAAAAGCCTGATTTATCGGATTTGGTTTTGCATGAAAAATACTGCAAAAGCTATGGCAGAAGTGGATTCTTTATTCTTGTTTATTAGACTTCATACAATCAAAATATTGGAGAGCTGTATCCTGCATCATATTTTATAATAATCCAGAGTTGATCTAAATATATATAGTTACTTCAATGAAATTATTACTGTGGAATTCAAATGTTAATTACCCATATCTAAGTCACTAGAAATGTTTAAAACTGTAATATATTTGTAAAAATTTACTGTTCTTAAAATTTCATAATACATATTCTAGACTGAAAAGATGAGAATATTTCTTTTTTCCAGTATAGTTGAGCCCTTGCTTCTTATTGTAAAATTTTGGTATTATCATAATTATAGCAACACTAACTTGGGCAAGCTGGTTTCTGTCTGTAATCAGGTCTCTTTAAAAAAGTCCATTGATCGTTATTCTCCCACTTAAACAACTGCTGTTAGGCATGAATTTAAAATTAAATACATTATATTAGATTAAGCTGATGTTCCCTTTTTAACAAAGTAAAATTATCCTACACTGTGCTCCCACTCCTTATTTAGCTGTTATGTCATTCTTTAACTTCTTAATTTTCTAACTTCTTATCTCATGAGTCTCAGTCATGTGCCTGCAATTAAGGAGGTTCTGTAGAGCAGTGATGATCTATGCGTGGTCTCAGGGCCACATTATGCCCCCTCAGGGCTTCTCATGTAGCCTCCAGAATATTATCAAATGTGGAGAATGTGAGGGGGGGATCATGTTTATTGAGGCTATACAGATATGCCTAAACATATTCCCTCCATTGTGGATTGCACAAACAAATGGCTCAGGTAATGTCTTCCATTTGGAGGTGGTGGCATATGCCCAAATGACATCATTGGGGAAAATGTTCAGACAGATTGTTTTCTGAAATGTGACTTGTGATTTCAATGGTGTCATTTTTATTTTAACACCTACAACTATTAATCTAACCCCAGAAACAACTGGGATTTCATGTTTTGACCTCTTTCACAGAAATCCACCTGTCAGCCATGACCAGCCAACATTCAACTAGGAGACCAGGCATATTTAAGCCAAACCCTGTGATGAAAAGCATGATGGTCCCAGAAATAAAAAGCAGAGTAACTGCAGCTGCTCTAAGTACGTGGCAGCAGTATGGGTGACAAGACCTGGTCTCACTGGTAAAAGTTGTGACACAAACATACAAATCAAACTAGTAATAATTAATCAGAGCAGTTTATTTATAGTATAATTTCTATTCATTTTTCAAAATACAGGCCCTATGGCGTCAAGAATGAAAAAACTGACCCTTGCTCAAATGTAGTTGACGACCCCTGCTGTAGATAAAAGTTGGACATCGACAAAAAGCATTCATAATTTATGATAACCAGGTAACTTAAAAGTAAAAATCCCCATTGTTTACATATTTCTCCTATTCACAAAAGAACTGTGCATGTGGGGTGAAAACAAGATGCAATGACGGCCAACATCTGAGATGCAAAAGGCTGACAAATGTGAGATCAGTATGACACGGTCAGTGATACAGAAACAAAGACTTACAGCTCTGGTTTCATACAGAATCATCTTCTGGATCCCACTTATGAGTGCTGCTGCCTGGGGCATGTTTGTACCCCTGATGTTCCTCTCACAACTGATACAAACCAGGAAGACAACAGGAGAGCTGCAGTGACAAAGAAGGAACATGTCATTCTAACCACCACCCCGCATCTTCAAAGCGTGAAAAGACATGATCAATATTCTTAACATTGATGCTACCCATAGAACAATGTACATTTGCTGTCAGAGTAAAGAGAGTCACGTTCCTCACCATTGATTTAGCTAGCTAGCCTAGTCAACAACAAATGCCCCACAGAACTGGCACTGTACATCTCCTCTTTCACTGTAACTAAATATTTTAGTAGAAATTAAATATATCCACAGCCTGTCCAAACAAACACAGGTACCATAAAAAAAGACTGCAACGTTATTCTGTTTTAGTCATGTGACTGTCATGTATGGCTTATGGTCTCGCGTCATCTGATACGGTGGCTCGCAGAGTCAAAAAAGGTCGACAGAAAGGCGATTCAAAATAGACCAATTCAGCTGCTTTATTGATCTTTTCTCTCACAAAAACACCGAATAGCCTTGTGAACTGTGTCCACACCTCGTTATTTGTTTTATTTTTTAACTTAAAAAATGATAAGAGACTTTATTTGAACAGTGGAAAGCAAACTCCGCCGTCCTCTCTTAAGTTTGCAGGTTGCTATAGTTACCATAGGAACCTACGTTAGTAAGGCAGCGCACACCAGTTGAAGCCACTAGAAAACAAGCGATTCCTTAAGTTTTAAAATACTGGTAAAAGGGTAAGAAAATGCCTCAGCGCGAATGTAAGTCAACTGCCATGTAACATGTTACACGCAACGTACAGTTTATTACGTTTTTTGGTTTTGTTTTTTCATTCTCACCCTGTTTAATTCTCTACAGACCGACTGGTTGATAACCTTAATGAAGATGAAGTTGAGAGGGAGACTCTTCTGTCGAAACCCACCTGCTTTATCGTCATTGGAAGACCGGTAACTTCTGTCTCTGTCTCTTATTGTACATACACAATAATAACACATCACATAAAGACAGTGACAGCTCCAATGGTTTTCACTCCGGCAAGCATAGCTGTGTAATTTATAATTAGCCCAAATTAATCAAACCTGACTATGGTGAGGTAATACGTAATTATTCTAATATGTTCTTGAATAGTTAAAGCAGTGGTTTCAAACTTTATTTGCTCATGGCACACCTAAAACCCAGACAAAATCTCAAGGCCACTAGAATCATATGCAAATTAGCCTTAACAAGTCTTAGAATATTTTATTCGTCAGTTTATATAATGAAGCTTGACAAACAATTGTTCAGCTTAATGTACTTTAACAAAGGCGTTCAAGAACACATTTGAAACTTTTCAAATTTCATTAAATCAGCAAACTTCAAAACTTGACAGGTCACAGTTTTTAGAAATAGGGTGAACTATTTAAACAGGGGAGACAACAATGGAGAATACAATTTGAGAGGCTCATCTCCTTTCAAAATGCACAGTGCACAGACAAATAGAAAATGTTTATGGATATCTATCAGTGGGGTCAGACTGGAACAGTTTACTTACAGGTCCCAAGCAATGTCTAAACATGAAGTAGTTTAAAAATCCGTTTAAGCCACTCATTTTCACAAGAAATATTGAACATGAAGGAGTTAGACCATCGAAAGGTATCTGCAGGGATAAACTCATGTGTCTTTATTTTACTGTTTAAAATGTTCATCTACCATTTGGATTTTTCTGATAGAAATATATGTCTATGTATGTATGAATATTTATAAGGCTATGCATTTATGAAGATGTATGTCTATAGCTTTTTAATACTGTTGGCTGTGTGTGCTGAGTTTATTTTACCAATCATTACAACTCTTTTTCTTATACATTGACATACAGTATCTTATCAACCCAATGTATTTTCCAAGTATCACACATGTATATGTCATCTTTTTATGATATGATGAAAAATGGCCTATTTTCAGGCTACAAGTATTAATTTTTTCCTATAATATATTTGTAGGGTGTTGGGAAATCCACCTTGGCCAAAAAACTTGCAGAGTCTTGGAACTGTATCCTAATTGATGGTTAGTAAAACTTGAGCATTTGTGGCCATTTGATTTAAAAACATGAATTTCTTACCAGCTTTTATTATGTTTTTAGACACAGATCTACTCAACATGCACATCAAAAATAAAACAGAATCAGGCCAAGAGGTAAGCATATATATATATACTCCTCAAAATAAGTTTGGAAACATTATTTCGGTCATTTATTTCTCCCCTTTAATAACACTAATTGGTATTATAGATCATATTATTGGAAAGCCTAATCAGTCACCTTCACAATTAGGTACAACTTGTAAGGATCATGTCATGGAATGAGCAACACAGCTAAATGTGTGGGTAGCACCCCCCAAACGTCCCAAAATCCCTTCTTCCTCAGAGAAACGAGGGTGAGGAACTGGTCTTCCGGGGCTGTTGCCTTCCCAGATTGCCCATGCCACAGACTGTCTTGCCTTAACCAGTCTCATGGAACTTGGTCCTAAGTTTGGAAATGGTACCAGGGCTGACACCAAATCATGCTGCCACTCTGCGAAAACCAGCTTGGCACTGTTTTTTGATGTGCTACACATACATTTAGCTCATGCAACCATGAATGCACGATCCTTACAAGTTGTACCTCGTTATAAAGGTGACTAGTCAGGCCTCCCAATGATATAAAGTACAATACTAAATACTGAATGGGCTAAATAGTATTAATACATTATGTTTACATTTCTATCATTCTAGCTGTTGAAAATCTTATCTGAGGGTAAAAGCATACCAGGGGACCAGATGCTCCAGCTTGTTCTTGCCAGGCTTAATTCACCAGATGTTGAACATTATGGTAAATGACAAACAGCTCAGTGATGGTGTTTTTAAACTGTATCATTGAAAACACAGCTAAAGTGGAATAAAGTGATACAAGTTTTGTGTTACAGGTTATGTTCTAAGCTGCCTGCCATTCATGTCTGACGAGTGCATGAGCATTCCTGAGCAGATTGAGTTGATCAAAAACCTCAAACTACCACCTGATTTCATCATCAACATCAAGGTTACCTCTGTTTACCTCCAGAGTTACACATTTATGAAGCAACATTTCTTTGAACAAGCCTACACTAGTAACCATCTTTTCTTGACAACAATTTGTAAGTCTAAGATTGATTTGATTGTCATACAATTACTTCTGTGCTCTATCAGTGTCCAGACAAGGACCTGGTGAACAGGTTGTCAGGTCTGAGGCAGCACCCAAAGACAGGACAGCTGTACCACAGAGAACAGTTTCAGCAAGAGGATGTCTTGGACCTGAAGGAAAAAAACAAGGATGAGGAAGAAGAGGAAGAGGAGGAAGAGCAGGTAAGATTCAACAACATGATTTCTCTCTCTGTGGTGTGAGTCATTATACCTCTGTCCAAGCAATAGCCAGGACTGGAAGCATTGTATTTTAAGGTTTTTCATCAAACCTCTTCTTTTAAATTCAATCTTTTGGATTGCTTTGGGAGGTTTTCTCCAAAGTTTTCACAAATGTTCTGTCTGTATCAAGAAGAAGCTGAATAGATTTTGGAGGTCACAGTATGTTCATCATTTGCACCAATGTTGTGATTGAGTGAAGGATAAACTTTTTCAATTTTGGAGATTTGGTGACAAGTTTATTGTGCCTCATACTCAGCCTTTGCTGGTAACTGCATAATCTCTTTGTCTTAAAGTATTAGCGCAAACTCTGCATAAATTTCAACTCTGACCCAAGCATGAACAGAATAGATTTAGCTACGAGGTCAGTTGTGATGGTTCTTATGTTCATTTCTTGCTTGTGAACATGAGATCAGAATGCTCTTAGTGATTTGCTTCAAACTTTGCACAAATATGAATTTTTTGGTATGTGAAAATGTTTTTGAATCAAAGAGGAACAAATTAGATTTGGAGGTTGTGTGTCAAAGGTGGGTGGCACGGTGGTTTGCATGCCTCACACCTTTGACACACAACCTCCAGCAACCCCTGAAAGGGGATGAGCAGTACAGCTGATTGATGGATGGAAGTCAGATGTGAAGGTAATTGTGCGTCATGATCATTCTTTGCTTGTGAACAAGATATCTTAAGAAAGTATGAAAGAATTATCTTCAGACTGCCAGAAACGACCACTTTGACTCAATGATGAACAGATCAGCCTTGAATTACTTTGGGGGTCAAAGATCAGTATTACCTTGCACAGCAGCTGGACCTGCCTTATTCAATGTCTGTGATCACATGGACCCATCTTGCCAAGCTCCAGTCTACAACTACTGTTAGTGGCCCAAAGCGGCATGGCCCAATCAGAGTCCTTGGGAGCAGGAACAGGTGGGAGCTACAAGCAGGAAGTTACGTCTTGTCCAGAGCTTAGCATGGATGCTAAAAGCTTCAGTAGCAGTTTTGTCAGTTCTGGACCACATTGCTTTATTAAATGAAAAACAAACAACACTGAAAGCACCTAACGACAGAGAGGTTAAATTCCCTCCACTTTCGACATGTTTTGATGAAAGTTTGTTCTTTGTCATGGCTTATGTTTGTTATTTTACACTGCAGCAGTAGCACCCGCCTACTGCATTATCTGATTGGCCCATAATGACAGTTGCCCAATCACCTGCTGGATACGTTCTTGAAAGGTTGTGCCCATTTCCAAACACTGTCTATGTGTCTATCTGTTACCCAGATGGACTAGTGAAATACCATAATTCTCATTTATAAGCATTTTTTTGCTCTTAAACAAGGTCTCATTTTCGGGCGTATATTACACACTAGCACAAACAAAATACTTAGCATATTTCATCTCGCCAACATTGCTATTGCTACACATCTGATACAAAAAGCCAAAATATTCTCTTTCTCTGCGAAAACACATGCAAACACAGGGCGCTGCTATCTTGTGAGCAAGGGGATGCAAAATAGCTGCGCTGTGATTGGTCGAAGACATCCGCATGTTGATAGCTGATCTCTGAGTGGTTGGTACACTACAACTGAGCATGCTCAGGCAGAAATCAAGTAATTGCGCATGCGTGAAGCAAAAGGTATTTCTGCATCAGTTTGTGAGAGAAAATTGTGTATGGTATTTTTTGTGAAAATACTGAAATTTCATTGATTAAAACTTTGAATAAAGGTAATTTTTGAGTTGTCGGACAGAGTAAGGTTTGGGCAAAATTTGGGTGAGTGTTACATTGGAGTACAGTTTTTCCAGGCAAAAATCATGAAAATATGGGATGCGTGTTATAATTAAGGGTGTGTTGTAATCAAGAAATTGCGGTATTTTGAGTGGTCAATCAAGTGTGTCAGGTTAAGATCAATATTCTGTCTTAAGGAAAAAAAACTGATACAGTTGTTAGAGCTACCAGGTAAAAGGCACAGTGGGCTATTTAATTTGTATTATTTTTTCACAAAACATGAGAACCTAAAAACAACCAACAAACTAAAAGCCCTCCCTCTTGACCCACAAATGTGCTTTCACTTTCACCATCCCGTAATTGCATGACCTGCAGAAGTATATAACTGCTGAGCTGTTGCTCTAGTTTTATTATGATTTTTGAAAGACTACCTCTGTTATTTTCTACACAACTGTTTCATCCATTGCATTATTCAGACATCGTTTTTGCAGTCCCATGACTTTGAGTCTTTAGTTGCACTATTTTTACCAACAGGCAGTTGTCAAAACAACCTCTCTTTCCCTGCTTCCAGGGTGAGAAATATCTACAGAAGGATATTATCACACAGTTGGTGTGGACACCTGAGAACTTGCCAAGAAATGCCTTTCCTCGAATAGAGGTGTACAACGACACAATGCTCAGACCACTGGAGGTAAATTTCAAAGAGTTTAGAGGAAGTATTCTTGCAAACAAGTCCTCTCCTAACAGAATGTATGTTTTAGTTGGGTTTACATTTTTAAAAAGTCGTACATTTCTTATGATAGGTTAGATATTCCTTCAGGAACAGATGCAGTCAGTTAAGACGGACAGCTGTGACAGGGCCAAGAGGAACCACCCTCATGAGCCAGAGTGCATAGCAAAACTGTTTTATTGTTAAGATTTTGTTGCTGTGCTCAGGCTTGATCTTCACTTAAAAAAAAACACAAGCAAGTCTGAACTGTAAGGCCATTAAAAACAATTTGTTATTCATACTCAGTATACTGGAGACCAGCTTTTTACTTTAGTTGGGCGTTGATTTCAAAGTTGTCCAATAATGCAGCTACACCTTGTACTTTTTCGAAGACGCTAAAATTGGACATGTTTTTATGATTAAATAGATCAGCAGACTGACAAAAACTTAATCATTAGGACAAAGAACATCTTCAGCATGTGTTTTTAACTCAGCCTCTGTTTGTTGTAGGACTACATGACAAACCACAATCCACTCTACCTGTTGGAGCTCGATGGAAACATGGCACCCGAGGAGCTGCATTTGGTAAAAATATAATGACACAGATCCCACAGAATATGTTACTTTATATAACACAGTATAGTAAAAATCAGGATTTTTTCCCATATTAGGCTTTTGCAAGGTTAAATGTGTGACAGCACCATGTTTGTGCACAAATATGCATGTTTTAATTCTGTTGGATGATTTTAGCATGTTAAATGTTTTTTTGCCTTTAGTCTGTAATGTCTCGTCTGGGATCCATGGCAATAAAGCGTGTCTCAGTTCCAGTCCCTCTGCAACCAGCCGATGAAGAGGAAATCCCAGAGTACATTAATAAGGTCTGCCAATTATGACATTTTGTTTAAACCAGTATTTCAAAACACCACATACCTAATAATTCTGCATTATTAGAGTGTAATGAACACCATGGTTTAGCAAATTGAAAGTCATTTAACCCTTATTCCATGTCTTTTTCAGAGAGAATGGTTCAGACCTATGTGTTCCTCCAGGACCGTGGCCCCTGGCTTCAGATGGAGGAGGAGCCGCTGGGGCCAGATGTGCCCTGTTGCTCTAAAGGAGGGCAAACTCATTCCTGGACAGCCTGAATTCTCTGTAGGGTGAGTGATCTTAGAAATTATGTTCAAGTATAAGAATCTATTTTACAGAAAATGACTGGGAAAAGATGTCTGATTTCAACCTCGTGCAGCTTCCAGGACAAACTGTACATCCTGTCATCTCAGGAGGCCCACCAGAAGTTTGTCACAAACCCTCGACAGTACCTCCTTCCTCCAATGCCTAGGCTTCCTTGTAGAGTTGCCATCATTGGACCGCCACAGGCAGGGAAGAGCACTCTTTGCAAGCTTTTAGCTCAGCATTACAAAGCACAGGTGTTTAATATGGAGGAACTGGTGCAGCCACTTCTAGACAAGACTGAGCAAGAAAGGCTTGACCAAATCAAGGAGGAGACTACAAAAGCTGCTATTGAGAAAGTCAAGGTGAAGATGCAGCAAGATTTGGGTGAGCTTTTTGGTGACATTTTTCATGATTTCAGCCATTACAGGAACCTTTTCGTACCTTTGAAACTTGTGTCTCGTAATGTCATGCACCTTATTAAATTTCTGATGTTTTATTTCAGATGAAGCCAGTTCTGTTGAAGGTAGGTTCTTCAAATATTCCTTTTACTTGTCCTAACGATCTCCTAGACAAACATTATGAAACTACTTTAAATCATAAACTTTTACCTGCTCTGTGTTTATGGCTGTATGGAATTGTTATGTTTGTATAGTAAATGTTGTAATGTCAAAGTCAAAGTTTTTTTCTGCTCTCAGTTGCTGAGGATCATCCAGAGGTACAAGCATTGGTGCTTACTGCGCTGGAAGAAGCCAAACACATGAGCACAGATCCCATGGACCTGTATGCAGAGGCACTGGAGAAGCGAATCAAAGAGGTTTGTAAAATATCACAAGTGCTTCAGTTGAAGTAGCTCAGGCTTTTTTATCTTAAAGTACTCTGCATATGGAATATGGATATGAAAATAAATATGGCCTTCCCATTCTTTTAATTCTTCTGTTTTATTTAACCAACTAAACAATGACCTGCCCAAACTTTTTAATAACTTGTTTGATTTAGATTAGGGCTGTGTAGATCTTAAATCATATAATATTTTTTTAATTAGAAATAAGAATTGTGTCAGTAGCGGGGATCTAAACATTGATATAATTCTTGTAAAAATCAAATGATACTAGCGCATGTTTGAGACTAAAGCAAAAAAAAAAAAGGGCTTAGATACCTAATATTGTATAATTCATCATTTTTAATAAAAAGATTGCCATCAAACTTTTACGCAATAAATTGTACAAAAGCCTTGCCAGTGTTTCTGTATTTTGAAGTTGTCAAAATTTTATACTTGGTGCTCAAATATTTTCATAAAAAATAATCATTACATTTTTTTTTTTTTTTTCAAATTAATTATTTTGATGGTTAGAATAGAAATGTCTTAATTTTTGGTGTTTAGGGCTTATCTGTTTTTATTATTCTACACAGTATTTGTGTAACTCATTTTTAGTGATAATAATGAATCTGATCATATGGTCAAGTATAATTGATTAATATCCCTCACTTACAGATTTTAAAATGAGTGCTTTATGGTCTATCTGCAAAGGGCAGTCATGGTTCTTGCTATATGTAAGATTACTTCTAATATACTTAAATATAATTCTGGTATCTCTCAAATTAAATATCCTTACTGCCAACCTGTGCCTTCCTGTCAAACAGTGTTTTCATATTTATGTTTACATTGTATATACTGTTATTGATACTGTCAATTCTTTATCCTTTGTTAATAGTCTCACTTTTACCTATTTTATATATTTTTTCCTTCATTAGGGGAATTGTTATGGCTTAAAGGTTCTTCATGTTGTAATTTTTGCTCATTTAAATTCTATTATAGTCTTACTCTTATCTTATTTTGAAGTCTTTATATGATATTCCCACTGCTATACTGTGAACAGGAGCAATTGAAACAACTGAATTTCCCCTTAGGAATTATTTAAGTATTTCCGATTGTTATAAACAATCATTTTACTCAACTCAGAGCCTGTAATATGTGAAACAACTATATCAACATCAGATGTGAATAGTAACTGATATTCTATTTGAAATCATAATGATTATGTTAAAACTTCTAAACATTGGCCAACCCTATTTGAGGTAATTGTTGTTGATGTTACAGATTGAGGAGGCAGAAGCTCAGGCAGATACAAAGACTGGCTGGGTGCTCGACAACTTTCCTAAGAACTATACCCAACTGAGTGACTTACAGCATTTTGAAATCCTGCCTGACACTATCATCTGTCTCAGGGACACCGGTGGAGATCAAAGTATGAGACACAGACACAATCAATGACACAAGTTGCCTCTTTTTGTATATCACTAAACTTCAATGTGTTGATCAGTTTTGAAGAGGTTGTATGAGAAGAATAAGGACAGCGTGGATGAAGCTTTACAGAAGAGGTTGCAGGACCAACAATCTCAGAGGGAAAAACAAGATTTGTAAGTCAGCTGTAGTAATCGAGAGTTTTTCTTTTTATATTGTATTATTGGGGGCTTTTTATCTTTTTTTAGGAAGCAGGGGGAGCAAGAAGGAGAGGCTAAGCCCGAAGAGCTGCAAACAAATCTTGAGACTGTAATGGAAGAGACTGATGGTATTAATAAGTCTTAGTGTAAAGTAGCACCAGATTCTCTGAATCTGACTATTGTTTTTAAAGTATTCTCTTTTTTCCCTTTGTAGAAAATCCGGAAACATCTGAAACTACAGGCACTACACCCTCTGACATAAATGAAGAAATAAGTGAGATAATTAAATGCAATGACATGCTAAATAAGCTACACAAAAACAATATTCACAAGTGTTCAAAGCACATTTTAGATTAGCATGTAGAAATACTGAGAAATATATTTTAAAAAATATTGAAAAAATGTATTTGTAGATTTCAAGTAACCTTTCAATAGATTATATACACTTTATATCAACCTGGGGCATCGGTCATATATTACTTTTCATACTTTTTTGACCACTTTAAAAACCTGCATTGATGAAAATTTGAATAAAATGTTTCTCACCATCTTCAACTCCACTCCTTTTTCTCTGTTGCTCAAGCTGTGGCACCACCTGATCAGTTGGGTTACCCAGGTGGCCCAGAGATGACTGACTTTCAACTTCAGCTGCAGCAGTTCATGACTGAATGGGAGCAAATGAGGCCCCATTTAACTATGGATCACTTGGTCCTCGATATTGATGACCGAAGCCCGGAGGAGCTGCTTCAAAAGGTCATCCTTCATATGGAGAGTAAGAGCTATTCATGGGCAACATCAAAATCTTTATTTGTTTTACTTAAAAAAAGAGACACATTTCTGAATGAACTGCCAAATAAAGTCTATTAGTATTTGTGCATTGGTAAAAGAACATTTCAGGAAATTAACAGTTATTAAGGCGTTATCAATGCAATGGAGCAACATTTTCCAGACTTTGATGACTTTTTACCCCAAAATGAGAGAATTCTATAAAACTTAAATGTTATCAACCATAATTTGAGCTGTGTTGCCATTTTTAGCATGAGAACTTCTAACCTTATGTGGTTTACTTTCTTGATCTTCAGAACCCTTCCAGTATTTGTCCTGGGAGCAGTCAGAAGTGGACCTGGATGAAGAAGCAGAGGATCTTGAGGCCTTAGAGCTGGATAGAACTGAGGAAGGCAGTAGCGAGAATTATGGAGCAGAGGAGGAAGAAGTCAGTAAACAATGAAGCCTTTGAATCTTTAGTTCCTTGTCTGTATTTTTTTCAGTTATACTAAACTTAAGGTGTGCAGTCCTGGTTTTAAAATGAAATATTGATCAGAAATGATTAAAGGGGGCTTTGATGAGTCAATGATAATGCAACAGTATCTTATTTCTTCCCTTGAAAGCAGGGACTTCCAACAGTTGGGAGACTGCTAGGTGATACCCAGCATTTCTGCCCCGTTGCCTTGAAAAACAACAATGTCCTGTTACCCTGCACAGATAAAATTGCAGCAATGTACCGAGAGAAAACCTTCTACTTCTCCAGCCTGAAAGCAAGGGACTCTTTCTTAGAAAATCCTGTTCAGTTTGTTGCACTGACAGAACCTCTTGAGGTAAAAGCAGTCATGAAAATTAAGCGTCAAATTGAGACAAGTACAAATCAGTAACATGCTCCATATATTCTACTCCTCAAGCCTCCTGCCCTTCGGATATTTTTACTTGGCACTCGAGGGTCAGGCAAGACCACTCAAGGTGAGTGGTTGGCCAAGCAGCTCGGCATCTTCCATATTCAGTATAGAGAGCTCCTCCAAATGATGGTCGTGGTCAAGATGAAGACAAGGGTTCCTTATTCGGATGAGGTGGAATCCAGAGAAACATCTTTTGAGGATTTGGAGGCTCTGATAAAGGAAGCCAGGAACGAGGAGAAGACTGAGATGGAGGATGCCCCTGACAGCATGCATGACGTGGTGGTCAACTTTGACAAACTTGTTCTGTGGCAAGATTTGAATCATTATAGCAAATAAAATAAGGTAAATCAAGATATTTTTTTATTTGTGAATTTGCATATGATTGCAGGAAGCAGAGTTGACACACGAGGAAAAGGCCATCAAAGCTTACCTGTCTGATGGACATCCTTTGCCACCAGAGATCCTGGATGATGTTATTGCACCATTCTGGAAGCAGGAACCATACAGGTAGCTTTGCGCGTACAAAAAAGCACATACTTCTCGTCTTTTACATATCTACATGGTACAGATTACCACTTTTGGATAGCCATCTTAATACGCATCATTGTTGAGTGTTGAGGAGATTGAGGTCAGTCTGATGCCTGTACATTGATTCTGTCAGGCAAAGGAAGAATTTACCAAAAAATGCAGCTGTCCAGGAGATGAAAATGGACATTTTTTTCATAAATAAATTACTGCATTGTCATCCCCAATCATTGTTTTTTTTTTTAGACACTCAGAGAAATGGAAGTTGGTTAATAACACTTAAAAACACTAAAATCGTGAAAAAATTTGGTTAAATATTTTTCTTGGCATCAGTGGCATGAAGCTAAGTACTTAATGACTCACTAACCTATAGCTGACATTATGACTTGGTCAGTTTCTCTGTGTCTGAAGGCAGCTGCTTCTAAGCAGTGCATGTTGCAGCAGTTTTCTCCAAGGCTTTTCATTTAATATATCAAAAAGAAAAAAGTCAAACACATTCTGTGTAAATATGTTGTTGGGTAGAGGCTGACGGTTGCCCAGGGGTCACAGGATTCCCATGGGATTCTTGTAGGATAAGAATCGGGTTTACTTGTAATCATATGATTAGGTTGTGACAGGAAAAGGGTAATAGGAGAGGGGACTGTGGGAGTCATGATAACAAAATCAAACATTAGGTTAAGACTAAGCAGGTATGGTTGATGTGGGAAAGGCAGAGTTGCAGCCCTTTATTGGAGGCCTTTTGGTTTTTGAATTAAAGCAGTGGGTACTTTTGGCATACACCAATCAGTCAATAAAGCAATCGACTTTATTTGTAAAGCACCAGATCATAGCAGATGTTATCTAAAGATGCTATACAAAAGAGTAGGTCAATGCCATACTCTATTTTTTTTTTCAAAGCAACAGGTGAACTGTTGCTTTGAAAACTGGCAAACTAGGTTACAGTGATTTAAAAAAAAAACCTTAAAAATAATATTAAATCTATCATAAACGGTCATATTACTGGGATTTATATAGTATGGCCTCTTTTTGTTTTTTTAAATAAAGCCTGGAATTGAGAGGGGACTATTTTTGTGTGGGAGTGGGATGGGTTTGAAGGTAAAATGTAGATGGATAAAGATAAAGGTCAACTTTCCTCTCAATTTGTATTCCTTAGCTTTATGTTCACTATGCTGGACCAGCACTTCCTTCAGCATGTTTATTTTTCATCCAGAGCCTTTAACATCCCTCAGGTATCTATTTTTATGTAAACCCCAAATCACTGATGGTGACAACACAGGGGAGATGTTTTAAGACATGATTGAGTTTTTTTTACAAGAGTACAACGGAAGTAAAACCGAGAGACTCTCATACTGACAGTCAACCAAATCAACTTTTCTACGTATACTGCCACTCAAAAACTGAAAAATGTTATCAGATGTTTATTCGCACTTCTATGCCACTCCTCCACTTACAGACACCTGCTGGTGAAACAGGGATGAAAGCACAGGAAAATTGAGAGGCAGAAGGGGAAGGGGAGCTGAGGGTGCTGAGGGTCTGAAAATGATTTCTTAAAGTTTTAGAGTAAGTCAAAGTGTAAAAGCATTAGATTCATATTTTAACTGAGCTCAGTCAGCTGTAGATGGTGACTTATATATTCCATACGGACTTATGAGAGGAGTCAAGTTTTTAATATTACTCACAGCAAAATGCAAATAAGAATATTGCAAAAATATTGTTGTTTTACCTTAGTCAATCATTGTAATGTATATTGTATCACATTTAATCTTTTGCTCACTTGTATCTTTAAACCATCCTAAAACCTCAGGCTCACACACAGACATGTGCACACTGATATTATACTGATTTGTATGTAATTTTTTGTAACTATATTTGTTATGCATCCTTTTTAACAGGCACTGCCCCAGTGTGATTTAAGCTATTTTTGCATAAACCTGTTGGTGCAGATGATTCTGATTTGCTCCTTGTAGGTCAACAGGTTTTATTTTGGAGGGCTTTCCTCAAAACCTGGAGGAGGTGCAGTACATGCAAGAGCAACTGCTCTTCCCCGATGTTTACGTAGTGATGTCAGTGGAAGCCTTAGACGTTCAGAAGCATCTGTTGCCAACATACCTGGAGAAATGGCATGAACGCTGCTGCAGGTATAAGGAGCAGCTGAACCTCCTTCGAGATCTACGAGCAAAGGCTAGGGTTAGTAAAACCTGGATGATGTATTTTTTGCCATTTACTTTTCAGTATTTCTGCTGCCAGTAATGCAGACTGGTTGTGTTTGTGGAAATGTCTTTTCTTGTCCTGTGTAGGAGGAGACAATAGCACTGAGGAGAGCTGAACTCATGGTAGAGCTTGGTGCTAAAGCAGAAAAAACAATGGTAAACGAAAGTTGTTATAACCAAAGGCATGCTCTTCTAATCACTGCTTGACTCACCATCCCTGCTTTTTTTTATCTCATCAGTCTAGACATGGGAGCGATGAAGAGGAGGAGGAGGATGAAGCTGCAGGTAACATAGAGAATGAGATTATGGCCATGCTGGAGGAGGAGTTTCCTGTAGAAGAAGATAGTGAGGAGACAGAGACTGAAACTGAAGAGGCAGCAACTCAGAGGCTGGAGATGGAGATAGAAGACCGTTTTGTGACTGATGAAAATGCCCTTAATACTGTGACGGTATGGCAACATGAAGCCCTATGAAGGCACCTGCGTCAGACTTTCTATTGTTTAATTTTTATTTATGACTCTTATAAGGGGTTTTTAATTCATTATTAAACAGATTTATTTTGAATTCAAAGTTTCCATGTGGACTTAAAAGAAAGTAAGGCCATGAAAAAAGATTTAATATTTCACTAAAGTTAATCTAAGTGTTTGTTAGTGTTGAGCGGGGTAGGTGTTAGTTAGTGATTTTTCTCTCATTTTCCATGGTAAACTCTCACATGGCCTGATTTGTCTGTTTATAGAAGGTTTAGTGATTTTAATAAAGAACATTATTAACACATGTAGTAAAGAGGTCAGATGCGTTGATTCTTCTATCGCTATACATGCTCATGTCCTAATTTTCACTGTTTCATTATCAGGGGCTACTCAGTGAACAAAACATACCCGAGGTGTCTGTATGTGGATCCACAATCGGGATTGTGCACCAACGGCTTCTCCAGAAAATCCATCCCCTGCTGACTAACAGGGAGTCCCTCTTTATGAAATGCCAACCAATCTCTTACAGCCTGGCACAAAAGCTGCTGCTCTCCTCCTTCAAGCTTCACAGTGCCTTTGGCTGCTGGGACCCTGTCAAGGCAGGAAGAATTGATATTACCACTGTTTTATTTCAGCAACTTTTGGATAATTTTTTCTAGCAATAATACTTCAGATGTGATAGTAAATTCTTGTATACCTCTAATTCTAATGTTGCTTCTCAGAACTCCTATCATATCGCTTTTTTTTATACCATATCTCTGCTTCCTCTACAGCAATACAACGAACCACACTTGATCCAGCCTCTGCAGTGGCCGCTCAGTACCTCATATCCCCTAATCTTCCATCAGTTTATCTACTTCTTTTCAACTAAGGAAAACCGCAAGCTATTTATGCTAAACCCTCTGAAATACCTTAGGCAGCCAAAGCCTATGGCATCCCTCCCTGTTAAAATAGCTATCCTTGGACCACCCAAATCTGGGAAAACCACTGGTAAAAGAAAGCTTCTATTTTCTTTCACACTCTTAACAGACTGTCTTTTCCCTTACATTACTTTATCTTCACAGTGGCACAGTTGTTTGCTAAGAAATACGGGTTGGCAGAGCTGTCCATTGGCGGTGTTATGCGCATGGTACTTAACACTCAGGAACACACTGATCTGGCAGTCCAAATGAAAAAGTATCTCTCACAGGGACTTGTTGTGCCTGATGAACTCGCCATTCAGTGCCTGGAAGTAGCGCTCATGAGCACTGTCTGCAACACCAGAGGGTAAAGTGGAAGATTATTAGTTTATAGTTTTGAAAATATTAACGTAATTGCAAGCAGTGTTCATTTTGTTGGCTTATTATTTTCATCATAGTTTTCGTCAACAACCTTTTTTCCCCTGACGAAAACCAGACTATAACTAAAAACAAGTGCACATTGACTATAACTAAAAATAAATTAACTGACATTTTCATCACCAGATAAAAACTAAAATTACTAAATTGTTTGACAAATACTTAATCCAATCAGACCTAATTTCATCATGTAGAAAGTAGGGACAAGTTAGGAATATATCCAATCACAGTTACTTTGGTTGTGTGGAAAAGTTGGATAAGTTAAGAGGGACATCCAATCATATCTGCCTAAGCTTCGTGGTGGTGGGATCCAAGTGTAAAACATAACTTCAGAAATTCAAGCAAACATAAAAGTTGCCTTACACTTTACACTCCATATTTTAGTCGCCTAAATTTACAGTAGATTTCGTCGACTAAAATGTTGTGAAATTTTGTCAACTAAAACTAGACTAAAATTAAAACAATTTAGATGACCAAATTATGACTAAAACTAAAATATATTTTAGAAAAACACTAAAACTAAAATTAAATTAAGAAGTGCTGTCAAAATCAACACTGATTGCAAGTGCTTTTTGTGTCTCAAATAAAAGACTTCTGTTTTATTTTTGACGCGGGATCTGCACATGCTCATGCTATTTTGCTTCTAAATATGATATTTACTATTTTGTGATTCCAGGTATGTGTTAGATGGTTTTCCAAAGACATTAAAGCAGGCAGAGCTGATGAGATCAAGAAGCATCATCCCCATGATTGCTGTTGAGCTAGAGCTGGACACGGTTGAGGTGCTAAAGAGAGGCCTCTCAGACAAAATGAAGCCAGACAAGTCAGTGAGCACACATCATCACCCACATAAATTGATGTTTGATCTTCCTGAGTGAAAAAAAAATTATAGGGTCATTTCCATCAATAAGTAAAATATTTCTCCTCTCCACCAACTGCAGGCCTCATGTAATGCATGACAGCTCTGACATCCTCCACATTAGAAACTTATGTTACAAGCAGGAGATGGAGAAGGTGAGGCAGCACTTCCAGCAACAGTATCAGAACTGGATCTTGCTAGATGGACAAAAGAGTCAGTGGTGGATCATGAACAAGATCTTAAAGGAGATCAGTGCCAGCGTGAGATGTATACACAACTTCCTGGAAAGTATCCAAAATGGTGAGTAGTGTAGGGTTCAACACTTGCATAGAAAACCCCCCACAAAATATGAATTCACTTTGTTAAATAGTCCAAGTAATATCTCTATGATATTTGGAAGCCAAAATCAAAGCGCCCTTTTGTAAGTGAACTCAATTAATTTACAACCAAAACGCAGAACTGACCCTCTGCTCCAGTATGAACCATTCAACCCACTCAGGTCAGGACTCTACAACCCAGAGTCAGAGCTAAACAGGAAGAAGTAGCGTCCACTTTTCATGCTCCTTATAGCTGGAATAAACTCCCAGATGATTAAATATCTGCTGAAATTCTTATATTTTTAAATCAATCATGCTGCCTCTTTGACTAGTAGGTGCTCTACTGATAAAATTGCCTTTATGCCCATTGAAAAAAATCACAATACAATTTGAATAACTTTGTAATGGCAATGTTGATACTACAAACACATTACTGTGCACTTTAACTTTTACTCTTCTTTTTCATAACTGTTTCACTGTTAGCTTCTGATTCAAAAGGTTTTCTCTAATTTTTTTCTTTTTAAATTTCTAAATTTTTTGGATTTACTGTTTCAGCCAATGTGTAACCCTATCCACTTGTCAGTAAGTTTTAATTTTCTTGTGTGAAGCACTTTAAAGGCCTTATTGCTGAAATGTGGCATGCAAAAAAAGCTTAAAAAAAAAAAAAGCTTGCCTTGCCTGGTCAATGTCAATGTCAGTATTATTTATATAGCACATTTAAACAGCTAGCGGCCTACCAAAGTGCTTTAAAGTAGAAGAGGCAGGCACAATAAAAAGACTCAAAAGACAGTGGATGTATTTAAACTTTATGACATTACTGACTCCTATCCTTTCAAGCAGTTTGCAAAAATTGCAAAAGAAAAAACAGTAAAAGTACAGAGAAGAAAGGTTCCTAAAATTTTAAAGAATGTATGTATTACTTAAAATATGGATCAAATAATGATCTGGTTTATAGATAAAGTGAATCAGAATCCTACTTACATTCATCCTCTCGTAAATTTTCATGTTTCAGGAAAGGCAACCAGCATTAACAGACTTTGTATCACACCAGAGGAGCTGCAGAGACGTCTTGGAGAGTTCAGGCAGTACTGTCCCGTCTGCCTGGCTCTACAATCCCACCTGGTGGACTGTTCAGAAGTTGCAGCCTTAACTCATGCAGCTCAGTACAGAGATTACTACTACAAGATGTGTGGGGAAGAGCATTTAGAGGTCAGTGTGTAGGATCTGCATTTGAATGGAGAGCTTCAGAAGCTTATTTTTTTTTTACATTTTAATTCTTCTTGCAGCATTTATGTAGATTTATGTTATCCAGTAGGGTCTTATACTTTATTCCTTTAGGTTACAAGTATTTAACAAATTATGCCATTCCCTAATTACACAGAGTTTCCTAACCAGTCCAGACCAGTTTGTGACTCCAGGCTGCGCACAAGCTCTCCAACAATCCCACCTGCTGCCACAGAAGTTAACAGAGACTCAGGTGAAGGACAGGTTTCCACAGCAGGTTGAGATGAAGGGCTTCTGCCCAGTCACTTATCTGGAAGGAAAGCAAAGGTATATTTTCATCTCAATAAACTTTCATATGTTCTTTGAAGTAAAACACTGTATGATGTCTTCCATTTCTTAAAAACAGCTCTGAAGTGAATTTTCCAAGTCAGGACTTAGGGAAATATGCTCACTGCTTTGTATAAAACCAAAAACAAAGGAGCGAGTTTCAGCAAAAATATTGTTCTACAGAGGAACTATGTACTCTGTTCTGAACAAACATCTAGTTGTTTTAAAGTATTGTGAAGAAATAAGGAATGATTAAGCATTAATACGACAGAAATACAAGTCTGAACTGCTGCTTTTGTGAGCAGTGTTGTGTAAGTACTTGTTATAAATAAATAATTACCCATTGCTCCTTTGAAAGTATTTTTTTTACGTATAACTTTATCAAAATTAATTTACTTCAATTTACTGATTTTCCCTCTTGAAAAAATAATCTAGGACAGCTTTAAAACAAAGTTTAAAAATAGACCACAAATGCCCATTACATGTATCATGGACACCAACATTTAAAAAAAGCTAATACTTTATTAAATTGTTTAAAGTACAACTCACTGTTCCCTTTTATACTCCATGCGATTTTTTTTACCCTATCACTACCTGTATAGTAACAGCTCACTAAAGACAATTGGTAACTTTCTAACTTAACATTACTGATTAGTTAATGTGATTGTATTACTTCTTTTAGAAATTGAATTCCTTGCTTTACTAGTTACTGTAAAAGTATCATTTTTACAGCAATATATTACAAGTGTTTTGTTACTGCCAAACTGTAGTTCTTTTCACAGTGCCTTTACGCAAAAGCACTGCAGTATATTTACACCAGAGGCATTCATTAGTTCTGCAAGGCCCCAGTACCCGTGTCAGTTCACACTGCAACACGGCTTGGATGAGTGTGACATGGCGTGTGCCCCCACATACACACAAAGGCAGAGACAGTCACTTGCAGTGCTCCTCTCTCCCGCTGAGTCTGCGTGCATTCTTTTCTCCAAAATCACGCCTCTGTTCCTACCTCTGGAGACAGAACAAAGAGAAGGTCAACTTGAGCTCCCCATTCTGTCTCCACAACATTCACATTGGGGGAAAACGTCACAGAGGAGTAAATATCACAGCTTGAAACGGCAGTATGAATTGGGCTATTGTTGATGAGTAATGGCTTTTTAAGTGAAGGATAGTACAATGGCACTGTTTTGTTGCAAATGTACAATTCAAGGACAACTGGCAGTATCCCAAACCCAAGAAAATATTTTTGTTCGATCTAGAATGCTTCAGAATAAAAAAATACTTAAATTAACTCTGTGATGCATAGCTCAATGGAGATAAGTCCCTCAAACAGGTGCCCTCAAGGGGGGCACTCTGGAGAGGAACAGAGCACTGAATAATGAAGGTTTGCCCAATAAACCTTTGTTTAGGTCTAAGAGACTTGTCTAGACAATAACTCTGGACATCAAAGTTGTATTTTGTTTTAGACTAATGCAGTGCTGTTTATTTTCATAAAGTTTATATTTTTGGAATATTTTTTTCATTTATCATCAGAAACAGCAAAAATATCATTCAGCCTACTCATCTTAGTCCATTCACTACACATAGCTCAAGTAGAATCCTGAGTTCTTAGCAAAATTTTCAATGCATTTGGTAAAGTAAAGTATTATTATTAAGACAAAAATACAGTGTCAAAAACATCAGTAATTAATGATTAAGCAGTAATTAACCCAAAGATTTACATCCTACCTGCCAGCACAAATACAGCAAAGAAGTCAGACGTTTTAATTTTCTCTGTAGATATGAAGCTTTAGTTCAAGGTAAGATGGAGTTTGCAGTGGAGTACAAGGGACGGATCTACATGTTTGAAACAAAGCAAAAACAGGACAAGTTTTTGAGGTAAACAGTTTTTTTTCTTCAAAGTTCAGATGTGATACTTGAAGTTATCTTTAAGATAACAAGTCTAACGTTCATCATTGTTGGCTGTCATCTTTCACAAGGACTCCTGAAAGTTACTGGGACCAGAAGTTGCCAGCTAAAGTCCCTCCTCTATGTGAGCCTGTGCCCCTCACTTCTCTCCCCACACTGGGCTACCTGGAGCAGGTCGGCCACATGAACACACGAAACATGTTTTTTTTAGTTAAAGTGCTGCATGCAAATTTTTCATTATGATGGTCAACTTAAAGGTCTGAAAGGTTATTGTTTTTTTTTCAGGGTGTAGCAGTCTCAGTCATCAAGGCTATGACAGCTGTTGGGTGTCTAAAACCAAAGTATCCTTTCCTCAGTATAAAAAGATCAGCCCTCCAATATGTGGCCTTTTATCTGAAAGGTAGGCAAGACGGCATTTTAGACTAAACTATCAAGTCGAATTAAAATTGTTGGGATGGTGGGGCTATTTCATTCATCCATATTTCCAAAAGTTCATTGAAATATTATCCAGCAAACTGAAATATCTCATTTTTTGCAGCTTTCAATCACAAGAGCACGGACTGCTTGCGCCAGAAGTACAAAAAGAAGCTGGCGTTGTTTGAGGAGAACTGTGCACTCATTCCCTACCTTAGCTCGACGATGAGGGGGAACTACAAGCCTGTCAGTGAGCGTCCCATTGACTTTGAGTTCAAACTGAAGCGCTTCCTGGCTTTAGGAGACTTGACAGGGAACGACAGTGAGCTGTAGCTGATTCTGACACTTGACTGTCATTATTTTGTGTGAGGAACAGTCTTATAAACAGGAAACATTTTAAAGTAATGCAATTTGAGTATATATAATAAAGTATATTTTAATCTGTCTTAAGTCACGACTGATGTCTTTGTTTTGCATGTCTTATATGTTGGTTTTCTTGAACCATATTTTACACAAGTTAAAGGGCCTGTTGTCAGAGTACAGACTACATAGAGAAACATTTGAAGAGCTGCATTTTGGCTAGGATGAGGGCCTTTTAGTGGGATTAATGGTGAAGTTAAGTGGGACTGACTTCTTAGGTAAAGGGTACTGAGTTATTAATGTATTTATTTTTATTTCTGAGTTTATTGTAAGTAATTGATAAAGTCGGTGGAAACTGAGTGAAGATTAAAACATCAGGACACATGGGAGTCTGTCCTCCACATAGGGGATTTAAAAAAATAGTTCTTATGACAGTTTATTTCCCAGAAAAAATTCAAATACTTTTGATTTCATTTACTCATGTTACTGTAATTTTTATCTACTTGTAATTTTTAAACAGTTCTTTTACTTTTACTTGAGTATGTTTTTTTTGTGGAAGTTACATTTCTGTAGTGCAAAACAATGAAATGAAAAGTTAAGTCAATCAAAGTTTTTCATCAACTAGTGTCAGCAAGGCTGCCATAAGGGAGAATAAAAGAGGAAACTTTCTGGTGCCCAACCTCATAAGGGGGCCCATAAATATTTAAAAATGGTCTATCCCAAGTTAAAGCATTTTTTTTTCTTTTGAAGCCAGGTCAAGAGGTGAATGTCGGACAGAGGTTGGCAGAACTGCTTCTGATCCAGCGCATGAGTTAAGATGACTAAATCACATCTAAAAAGTCTCCGACTCGGTCTTTCAGTCATGAGTGTCAGAATACCAAACTTTAAACATCATTGATACCAAGTTTAGTATTGTGATATTCTATGCTGAATCAATTCATTAAACTGTTACAGACTTGACATTTCTCTGTGAAAAGTCAATAAATATATAGAATAATATCAAGTACATTCTAGAAAAATGTTCAGCAGTACACAACATAAGTAAAATACAAATTATGAATAAACAATAATGTTAAGATATTTGTTTTAAAACAACCTAAAAAATAGTTAGACTAATGTTTTATCCAGGGATTGTGTGAAATATTTCTTCATTAAAAAGTAATGTCCACCAGAACTGTGCTTAATGAATCTGACATTCTAAAATCAATCAATGTCTACATGAAAAATAAAACCTAAGTATTATAGTCTCAACTCCAAGGAGCAAAATGTTCGTTTTATCCTTGTCTATAAACTTTGAAATTAGTACATTATATTGCTTTATTATGTTTGCTTTTTATTAACACGAAGAGACATAAGCAAGCGTTTCACCAATTTATATAGTGGCGCAGGTATGACGTATTTTTGTAGCTCCATGCGTAATATCGCTAGTAAATGGAACTACAACATGGCGGTTCGACTCAGAAGCAAATACAATATTTCCAAGGTGTAACATCTATTGTAACTGAGTTTCCTCAAAGTCGATTGACCAGATCAAGTTGGTCCTCATGGCCGTGTCAATAGTGCATGAATAAATGACTGATGAAAAACAATCTGAAATGCTTGCCATCGGGTCCCCCGACATTTTTGTAGTCCCTGTAGAAATTAGTTGGCAACCATCGTTTTAAACATACAATAAGGCGTTAAAATTCAAAAGCAGGCAACATCGGATATATTGTATTATTTCCCATTAAACATTAGTAATCTCATGTGCGTGTGTTCACTACGAACCTTATTCCAGGTACTTATCTGAAACCGGTCTACCCTGGTACTGAGCGTTTGGGAGCCAGGAAGCTGTGTTTAGGTGGAGTGCAGTCACGCGAGATTTCAGGGAGGGCGCGAATTCGACAAGTGGTCCAGCGGTGGTCCTCCTCATCAGTGTAGAAGAGTGAGCGATCACAAACTTCAAGAGGTATGCCGTCACACTTCAAGCTGGCGAGAACTTATTGAAAACCCAACTACTCAGCACCTGTACGGCGGAGTAGTTGGGGACCTCTGAGTTAGCAGTTAGCGATAGTTAGCCGGGTAGCTAGTTTTGGCTAGCTTGATGTAAGTTGCCAACGGTTACTTTTACCGGTGTTTATATTCATCTTGTGCTCGATAACCTTTAGCGACAGTATTAAGCTAAGTCTATGGCTTTGCAAAACTATAGCACTGAGTTTGGCGGATTTTAAACTTACTTTGTAAACTTCCATTGTTGGATTTGCTCAAAGCTTTGACACGCTGTGTTTCCTCTCAGTTTCCTGTGGTTCAGGGGGGTGCTGATGTAAACATGTCTAAAAGGAAGAGCAGTTCTGCCATCGACAAACCTCACAAACGGGTGAGACCTCAGGATGAGGAAGAAGAGCCGATGGAAGATGCAAATGGACATCAGAGCGATGAGGAAGATGATCTCCTGAGTAAAGAGGTTTGTTTACAGCCTGAGCTGGATACTCTCACTGTCAGAGATCTGCCCCGTCTCTCACTTTTGTTAATCTGGTTAGTTATAAGAACATTGGTAGCAAAAGTAACCCGTTTTTAGAAGAAGGCCCTCATTTTTGCTGCATAACAGCTGTGATAAAAAATATTTGTGTGTAGATGCTGAGAGCTGGTGAGGTGGTGAGCGACGCAGGGATCGTGGAAAGCATCACCCTGAAGAACTTCATGTGCCATTCTCATCTCGGACCATTCACCTTTGGGCCAAACGTCAACTTCGTTGTTGGCAACAATGGAAGTAAGTATTGATAGATCTGTTCCTGAATCACTTTCCTACTTTATAAAGTAGATAATTTATCACGAATGTTGCTGATACCTCAAGTTACTCTCAGGGGTATTGTAAAAAGTCTAGGGATGCAAACTGACTGTCAGTATTAGCTGATACTAAAACTTTTGCCAATATTTATAGCTGATATATTGGCCTTAGATATCCCCAGTATTGGCTGTAATATTGACAAAATACACCAATGCACCATAGGTAGGGCTGCTCTGTAATGGCAAAATCGTAATCAAAATTATTTTAATAAATATTGAAACCACGAATATGAAACACAGTCGCTCACTGATTGTAAAACCAAGCACCAAACTCTTTATTTTAACTAATCATTAACCAAATGCTTTTGTCACTGTCAATTTGAACATTGAAGAATGGGATATACATGTACTGTACATATTGTTGTAATAATACAAATACCTCAAAATAATACTAATAATAACAATGGAGAAGAAAAAATAACATGTTTTGTGGCACAGTAATCTTTTAATCTCAATTACCCAACTTTTATAATTGCAGAAGGCAGTAGTTTACACCCTTAATTTCTTTTATTCCATAAATCCATTTATACTGTCACTACAGCTTTTTAAGTGACTCTCAAAATACATGTGAATTCACCTTTTAACTTAAGAGATAAGCTTTTAAAAATACAAACTGAAGTAAATGAAGTGAAAATTAATGCAAAACTGTTTTTTAAGTAGAGTTGAAAAGAAATGGATGGTGTTCACCATAGCTGGGCATTTACCCCATGGTCTTATAACAGTGATAATACATGAGAATTGAAAATAAATAAATAAATAAATAAAATCTAGTTCCTAAATAATGTAACCAATTTTCCAAAACAATGACCCTGAATTAGAAAAGCAAACGTGCTTTAAAGTGTTACATTTTAATTGACACAGTGAGTGTTGTTTATATCAATCTTATGTAAGAATTGGTATGCAAGATGAATTACCTACAGCTAAGTTTAGGCATGTCTTTATTTGGATCTTGTAGCTTATTTTGTAGATGTTTTTTAAGTACTTGTCTTTGTCTCTCTTTCTTCTGTTTGAGTGTGATTGAAAACACTGTCCTTTCATCAGTGACTGAAGTGGTCAATGATAAATTCAGTTTTAAGTTCTGCATGTTTTTTTAGGACAGTCCTCTAAACTCTTTAGTTTAATGGACAAATTGGGCTAACTTACCAACTGAAGCTGCTTTTTTTAACTTTAAGTTTTTAATTAAAGGTTAACTTGTCTGTTGACTTAAGGTTGTAATTTCCCCTTGTGATATTGGTTGTCGTATTGCCTGACTATTTTCTTCTGCAAAATGCTTCTGTGACAGGTGGAAAGAGTGCTGTTCTGACAGCTCTCATAGTTGCTCTCGGTGGGAATGCTCAGGCCACTAATAGAGGATTATCTCTCAAAGGTTTTGTGAAACAAGGTGAAAGGTAAGTCTAAGCACACAGTTATAAGTCTTATAAAACTTATTAGACAAAATGCAGTCTGCTTTAAAAGTACTTTAGGCTCAAAAGAACAAAAGAAGCTTTTCTGTGCATCTTGTTATAAACCCCCCCCCCCCCCCCATACTAGACTCTGCACTTTCCTCAGTTTTGTCAGTTAATTCTCATTGAGTGAAAAAGATCAATTCATCATTATTACATCATCATTTGACATGTTTATGTTAGCTAACATCTGGTAGACCTGAATTTTATCTCCTTGCTGCTGACAACTGTCAGTTAGTTGATCACTTATACTTACAACATATATTGAAGACAGAGGGCTATACAGAATGCCTTTTCTGAGGGTTTCACCAAAGCTGTACCAGACATTGTATTTTTAAACACATTTAGAATTTTAAACATCTCTAGTAACAATGAAAACTGTTGGGGTATTATGCTGAAAGTCAGCTGTTAACAAGGTTGTTTTTTTAACTTGTATACTATGTGGTATGTTGGTCCTTAGCCTACAAAAAGATCTGATGAACCTCCGTATTCAATGTCCTGGACTCGACCAGGACAAACTAGTATGCTCCTTCACCTTTGTCTTTGTATCATCACTGGGGCTCTCTGCAAAGTTCACAGAGTTGTGCATCCACTGTAACTTTGTTTGCTAAGTTGAATGGTTGATCCACTGAGCCGATAAAGAGTACAGCTTAAAAAAAAAAAAAAAAAACTCCCCACATTGGTAAGGACTTGACTCCTCCACTGCTGCCAATCTTTCAAAGGCATTGAAGAAATTGTCCAGCTGGTCCAGAGCCCAGCATTGTGACCTGACCATAATCTACTGCAAGCTAACTTTCTGCTGCTGGACAGGCTCTCCAAAAACTGTGTCATGACTGTGTGTAAACAAAAAATGCTTTATTCAGTCAAAGTAAAGGGAGCAGCAAACTTAAATGGCCTTTCAGCAAATAAAAGTAAGAGCAGATCATTTTCTAAAAGTTACAAGCACTTTAAATTTGAAATTGTGCTTCTTATCATTCGTCCACATCTTTTGAAAACTACACCTCTTAATGAGCTACATGTCATGAGAATCTGATTCAATCATGATTCATTTGGCGCTCCTCTGTTTCCTCAGCTCGGCAGATGTGTCAATCACTCTGCGTAACAAAGGAAAGGACGCGTACAAACCTGAGGTGTACGGTCCAGCCATCATCGTGGACCTGAGGATAACACGAGAGGGACTGAGAACATACAAACTTAAAGCCAAATCAGGTGACATCGATTATCCTACATTGATATATAATTTATTAATTTACAATTACTTCAATAAGACACCACAGCTTATTTTGCTGCGTAGATGTCATAATCGTCATTTTGTTTTGTTAACAACTGAAATTACTGAAAAAGGTATGATTTGTAATAGTCAATGAAAATATGATCATGATATAATTTTGATTTGAGCTAATAAACTAAAAATTATTGGCAAACTATTTTGGTATGATATTTTTCTTATTTTAGCAACTTTTCCCATCAAAATGCCGACCTATTTTAAGAATACATCCTTTTTTAATTGACTTTGTATTGTACTAAACCTAATAAGTTTGGTTTGTATACACAAGCAACCATGTACATTACATTTGGCTTAAAGAACTCACCCCTGATAAAAGGCAACAATGAGTAACAAGGACCATCAAAATTATGTCTCAGTATTTATAAAGTAATACTCATGTTTTCTTTTTCATGTATCAATTAAAATGACCCCAAAAATTAGACACTCCTGGGTGGGTAGATTAATTATGTCCAGTTGTCTTTCAGGTCAACTTGTCACAAACAAAAAAGAGGAGCTCTTGTCTATCCTGGACAATTTTAATATACAGGTATGAGCTACACTTTGAATTTTGCGTGTAAAATGTTCTGAAGATGCTGCATCACTGTGTTAGTGGGAGGGAGTCATGTTAAAACTGTTTCCCTCTGAAGGTCAACAATCCGGTGTCGGTTCTCACACAAGAGATGAGCAAGTACTTTCTCCACTCCAAAGGAGAGGGTGATAAATATAAGGTAATGAGCAAAAACTGTCTTCATGTTTCAAAAGAAATCATTTCTTTGTTTTCTTTATACTTTGAATTGGATTGATTTAATCCATTTTAAATTATTTACACACTTTTTTTTCATTCTTCATGCAGTTTTTTATGAAAGCCACACAACTGGAGCAGATGCGAGAGGACTACATGTACATCAAATCCACCAAGCACGTGACCGAGGATAAAGTTCAACAGCACAGTGATGTAAGAACTAAGTTTGAGTGATATACTCTAATGTCTGTTTTAGTAAAGGATTCTATTAAATGTGGTGTTTCCAGTAGCATTTTAGAGTTAAGTCAGTCATCTCAACCAGATGTGCTCTCCACCTTAACCAAGAAAATCTTTTTTTATTTTTATTTTTTTATAGTTAAAGTGTTTGTTTTTTTTAAGTTGTAATTAGCACCTTACATCAGCCAGAGGCAGCTATTCTTCATATATAGAACATAGATGCACAGAACTTGTGACCATAACTAACAATCTGTTCTTTGTAGTAGGGCTGGACAATATTTAGTTTTAATATCACAATTTCAATGTAGGCATGTGCAGTAGATTCACATCATCTTACTGATTTGTTTATACCTTTAGCAATCTTTTACTTATAATTATATATTTTTGTGATTTAACTTATGAAGAAAGGTTTGGCAACGATATCCCTCTTCGTTGTGTGTATGTGTGACAATCACAGTTGTTGCAAGTTCGCATGAAAAGAAAGAAATAGGAAAAGACAGAAATTTGTTGCATTTCCTTGTATTATAGTTAAGCCACCTACCCCTAGTTGGCAGCACAGTCAGCCGATTCTGACTTCCAATTACTCTGTTTTTTTTTTTTTTTTTTTTTTTTTTTTTTTACCTCTGCCAAGTAGATTTATTGCATCTGTTTGTTGGTTTGTTTGTGAGCAAAATAATTCTCAATGGATTTTGATAAAAAAAGCAATTCGACTGTGGTGGTGATCCGAAAACTGATGCAGGATTTTTTTTATAAGATTTGTTAACATTGTGAAATATTGCAGTTTTCCATATCTGAAAGAATAACTGCTAAGAATGTTAGAAATGTCTTGGCGGAGGTTTGTGATCTCCAAACACTTCCAGTTGTTATTCAAGGTTAATTAAAATTAAGGCAAAGCTATCCCAACAGCAATCATCAAACTAACGTTAAATGTCAATCTAACTAACTTGATGGACAACCTTTTCAGTGCCTGAAAGATTTGAAGAGGAAGTTCGTGGAGAAAGAAGAACGGTACAAGAGTTTGGCATCCCTCGATGAAATGCAAACCAAGCTGGAAGAGTTGCAGAAGCAAATGGCGTGGGCTTTGGTAAGGCCTCTTTTCCCCCAAATTAGTTTATTTCATCCCTCTTGACCCGTGCACTTTTGTTTCATTGTAACTGGAGTTGTACAGCAATCAGTGATAACAGATACTTCATCTGAAAATTAACTTTAAAAACTATTAAAATTTCAGGTTGCTGAGTTGGAGAAGGAATCAATGCCTCTGAAAGAGAAACTGCAATCAGACAGGCGTGATACCGAGAAATATGATCAGAAAGTGGAAGAGTGGAAGGTGAGATACGTCTGGAATATTTACATAATTTTACTTGCTTTAATTTAAAGTATACCACGCAGCGCAGTATCGAGTCAAGGTAAATTGATCTGAGGACTATCGCTTTTACGTATTTCATTGACTTTTTCATGATGATCAAGTTTGATTTATTTATCTTCAGCTTTTTATCTCTTCACATCCTTGCATGTGTGTATACTTGGCTCTCTTTCAACTATTTACCTTCAAACCCTGCACTTTCCTGTGATAATGCAGAAAAAGGTTGAAGAGGCAGAGGAGAGGCACAAGCAGATCCAAGAGCGGTTGGAGGGGATCACTCAACAAGTCCAGGAGCTTCAGCCAAAAAGTGCTGAGCTGAAGACCGAGGTCCAGCGACAAAACAGTCGCCTGAAGTCCAGCGAGGTTAGAATTCAGACTGTGGCTTGTTTGCAGTCATGTGATCACAATGATGCGTTAGTGTCAGAAAGGGTGTTGGAAATTAAGGAAATGTGTTCGAGAATGGATGAGGAAAGAGGACAGAGATTTGTGTAAATCTACCTGCATGGTTCCTGCATCAGGTAACATTAGAAAATACCTTTAAAAGGCAGGTGTGATCTCTACACTTCATGATTAAAAGGACTTACCTCCCACCTCCTTCTCAGTTGGACGGAGTTGGTCAATAAGCTCTCATTTGGCTAAAACCTTGATGGTAAAGCAATAGCACATGTTACTTCCATAGGAGAACAACATTGCCAATAAGTGGTACAGGGATGGCAAATATTTGTGGGCTGCTCTCGATGTCAAATTCAAACTGGTTCCCTCACACACATCTGTCGTCATTTTTGAAGCATAAATGTAATTGGCATGAGTTATACAAGTTGGAAGTGTGGTAGCGGCTCCTAAGTTGAACTGCCCATGTCATAATTCTGTTGCAGCCTGATATTAGCTTAATATAATCTTGCCAAGTTGGCGCTCACAGTTGTAAAAATGATTGTGTTTAAGGTCCCAGCCATTTTTGTAGTCCTTTGTAGTAGTTTATCAGCAACTAAAAATGCAATAAATCTTCGAAATTCACAAGTGGGGCCACACCAGATGCATTTTATATTATAGAATAAATTTGTGATTTTGTAAGACTGTGTTCACCAATGACCTTGTCTTAAACAGCACGACACTCCTGGTAGTCACAGCTGTGTAGTAAACGTCTTTTTGTCTGCCATGATTTTTGACTTCTTTATCATCTCTGTGACTGCCTCTAATGAGAGTTTGACATCTTTGATTTTCAAGGCATGAACAAAAGAATTCATAAGAAAAACTAATGATATCAACTCCTTGAGCAAGTTGTTATCGGTTCTGGTTGGAATTGGTTTTCAATTCCCATCCCTAGAGACAAGGGCACTAGATGTGATAATGCTACTTCACTTTGCATTTTAGGACTCATTACTGCGCCACTCCATATGAAAAGCCAAATATGGGTTTACAAAAGTCTTAAAGCTTGTATGAGTATTTTTTTAGTTTGTCAACAACTTTGGATTTATACAGCATTGTAAAGAAGTCACATTCAAAATGAATAACCTTTAAGTTTTTGTAAATTTAGCTATAAGGCTTCCTACATTGCAGTTTTGTTGGACAAAAATGTTTAAAAACTGAAGTAGAAGTTTCTTCAACTATTTGACATCTATCTGATCGAGCATCTGTTTTAAGAGATTTTAGCCAGTCTCAAAGAATTCATCTTCTATTCATTAACGCTTTTATTGTCTGATATTAAAGTTATTCCAAAACAAGTAGTTATGAATATGAGAGTGTCTACAGTAGTTTAGTGCAGTGACCGTAGTGTTCTTTGTTATTAGTGTATTTAAATTTTGTTAAAATGTATTTTTGACTTAAGATATTCACAAAACCAAGGTGCTGTCTTTGTGGTGATTGAACTGTAAGACGACACTAGCTTCATTTAATCTGCTGTTTCAAGACATATTTATGCCCCTTTGGCATTTCCGCTCCACTGCAATATTGCTGAAATTGATTTGGCAAGTTAAGTTAATCCCCACTCTCCAGAGACAGCGTCAGAGGCACAGTATCTGTGAGAGGAAAGCAAAGTGCTGTGAGTGTGTCTGTAAATCAACCCAAATGTATTGAATGATAAAAGTTTCTAACTGCATAGTGATTATAATGGGCTTTGTTATGGCACTTTCGCAAGTATGTGCTGTGAAAAGTGCCACTGAATTTTTTTTTTGTCTCTAATGTTTTTTGTGCTAGCTCACCGTCCACAAATATAAGGCTAACCTTCGGGACTTGGAAAAGGACAAAGTCCAACTTTCCTCCCGGTTAAATGATCTCAAGATCAGGTAAGAAGGTCTCATCTGAATGGAACATCCTGTGTCACCCCTCAATTTTACACTGCTTTTTGAACTTCTTAATTTATATGTGTCCTTTTTTTAAAACCCAACAGCATCAGTCAGACAACTGGAGCAGAGAGCCAGGCCAGGATGAAGCGTATGGAGGAGATACAGGCTGAGCTGGAGAACCTGAGACACCACATCTCCACACTGAGCCAACAGATCGACCAGTATCAAATTGTCTGTGACAGGACAAAGGAGGAACAAGGAAAGATGAGGTAGGCCAGTCCCTTTGAGAAAAAGTTTAAATGGTCTTCGTAGTGCATAAATCACCTGCTGCTGCCCCTTAACCCTTTGACTTCCAAACTAAGAAATACAGTTGCACCAAATTATTTGTTGATAAAACTGGGTTCCTTCTTCATTTAGCAACACCTCAGGTTTTTATTTTTCAGATTACCAAACTTGGAAGCAGATATGCAGGTCGCCTAAGGGTTATCCTGAACATGAATGGATTATTTCATTTCTGCAAAACTTTTTTGTTTTGTCATATGAAAACATCACATAGAGCAAAATTTAGATCTTTAGCCGTTGACTCAGTTTTCTGTGGGATCATAGATACACTTCTATCGTCAAATCGAACAATTATATTCATGTATAGCAGCACCACCCAGTGGGTATATATTGGTGGTACAAACACTCTATAGAGAGGCGGTTAAGGAAAAACAGACAAAGTTGGGCTTTCAGAGTTTTAAGTACAGTGGCGGCAAAAAGTCAACCGCACAGTTTCAATGCTAGTCAAAAGGTTAAACGGTATTGACTTGTCTTTAAGAAAAATACTCAGTTAAAGCAAAATCAGAATTCAACATAATGAAAAGCCAACCACATATCCTCTACAGGAGAGAACAGAGTGTGCTCCAGAGGTCCATTGAGACGTGCCAAAGAAACCTGCAAACTCTGGAGAGCAGTCGATCTAATCGCCTGCGTCGTTTTGGAGAGCACATGCCTGCTCTCCTCAGTGCCATCGAAGAAGCTCACAAAAGGGGCAAGTTCAAGCAGAAACCCAGAGGACCTCTAGGTAAGACTCAAAGTCAAGTTATGCAACCATGAAAATGTTCCATGAACAGAAGTAAAAGGCTGTTTCATACTGTTAATGTCATACGTCGTCTTTTCTCCCAGGTTACCTGATCAGCCTGAGGGACCCTGAGCTGGCCCTGGCTGTAGAAGTGTGTCTGAAAGGACAACTGCAGGCCTTCACCTGTGACAACTACGAGGATGAGAGGGTGCTGCAGGGCCTCATGGCCAGAATGTTCCCAGCTGGCCGCAGACCTGCCATCATCACCAGCGCTTTCCTCCATCAAGTCCATGACACAAGAAGAAGGTGGGACATCAACATTATTTATAAAAAATGTATTTAAAGCTTATCTAATCTGAAGAGCACTTTTCCCATGGTTGGTTTTTAATGAATAGTTTCTTTGTTCATCTGATCTTTCTGTCAGGGCTGTGAATCACCCTGATTACCCCTCCGTACTTCAGGCTTTAGAAATTGAGGACCCGGTGGTGGCTAACTGCCTGATCGATCAGAGGGGGATCGAGGGTATTCTTCTCATTAAGGTAAAATCAGTGAAACAAGACATATTACCTTTTTTTTTTTTTTTAAATCTGATGTGCGCTATGTAAGAGGACTTGAGAAAAACTATGTGCATGATGTTGCATAGACAGTTTTTAAAAGTATTATCTATTATATTTCTTTTGTTTCCGAAAAATTTTAAATATACATTATAGTTGGTGCTGAACTGTTAAAGCATTAAAGTGGTAGTTTCAAACTTGAAGAGAAAATCAGCTTTCAACAGGGAAAAAGCACCAGTCACCTGCCTGTAGCAGCACATAAATCTGATGAGGAGAATCGAGACTTAACAGCACCATGCCACACACCAGCCCTCAGCTAAAAAAAAGCCATTTTGCTCATTTTCATGCTGAGGCTAAAAGATGGAAGAGGAAGTTGACAGATGAAGCTAATGAAAATGAAAGGGATGATTGTGCAAAAACCCAACACAGAGAAGATGCCATATCACCACCGAAAGCTTATCATCTAAGGTGAAACAGTTACATAATGCTGCTTTACGTTTTAGTAACAGTTATGATTTAAGCCTCCCAACAATCATAAAAATCAGATGGTTGGCATAAGACGTGTACAGTGCCATATGCTGTGCTGCGCTAGTTCTGTCATATTTGGTTAATGAAGCACTGACTCCATCATCGCACAGCACAGCTCACCTGCCTTGCAAAGTTGAGCCTAGAAAAGCTGAATAAACTCACTCACATGTTGGTGAATGATGAATTGATCAGTTCAGTTTTCTACTCTCAAACTGATGACACTAGAAGGTAGTTCAGTAAATGAGAGTTTGCGCTTTGACAGTCACACTCATTGCAGCCGGGAACATGCCTCCTGCTTGTCAATTAATCTTACCCTTTAAAGGGATTTTTCAGTGGGATTGTGTGGGGTGTGTCAGGGATAAAAACATTAGCCACATTGACAGGTTTGGGATATATACTGCTGCAGATGGGTCTGACAACTCCACATAGTTCAAGAGTTTACAATGTAGGGTTATAGCATGCTGTATTCAACACCTTTCCAACAACTTACTTTTGCACTAGATAGCTGTTTTGTTTTGGCATTTTTAAAATAATGCTTTGATTACTAGGCTTTTAAATTTTACTCATTGTATATCCTTGTTTCCATGTACAGAACCGCACAGAGGCCCGCAGAGTGATGCAGGGCAGAAACCCTCCTCAGAACTGTAGCCAGGCCTTCTCGAGGGACGGAGATCAGATCTTCAATAACCGCAACTACGCTGCTGAGCAGACCAGAGCAAACTTCTTGTCTGGAGATGTGGAGGAGGAGATCAGGTGTGTTAGTGAGTCTGTAGGTGTGTGGGGAGAATTTTTGTCATGGTAAGACTTTTTAGGTCTTGGTTGTGATTTAGGATTTGCTTGACTATTTAATTACATTTAGAAAGATTTATATACCAAATGTTTCAGGGTGTAATTGAAGGGTGTTTTTTGCCCACTGTCTTTATAAAGTATTACTTTTCCTCCTGCAGGCACTTACAGAGGGAGATGGAGAACCAGAATGGTCAAGCAAACCGCTTCCACCAGCAAATGAGAAGATTAGATGATGATATCAGACAGAATGAAGGTCTGCGCAGAAGAGCCCTGCTTGAGCAGAAGGCTACCACAGTAAGACTAAAACCTCTTGAATTACTGCCCATGTATCTGACAATGGCTGATGAAACCAGTTAGACTTTCACTGATCTTATCCCATTTTCTCTCTGCAAGTTTAACTGGAACCATTACAACCTATATAGTAGGGCTGGGTATTTCAAGCAACTGCACGATACGATACGTATACCGATACTGAGGCCACAATACAAAATGGATCCTGATACACATAATTTGTGAATATTGACTACGCTTTAACAGAATTCCTGACAGGATTTGGTTTTTATTACAAGAAGAAAAAGAACAAGAATGGCTTTTAAATGATGCTACAACTTAAGAAAATGAAATTCAGGTCCTCAGAGATGGTAGACCCAAGTTCAAATTTGAAACATGTGCTTCATCATGTAGCCTGGCTACTACTTTGAGCTGTGCCATTGTTAACATTACCCAAAGTTTATTGACAACAACTGTCAAAGCATTGAGGCTGTATCAATTCTGTAGGATCCGTATCAATACACGTATCCCCAAGGACTGTGTGACGATATTTTGTCATATCAATATTTTGAGCACAGGCCTACTATATAGAGTCTTTGCTTCTCAATATTCAACATACTTTATTTTACTGTAACATGTAATAAAGATGCCTTCCAGATTGAAAGTGGAACAAAACTTTGAGCTTTATGTCAACTGTACGGCTTTCTTTTCTGACCGACGTATTTGCACATGGACAATAAAATAACAATCCAGTTTAAAACAAAAAAGCAATGATACTGCAAGACCAAAATTGTTTTTTTTCCAAATTCAGGACAAGGCCACAAAGTTGCAGCTGGAGCTGACAGACCTACAAAATGTGGAAGAGCCTCAGTCTGAGGACCTCAAGCCCCTGGTTTGTACAAATACACGTCAATTCTGACCAGGAGCCAGATTTTTTTTTAATTCAACAGAGTAAAGTCTGAAAGAAAATGTTGAAATGTCAAAGGATGGCTATACAGTTTCTAGAGAATTCACATTTAACTCATGTATCATTTTTGGGATCGTTGTGCTCCGTGTGACATGCTGCGATCACCACTTTACAGGAGGAAGAACTTCAGGAAATCATTTCAAAGATCTCGTCAAAGCGCGCTGAGTATGATGAGGCGAGGGCTCAGATGTCTGAGATCAAAGTGTCCTATGAGAAAGCGGAGCAGGAGTACAAGCAGCACAAAGAGCAGATCAACATAGTCGCTGAGGAGGCCGATTCAATAAAGGTAATATTTTTCATCACTCCTTCAGGTGTCCAGATTTCCTGACATAAGGATCAAAAACATGTTGATGGTGACCAAGTCCCTGAGTTTTTGGAGACATGCATCTACCCTAGAACTTAAAAAATGAAAGGGCTGGGGAGCTTTTTAAATTTGTTTACTACTGAGGAATGAATAGGACGGTATAAGCAGAAGACAGAAGTGAATATGTTATTGACATTGTTTCCCAATTTGGAGTAAACACTGCACCCCTCATAATCCTAGAGTGTAGCTACTGAGCTCTTTGGTGATGATGATTGACACAACACGTCAGTCTACAGAGATCTGCCACCAGTAACTGATTTGCAGTGGCCCAGTTCAACCTGGAGAGGGAAGCTGCCAGGCGTATTCCTAACACCATTCAACTCGAGTGTCAAGATTTAGGCCAAATGATCTACAATAACACTTAATCTCAATTTACTTTGGAAAGATTTTGTTCTTCAATTACTCCCTGATATGGGCGTTCCCCTGCTCATATTATAAAGGAGGCACAGTGTTGTGGAGCAATGTACTGAAATTTCAACTTAAAATCATCTCTATTGTGCTAAAATCTCCAGTCTCCTAAATGGCATTTTTTTTTTAGGAAATTACAAATAAAATGCTGTATTATTGAATAAGTAAATATTGTATTTTCATAATTGGTGGTAGTTTAAATTTTATAAAACCCACCCAACAACATGAAAGATGAGCTATAGACTTTTCTGGAAAACAAATCATTGGAAATGAAGATTTGTGACTTTGGTGTGCCAAATGTAAGCTATCTACAGGTTATGTTCTGTGCATAAATCCTTTGTTGAACTAATGAACATCATTAAATATAAAGTTTTAAGTCCATGATTTACAAAGTTTCCAAAAATCAATACTTAAATATTTTCTGCTACGTGTCTTAGATTTTAGTACCTCTGTGTCTGTAGTGAACATAGTTCAGTTCTATAGAATTACATGAAGGTGCAGAGGTTCACATTAAAATCAGATTACAGTTTTTAATTGGCTTAGACTTTTTTGCTACAAGGTTTTTAAAGAGGCTCCAATATTGTGTTTTTATTATTTTGCCAATCCTATCAAGTAGCTTTGCAAAGGCACACTAAAGAATACATTATTTACAAATCTATCTACCAGCACCACTTAGTGTGTTTGCACAAGTCCAGTTTAATAAGGCTTGATCAATATTAGATTACTGTTCTGGACATTTGAGGAAATTATTCAATTCCTTAAAACAAACTTGATCCAGCTAAAAATACTGAATCTGCCTTACTAGCTCTTCCCCAAAAGTTGATTTACTGACCACTGATTGATAGTCGTGGTATTTTTAACTCTTAACCTCAGGACGACCTGAATAAGACGGATCATGAGGTGATGAAATGCAAGCATCACAAGAAACATTATGATGAGAAACGCAGTGCCCATCTCCGCAACATACAGGCCCTGGAGGTCACCGTGCAGAACAAGGAGCAGGAACTTCAGGTATGTGGCAAAGATACTAGAGAGGGCGTTTATTTAACATTTGTTCAATCCAATGTCTCGTTTTCATGTTTCTGTTGTAGCTTTGGATCTCTTAAATCTGCAGTGTACATTCTTTTCTTTTAGATGAAAATTATTTTTTTGTTATTTAGACATCTACAACCAAAGCCACAGAAATCTGTCAAGAGCGTCTGGATGTTCGACGGACACCAAAGAGTTTGGACAGTGAGATCAACCGCCTCAAAGTCAAGATAGCCACGCAGCAGGAACAGCAGGGGGACAGAGAGGAAGTCGTAAGGTACTAAAACCCTTTAAATGTAACAAGAATTCAGTTTTGATCAACATTATAATGTGTTGCCATATTTATTTTCCATGTAACTAGATAAACTTCAAGCACAAATCTGTTAACTACATTTGCTTCTTCTTTCTGACCCCATTACAATCTGCTTTTCCACATCCAGGCAGTACAAAGAGGCTCTGGAGAACTACAACAAGATGGCTCAGCAAATGAAATATCTGAACAGCTTCATCAAAAGTCTGGACAATGTGATGAGTCACAGACTCCAGGTTTACTCTGACCTAAGGAGGTTAGTTTAAGAGGGAACATTTGCCTTTACTTTGCATTTTATACAGAAAATGTTTATTCAGTGACAAGTATTCCAGCTCTGGCTGCCACATCTGCATGCAACTCAAACAGTGTACCCCTGTTGGTATATAAGACAGACCAACATTAGCTGTGATTTCGGTGGTAAACGTGCGCACTCAACCAAAGACAAAGAAGTCAGAGGGAAGTGTGATGATGTGCGTGGCTGGAACAGAAGACAAAAGCTGCCATGATTGGCCAAATTTGCATTTAACTTGCAGTGATTTGTCAAAGTTGCACGGCCACACTAAATTTGCAAGTATTGCCTGAATTTGTGTTGATTGTTGCGATCGCGAATCCCAATTTGCTGGAGGGACTGACTCATTTGTATCCTTTCATCCATTTGATTCCTCTTCATTGTGTTTCTTTTATTCAGGTTCCTCTCTGCCCGCTGTAAATACTACTTTGACAGCACGCTGCTCCAGAGAGGCTTTACCGGAAGTATGACATTTGACCATAAGAATGAAACCCTCGCCATCTCGGTAAGAAGGATGTAGAGAATCTTCATGTATTATTTTGCTGGTTTGAACCTAAAGAATAGGCACACCGAATATTAAATTGATATAGGTTGTTCTTCCAGTCTCTTACATTGTAAATCGATTAAAAAAAAAAAAATCCAAGTGTGTAATTTTAGCGCTCACATTTCACTGATTTTTTTTTTTTTTTCCCACACTAGTCTAGAAATTTATCACAGTCATGTATATGAGTAAATACAGTTAGATTCCAAATTCAAATATTTTGTTTAAATAATTGATTTTTATTTCCTTCCTCTTCAGGTTCATCCTGGTCAGGGAAGCAAAGCCGAGTTGAGCGACATGCGCACTTTGTCGGGAGGCGAGCGTTCATTCTCCACGGTCTGCTTCGTCCTCTCTCTGTGGGCCATCACAGAGGCACCTTTCCGCTGCCTTGACGAGTTTGACGTTTACATGGTAATAACATGTCATTGATGCAGAACGGATATGAGTTTGTGTTTTTAAGTTACTTTGTAATGACCGAAGACTTTGACAAGGCAAAGCAAGTTTTATTTATAGCAATTCAAACTGCTTCATGGAGATTAAAACTAAGATGTTATGACATTAAGATCATCAAAGACATAAAATAAGCAAAAGTGAACTATAAATATAAAAGATTGGAGAATTTCATGGTTAAAAGGAGAAATATAACATAGAGAATAAGGGTATTTTATTATATTTAATTAAAGAATATAAAAAGAGAACAAAAATAAGAGGAGGCTGAAAATTCTCAGAAGGCAGTTTGTAAATAAAAATGTTTTAAAAGAGTTAACAGATATCTCGTCTCGGGTTTCCTGATAGTTCGTTCAATAGATGAGGAGCAAAGAATTTAGAACATAGAACTGCAGGACTTTTTTGATGGGAGTAAAGAGTTTCAAAATCTTTTAGTGTGGGCCAGGCTTTTCTTGTTTTTTTCTTTTCAGTTTCAAAGTATAAAACACAAATAAACAGATGAAGACATTTTGCAAAGGCGTATGAAACTCACTTTGTTCGGACGTGCTTTCCAAAGATAACGTTTATGTTTTGTTTCATTAGGACATGGTGAACAGAAGGATATCGATGGATATGCTGTTAAAGGTGGCTGCTGGTCAGCGTTACAGACAGTTCATTTTCCTCACACCGCAGAGCATGGGGTAAGTACTGATCCATCTCCAAATATTTGTTAAGAGTGGTTAGACCACCCAGATGTGTTGAAATTGAATTAGGTTCTGCATATTTTCTCTGTAGATGAGCTATGATGGAGGATTATTAGGGAGCTTTGTGAGTTCAGTGTGCTGCCCAGTTTTCCTGGGAAATTTTTTAAACTCTCAAAAACAGTAACGTTTTAACTTTGTCACTTTTCACCTTTGTTTTTCCCCCCCAAGATCTCTTCCAGTGAGTAAAATCATCCGCATCCTTCGTCTCAAAGATCCCGATCGGGGGAATAACAATGCAGAAAACGGTCAAGAAGAGGAGCAGTAGTGTTGCTACAGGCTAATTCAACCTCAGATGAGGTAAAAAGCCCCCACCGACACCATTGTGGCCTTAATGAAAGCAGTATAAATACTGTTTATACCTTATTTTTGGAAGCAATTGGAAATGTTAAAGAGTTGCTGCCATATTTTTCTTGAATCTCTGGATTTGAGCTTTGACAAGGATTTGTCTGTCCGTTTAAGAGTTTGTAGTGTGTTAAATGTTTTGTAACACCAAGTTCAAGCACAATACATTTGTATATACACAGTTATATTTAAGGAGAAGTTAATTTTATATCTACTTCAAAAGACGTTTTTTTATATTGAAGTAATGGTGGTGCAAATGCAATGCTTGATGTTCATTAAATCAAAATAACAATAACGTGCCTGGGTGGTCTTTGTGTAACATGAAGTGTTCAGGATTGATTTGGAGAGCATCTGTTTTTTATATTATTAATATTTAACCCACGTATATGTCCTGACTGGTGTGACACAATAATTAACTCACTTTACAGCCAGATGATTTTACTGTTTTGTTTTTTAAGGTACATCCCAGAAAACTGATTTTCCTGCCTATTTGCTTCACTTTGTCACATCATAATCTCCCCAGAGGAACTTTTGAGATGTATTTGTTAACTTTAGCAGTGGTTAATTAGAAGTTGACAGCGGGAAAAATGGACAAAGCATGGGAGATGTGAACCTGATACCACATTTTAGCTTATAACACATTAACCCTAACCTGACTCACCAGATGGACTGTTCAGTATATTCTGTCTGATTACAGACATTGAATCAGGCAGATCCAGCTGCACTGCAAGGTTACACTAACCCTACACTTAACTTCTGTGGGTGCTTTTTCTCCAGTTAGCATAGAACTGTGTTTATAAATGATCAGTCACGGTGGAATTGCTGTATTGCAAATAGCAATTCTACTATTTATCACTCAGACCAGTGGTGGGCCCCAGAGGCTTTCAGGACAGCAATGATTCAGACATGTGCTGCTGTTTGGGGGACAAAGTCTTCGATAACAGAAACCCCCCCAAGGAACCCCACTGTAATCAGATACTTAATTTACTTTTTGTAGTTATCAAAATCAGTATTTTTACTTAAAGGTCCCATGTGCTGGTGTGTTTGTCCATTCACACCATGTCTTGGGTGTCCATCAAGCAAAGATTTGATTTAAGATGAATGAAATGAAAAATTTTGTCTCTGTATGGCAGGGGCTCCCAAACTTTTTCATCTCAGTACCCAAATGAGACATTTGCTCCCACCCCGGGACCCAAAACTATGAAACTACATTATATTATTCTAAACCATAAGATAAAATCATAATAGATTTCATGAATCATTTTTGGCTTGGACAAAATATTGAGACTTATATTTTGCAAGAAAGGGTAAATTATTTTATTATGACTGTTTTTTTTTTTTTTAAATAGGTGTTTTTCATATCAATAGCCACATAGTAATTATCATTTACTGGTTGGTGTTGAATATATATTCTAAAAATAAGCTTCACATATTCTCATCATACACCATGCGGTGTACATTTTGGTTCATAAAAGCTGAATGATTTCCTCCTTTAAAACCCACCTTTAAAGAATTTAAAACTAATGTGTTTGTTTCTAAAATCAAAAGTTGTGAATCAAATTACCTCTGAATTATGAGGAGGGATATGTGTAAGTGTTACAACTGTCCCCGGTCTCCCCTGTGATCAGTGCTGCCTGTAAATCCCTGTTTGAGAGGAGTCTGCAGATCAATTTGTTAGCCTTTTTGTGGTTTTTTAATGAAGTTGTTAGAGGTTAAAAAAGTTCTCGTGTTGTCACTGTCGAGTCTCAACGATGTTCCGCCTTGTGCGTGATTTTGCGCACGGGACACAAAGTTTATGATTTATACTGATAACGCACTAACATAATGCCTGCATAAGTTCACGTGCTTTTCCTCTGTCGATGTGACTTTTGTGCACTAAATATTGTGGTTTCCCTTGATGCTGCAGAGGCTTCGTCTCGAGGTGTCGGTCAGTCTGGTCAGCTGAGCTTCAGCTCCGAGCACCTGCCCTCGTACAACATATAAACTCTGTTGGCAAATCTTATGTTTAAAAACTTATCTGCAGAATTTCGCTTTGGCGTCTCGGACACAGCAGTCCTTACAGTCCCTCACGCGCTGCTCTCTGTTCCTCGCTCTGCGGAGCCGGAGGGCGCGTGCAGATGTGAGTTTGCAGGTTCGCGCAAAGATATCAAACTTTATTTATAAAGCACTTTTCATACAAAAAAATGTAGCACAAAGGGCTGTACATTCAAGAACACAAGCAGATGCGGGCCAAGGGATACAAAATAAAAAATAAAAACACTCACAAGCACTCATGTGCACACACCCACACACACAAGGAAACCAAGTGAGGACTCTTAACTACCACACATGACTGAGGAAACGCTATCTTGGATTAAAAATGAGGAAACAGGACCTAAGACCAAACCAATAAAACCATGATAAGATGTAATAAAGGTAATGTGTCAAAGGTTAATTAAAATAAGACACCTTTAAAACCAGACAATAACAGAAAATAAATAAAAAGAGGTCATTAAAAGAATATATTAACTCTGAAACTAAAATAAGAGTTAAAAAAAAAAGAAGGCAAAATGCATATCAAGAGAATAAAACAAAAATCAGCTAAAAGCCAGACTTAAAAGGTAGGTCTTGAGTTTGCTTTTAAAATATGAACAGTAGATGCTGCTCTCAGGTCCTCAGGTAGACTGTTCCATAGACGGGGGCCATAATATTAAAAAGAAGCTTCACCGTTTGTTTTAGATCTAACTTTGGGAGCTATTAAAAGACCACTACCTGAAGATCTGAGGGCTCGACTGGACTCATATGGTAAAAGCAAATCAGATAAGGCCATTAAGGGATTTAAACACCAATAAAAGCACCTTAAAATCAATTCTGAAAGATACAGGTAGCTAATGCAGAGACTTTAAAATCAGTTTAATGTGGGCTCTTTTTCTGGTCTTCGTCAGCATGCATGCAGCTGAGTTTTGAAGGAGCTGAAGCTGTGAGATGCTCTTTTTAGGAAGACCAGAGAGGAGGGCATTGCAGTAATCAATTCTGCAGGTAATAAAAGCATGAATAAGAGTCTGCATTGGCTTGAGAGAGAAACAGAAGATAAAATATATGATAAGATATGAAGCCATTACCTGTTTGATATCATTATTAGTTAGACAGTTATTGAGCAAAAATGATTGTTTGGTCATGGCGGTTGTCTTGAACACCAAAAAAGAAAAAAAATCATTAAGTTGGGCCATTCCCAACATCTCATGAAAATTTCATAAAAATCTGTCCAGTGCGTAATCTTGCTAACAAACATACACTGGCAAAAACATGACCTCCTTGGCGGAGATCACAACATGAAATGTAAAATGAGTATTTACTATTAAATTTGACTTAAATGGCCAAGCTCAAGCCTCCTTTTTGTCACAGTGCATGTGACAGTCTGTGCCCTTATTTGTAAAAAAAAAACAAATCAAAATATCTTTATACATCTGCAAAGACTGTTTGAAACAAAACATTATTCACCAGATAAAAGTTTAAAATCTGCTCCTGAATCGTTTAACCTGACACCCTGAGACTTATCAGGGTCAGTCATGTGAGGATTTGCCCCTTTAAGGGCTCTGTGCCAAATCCTGTTGCACACAAGGCGGTCTACAGGAATTCACTTCAGCTACTCATGCACAAAACGCCTGCTGACAACAGAGTCGACCTCAAGAGGAAACTTCATTTCAAACATCTCTGAGAGCCTCAGCAGGTACAGAGAAACATGAAGCCCAAATCTCTGCCACTGAGGTTGTTTGAGATAAACTCAGCAGCAGCTGAGACTCTGAACTTAAGAGCAACTAAATATGAGCGGCATGTGGACTGTGAGGACCCGAGTGACAGCCAGCCTGTGGAGGAGAGCAGCAGATACAACGGGAAATGTCAAAGAGAAGTTCATTTTGCTTTTCTGACAGAGAAGTATGAGACGCTGATAGACGACGAGGCGCAGGCCAAGGCCAAAGAAGAGAAGAAGAAAAAGAAGAAAGAAAAATACAAAAAAGTCAAGAAGGTGAGAGATGTTTTGTGGTTATGTATTTAAAATGCTCTCTAAAATTTCATCATGTAAGTTTTATGAAAAAACAATAAAATCTTTGAAAATATGTTGTTAACACTAACCCATCAGAGCACTTTGGTAAATTATGTCGTATATGTATGGAATGCTTTCAAAGCATTTTTTTCAGGAGCACTTTGCTTATACTTTAGAAAAGTTGTACTTCAGTGTACATTTGTATTAAATGTGTATTTAATACATTCACACTGAAGTCATACAGTGTTGTTAACACACCAACTGACAGGTGCACTGTCCTAGATTATGCTCTATAGTTATGCATTCTTTCAAGGCATACTTTTAAATGCACTTCAAATTAGTTTTTCTTTAGTATAATATCACATATAAAATATATGTTGTTAACGCACATTAAAATTACTTAAAATGTGCTATAAGGACATTTTTACTGCATGTTTTCATGCAATACTTTGAATACATTCTAAACAGCGTTTCATTAGTACACATGAATGTATAGATATTTTATCATTTTATTAAAAACAATATGATCGTGTACTTGAAGCAGTACTTTGAATAAACTTCAACAAAAAACTTGTACAAAAATGTACTTTTAATTAATGTATTTGGTTGAAATGCTTGTGTCATGAAATAAAGGCATTTGTGTATACAGAAGCACACTTAAATTATACTCATAAAAGTAAGAAAATGAGTGTTGCCCCTTGATTACATGTAGTCTTTTTGCACACTAAAGAGGGGAAACATGGCTGTCTCTATGCAGAACAGATTTTGGCACAAGAGTTCAACAAAGCTGCTTTATTTTAGAAAGGCGTCATATTTTACCCTCAAGGCGGGGGGATTGTAAAACAGTATTAAGACTACACAAGGGTCAGGCTAAATTAATTCAAGCCAAAAGTAGTTTTCTGCTCACACTAAATGCTGCCAGACTGAAGTCAGAGATTACTCTCATTAAAGAGCTTTATGTCTCGCCTCAGTGGCCTCTGTGTCTGCTGCTATAGAGTGAGAAGATCGACATTAGACCAAACAAATGCAAATAAGGTCAGATTATGCTGTGGAGAGGTCTAGTCTACTTCCTGGGAGGTCAAGGAATCAAAGTATAGTTTACAGTCGGACCACATTGGATTAAAGAAAAAGAGCAGAACTGGGTTGTATTCCCATTTTACAGAGACATTTTTGTTTGTTTTTTGTCTTTTTCAAGTCATTTTTGGACTTTCATGTTTTTGTTGAGTAGAGGAGAAAGTTAATAAATTTGAGGCAAGATGTATGCAGAAAAGATATTGGGTTTTGTTCACTATGTGCACAAACATAACCCACAAGGCTATCGGCACCCCTGTTTTTGGTTTAAAAACTCATTTGAGGTAGTCACAGTAACAGTTTTGAGTATCAACAAGTAACCACTAGTTATAAACACAGTAGTATCTATACATGTATGTATGTAGGGGGGTTACTCCTCAATATTGGTGGCTTCTCTGTCCCCTGGATATAACTCAAATTATTTTTTTAAAGCAAATAAAATTTATTTTGCAACAGACATGTATATTAAGGTCTTCAATGCAGTATTAATTAAAAAAAATGCATGTGGCAGAGTGGACTGCATCACATAAATCCACACTGAGGATGGGACCACTTTGGGGCAGAAATTCTGGGGTTCAGAGAGAGGGGAGCATACATTTTTGGTTTTGAGGTTAATACAATTAATACCTTTGTCCTACTCTCAATGTTCCCCTTGTTCTAATCTTTCTATTCATTTATTTCTTCTCTTTCTTTAAATTAGTTGTGGTCCACCCGTAAATTATACTTTTGTACCCTGGTCTTGAAACTCTCCAACAATCAAAGTAAATAGTTTTACAGCCCTAACATGCCTCTTTCAGCGGGTTTATAAACAGAATACTACAGTTTATTTTGTGGAGATAACATGACAAGGTAATCTACTTTAACATTATCAGTGACCTGTTTTCCAGAGAGCCCTCTGTCGCACGTGTTTGACAATGAAATGTTTTGACAGTGAGCAAGCACACTTGTTTTGATTCATCATTAACAGTCTGGGAAATTTCTTGTAATCAAGTCATAAATAATTGGCAGGGAGTCTCTTATGCCCTCATTGTAGGTAAGTGTTTACTTTACACCAAGGACAAAGAAAACACCATAAAACTTTGAATTTAATCCCATCACAGTCTGTGGTTTACAAAGTCCAATTCCAATCATTTGTCCTATATTTATAAGTAGAGGACGTGGGTGGGACTGGGTGAGTGAGCTATTTTTATTTATTTGTCTTTTTGTTTTTTTGCTTGTAATATGTATTGTTTGTATGTTCTGTGATTCTGTTTATGTTATTTATGTTGTAACTTTGTTTTTTGGGACCCCCTCGATAATGAGATGCTGCATCTCAAATGTGATCTTTGACTAAATTCAAATTCAACTGAAATTCAATAAAGTTGGAACATCAAGTAAAATGAAAAAAAAAACTGCATACAATGATTTGGGAATCCTTTTTAACCTATATTTAATTAAATGCACTACAAAGACAACATATTGAATGTTCAGAGAATCTGGTAAAATCTCTGCATGTAAGGCTCATGACCTTTGATCTCTCAGGTGGACGAACATCCTTCTGTAAAGAATATTACCACATGGGCTCAGGAACACTTTGGAAAACCATTATCAGTTAATACAGTTTACCTACATCTACCAGTGCAAGTTAAAGCTCTACTATGCAAAGCTAAAGCCGTACTGTATTTCAACAACACCCAGAAACACTGCCGGCTGCTCTGGGCCTGAGCTCATCTGAGATGGACTGATGCTAAGAGGACAAGTGTGCTGCGGTCTAATGAGTCCACATATCAGATTGATTTTGGAAATCATGGACGTCCTGTCCTATTGAGTAAGGAGGAAAAGGAACATCAAGATTCCTATTAGCTCAAAGTTTAAAAGCCAGCATCTGTGATGGTATGGGGATGAGTTAGTGCCCATGGTATGGGTAACTTACACCATTAATGCTTATTTCAGCAAGACAATGCCACATTCTGCACGTTACAACAAGGTTGCTTCATCGTAATTAATTGCAGGCAGTGGACTGGTCTGCCAGTCCAGACCTGTCTCATATTGAATATGTGTAGCACATTATGAAGCACAAAATCTGACAAGGAAGAACCCAGACTGTTGAGTGACTGAAGTCATACATCAAGCAAGAATGGAAAAGAATTTTACCTACAAAACTTCAACAACTGTTGTCCTTGGTCCACAAATGCTCATTTAGTGTTGTTAAAAGGAAAAATGATGTAACATGGCGGTAAACATGCCCCTGTAACAGCTTTTTTGGAACAGGTTGCAGGCATCAAATTCAAAATGAGTGAATATTTGGGAAAAAAAAAGTTTATCAGTTTAAACATTAAATATCTTGTTACTGTTGTGCATTCAACGGATTATTGCAAATTATTGTATTCTGTTTTTATTTTCATTTTACATGTCATTAGAATTGGGGTTTGTTGTACCCTTGGCTGGTGCTGCTGCTTAAATTCTGAAATATTAAACCTTTTTTCCTGACATGTGCAATCACTCCGAACTTACATATTAATTGTTTATAACTAAAAATACCCTTATTCATCCATTTTTGTCTTTTCTGTCTTACAGCAGTTTGGGTAAGTTGAAACGTCAACACCATTTCTATCAAATTAATGATCATTATTCTTCATTCAGATCATTCAAATGCATTTTAATAACTCAGCATTTAAGCCTTTAAATCTATTCAGTGGTTGATTAGAATGATTCAAACTAGAGGGATTTCTGGATTGTAATCAACTTTCCTCCATGAATCATGCAAATAATGTTCGAGGCACAATAACACATCCTTTCTACAAGCAGGAGAAAACAGTCGACAGACATTTTTATTGTTCAAATAAGCTGTGTAGATGAACTTATTTTAAATGGCACGTGAGGGTTAACTTTAAAGCTCATAACAAATCAGTAAGACCTTTTCTTGCACTCTCCAGTCATGAAGGGGGATTGTTTTTGTATAATTTTTCCAGATCATCTGACTTCCTGTATCCGCCTCGGCCGCTCAGCCCTTTCCTGTTCCAAGAGGTCAGGAGACAATAGTTCTCAGGAGGCTTTGTTCATGTTTTAGGGCTAAATACAGACCGTACCTCTCCTCCTGTGGTGCTATTGTTCTCAAACACTACATGAAGGTTTTGCTTTTAGGTGTTTCTACCTGATTTCACATCCCGACTTAACCTGAATATTTGTTTAACCTAATTCTTTTAAATCACAGAGAATGCTGTCTTGTTTAATCTTCACTCTGGTTTCAGTGTTACATTTCTACAACAGGGAAAGTGATTGTGACGTGATTGAGTGGGGGGCAGTCACATGTTTAAAAAACACAACCTTGATTGATGATGATTTAATTAATCTCATTACTGTTATTCTCCCTGAGGTAAAGCTTTGACATGTGTGCTTCTTTCAGAATGTTGGAAAGGCAGTGCGTGTCACCTGGAAGTGTCTGATGCTCGGTCTGTACAATTTTGCCCTCGGATACTCTACTCCAATCACAGTGGCTGCCACCTTTGGTCCTGACTTTCACCCAGGCAGGAACACAAACTGAGCAGAGCCACATTCATCTTACCCTGATTCTTTGCAAAACTGCTGTGGACATCCCAAAAATCTCACAGATGCAGACCAAAGACTTTGAACATGTGAATAATGTTTCTGTAATATAGACTCTATACTTCTTGATTTGCACAAACTGTGATCATAAGACACATTTTCACTGAAGTCATTTCACAGCATGTTGACATCTGTTGTCAATGATTTACTTGTTAGCATCTGTGCTTTCTCATTGTGACCAGGAGCGCCTTATGGGGGGGAAGTTAGGGGCCCTAAAAAAGATACAGACATTTCCTTTCCCCCACAAAAGCCTGTTGTAGCCATGAGAGGGGACGCTCTTTAGACTCAACTGACAGAAAATGTATTTAGTTGTTTTCATTAGAAGATAGTAACTTTTAATAATCTTCTGTTCTGATAAACTCCTCTTTTCCGTCCTGTCTCGAAACTGTGAAGGTGCAGGCGTGTCCTGCTCTCAGCCACCAGTGAGGAGTGTAAGAGCTCCGCCTGATCTGACATTTAACTGTATTTTTTTTTAAGTTACTTTAATTTAATCTTATTTTATTGATGAAGATTAACAAAAATGTTCTGTGTATTCTAGGTCACACCAACAATAGTTAAATCTCTTACATGTGGTTTATAATGCAGATTTGTTGTATGTTTTAATTACTTTTAAACATATAAACAATAAATAAAAATAGTTCAGACTGAGAGATGTCCTTCAAAACAAGTCTAATATAGATTTAAATTTTATATTCAACTGTACACCTGACTTTCTCCACAACCTATCCAAATATAACAGTTACAGACTGTATTGTGATATAGAGTTGTTGAAAAATGTTTTTTAAAAAGTAAATAGACGTTTGGTATGTGTTTAAATCTGTCAGTGAGTTTTACATCACAAAGTTATGAAGACTTATTAAATAAGTAATAAAATCAAACATTTTAGATTCCAAAAATGCCCAGAAGTTGCTCATATAAAGTCATTTCAACATTACTGAGTAATTTAACTGAGTTATAGTTTATACTTTCTCCACATCTTTAAGGTTATCATAGTCTTTAAACAGACAAACTAGACTTTAATAATTAACTTGAAAAAAGTCACCGCAAAGCGTTGAAGCAGATTTGATTGATCAGATTTGTTTTTGGTGGCATTTGTAAGTTTGTTAGTTTGTTAGAAGGATAACTTGAAAAGTTAAGAGCAGATTTTGATGAAAGTTTTAGGGAAAGTTGGTCAGGGCACAAGGAAGAGGTGGAAGAATTTATTAGATTTTGGTGGTGATCAGGATGTGGAGCCAGGATTTTTTTCAAGAATTTGATAACATTGTGAGATCAGGCAGTTTTCCACACTTTTGCTGATAACTCGCCCAAAAATGTTGGAGATGCTTTGGCAGAGGATTGTGCTCTTGGGTCGCTTCAAGTTTTATGTCTTTAATGTACTTACTGTCATAATGTCGTTGTTTATAACTCTGTAAATCACTTTGTATTGTTTTATGTAAGAATGGTGCTCTATAAATAAAGTGGCCTTGCCTTGTCTCATACTGTGGAAGAGACCAAAGTGTTATCCTTTCATGGGGTCCACAACCCCTTGCAGCCCCCTGGTTGTACTCTACATAACAGCTCGATGCTGTCAGCACCTGAACCAGTTTTTTTTTGTTCGTTTGTTTTTTGAATTATTTTGAAGAAAAAAAAAAACATAGGATATAATTAAGTCTCGGTATGTGCATATACGACAGGATATAAATTAAAAAAGAAAACATCAGTTAAAACAGTACTTCGGCCTGAACAGCTTGAATATCTATTTATTGGAGTTTAGAAACAAGCCCATGGCTCCCTCTGATACTGTGTTCTGGTGAGTTATACTATGCACAACTTGTGTTTATCCACAGAGAGGGGATATTCTTAAAGTCACACAGTTGATGAGCTTTTACAATGTTAAACAATATTTTCTACCAATGTGAAAATTGTCATCGATATCAGTACATAAGCACAGAGCAGCAGCCATCATCCATCTACTTTTATATAACTAATCCCAAAGTCATGGAAGGGCCCAGAAGAAGTAAGCAAAGAAATGGGGCAGTCTTAATTCAAGCAAAGAAATACTTCACATTACTTGTTTTGACCCTCCTCTTTTAACATGGTATGAGCCTTTGTTTTGCAGTATTAATGTTGTTGAGGGCCTTGGGAATCAGAGTCAGACCATTTACTCGTGCTATAGAGCAAGCGGTCCACCAAACCATGTAAACATGAAGTAAAAATAACAGACAGGGGTACAGCGTGTCAAAGACAGTAAATAAAGAGCTGGTGCAGTGATAGAGACGCTTACTCATACTGGCACCCTCGTGTGGCCTCCTTTGGTAATGAAAACTCACAAAAACCTGGCATATATAACACAGTGAGGTAGAACTTGATAGCAAGTCACAGGGCCAAAATTCAGATATGAAGCCATTCATACATACACACTTAAGGGCAATTAAAATCTACCCATTAACCTGATAAGCATGTTTCTTGATCTATGGGAGGAAGCTGGAGTAACACACACATGTACGGAGAGAACATACACAGTAACCTGCCCAGGGATTTGACCCCTCAAGTCCGTTTCTCTGGCACTTAGCACTACCTGCTGCACTACAGTATTGCCCAACAATCTGCTCAAAGGAGTTAAATTGAAAATCAACCTACAACATGTACATGGTGCTTTTCTAGTCATTCAATCTCTCAAAGTGCTTTGGATGATGTAGAAACACACCAGTTTTCACACTGTTTGTTGATATTAACATCTGATGCAGCAGCTTAAGTGGTGAAGTATCTTGCTCAATGTATTTCAAGGTGGGGTTAAACCCCCTCTTTCCGATTCAAAGAAAACTGAATCCACCACTGAGCTGCATCGGGCCCTCAAGACGCACTATGATATAAAGTGTCATTCATAACGTGACAAATAGTGTGGTAATGTAGCAATAAGTGCTGTTGCTGTGCAGTTACAGGGTTGGTTCATATCTAAGGTGGGATGATGAGTGTGTGCATGGAGGCCAAAGAGGGTCTTGGCAGGGTTAAGCTAATGAAGTGGCTGGTGTGTACATGGTCTAATACCACTGCTTTTATATGCAGGTGTCAGGGCTGTCACCATCTGAGCTGGTTTGTTGTCTAAGATGCCAGCACTGCTTTCCATAATGCAGTGGTTAGTTGCATTTTCATCATTTTTATTGTGGCTTATTTTAATTTAACCTCTTTTCAACACAGTGTAAAATCCCCTTTTATGTTTGAATCCACTTCTACTTGATGCTCTTTTGTGCTGATTCAAAATGATGAATCCATCTTGCAAATCTTCCACCTGAAGTGATTGTTCCTTGTCAGAAAATGACTAGGCTTATCAGCATGCGTTTAAGAAACAAACAGACCCTTGCTGCAAAGTGTGGATTAGTTGTGCTGAAAACAAGAACAGACTGCAAGCCTCCGACAAGCACGAGTGTGACAGAAGAAAAATCTGTTTAATCACCCTCCAATTGTTCCTGAAAGGTTCTGCCCTTCACAAACATTTACTATAGGACGCTGCCCAGACATACTTGACCTACATCACATTGGTTTGTGAAATGTCCATCTGGTTTGTCAGAATAGGAAAACCTGGCACCATAATCAATCAGGGAACCAACCAGGTCACACCATTGTGGTGTACTGAAAAAAACTGAACATGATAAACTTTGATGATTTCAGTAAATTTTTTCAATCTTAATTTCATCCATTAATGTTTGAATCATCAGGCTCCTCAGGTGCTTGCACTGAGAGTATTGGGGTCTGCAACACATAGACCAGCTACAGTATGTACCCTTTTGTCCATCTTCACTGGGACAACTGGGACTGTTTTTAACTTGGACTCAGTTTTGTACTCATTAATGACAAAGTGTTTCCCATTTTACCAGTTTTTTTTTTTTTTTGTATTGTTGTAAGTATTTGTTTACTGAAGAGGAAAACTGTGACAGCACTTTAGTGCAATCATAAAAAAATACCATACATCCTAATGTATCTAAAATAAAAGAAACCCTCTACTATACTAACTTCTGCTGTCTTCTTCTACATCGTTACCAAAGATTCATCTCTGTCTTTGATTTTATTTCTTTAAAATTCCAGACATTTCATTCATCTAAAGCAAAATATGCTTCTTATTGGAGCTGGAAAACTTTTAATGGCTCAAAAGTATGTTTCACAGGAGGAAATTATTCAGCTTTTATGACCCAAAATGTACACAGCCTGGTATATATGTAAAGCTTATATGAATAATATTTACACAACACCAACCAGTAAATGATCCTTGATATGAAAAACACTTACTAATAAATAAAATGCTCACATGGGTAATCTTAGCAAAATTGGCTGTGACTTTTCTTTCTTAATGTTTTGAAGTCTTGTTTTAGGCGTTTGTTGTTTTATTTTTATTTTTTGACAGCGTGTGTTTGTCTAAAACAGTTGAATGTGCTGCTGTCTTGGCCAGGACACTCTTGAAAGAGAGATTTTTAATCTTAATGAGGTTTTCCTGGTTAAACAAAGGTAAATAAATTAATTAATTTAAAAAAACACTCATGATAAAATAATCTACCCTTCTTTGCCAATACTAAGTCCTAATATTTTGTTCAAGTCAAAGATGGTTTATGAAATCGATTATGGTTGTATGTAACGGTTTAGATCACATAAGGTAGTTTGCGCCGAAAAAGCTTGGGAACCCATTCATGCCAAAGTATTGGGAGCAGGACCTAAACCAAGCCTCTTCCCAGGTTCCTTAAATTCTTACCTGGTCATTTCCTCCCTTTGTTTCATTAGCGTGAGGCACAGAGCTGAGAAACAGGCAAAACCTCTGGTGTACATTCATCATTCTTCAAAGATCAGACTCATCGATCAGCATAGACTGTCCGGAGTCCATGATGTTACAGTTCATGGACAGTCCTTCGTCAGCATCCAAGTTTTGCAAAATGCTGAAATGCGCCTCATTGCCGAAACCAGGCTGTCCACCACCAGAGCATCCAGACTGATTGGGTCCGAAACACAGGCCTTCTTCAAAAAAGTGAGTCCAACACATCATGTTTCCTCTGTTGTTCTTATTCAGGCTGGTGCATCGCTCCTCCTCAAACCTAATACATCCGACTGATCCTTGTCCTCGTTTGCCTCAAAACTGAGGAAGGCCAAAACCCATCAGCTGATGTAGCCTAGTTATGGGGATAAGAGTTCATTGGCCGGTCACTGCCGCAGCGGCGCATCAATGACCGAAACACACCGGCAGCTCCAGAGAGCCCCTCACTGCCATTCATAAACTCTCTGGCTGCCCCGCAACCTCAGAAACACGCTCCCCTGAACTATAAAAACAAGGACAAACTTTTCTGTCAGTAGCCTCAGCACACCTTTGCCTCATTAGTAAGCCCGCTTCCGGATGACGTCATCCATATCAACTACAACAGGGCTCGTGATCAAAAGCGATAGTCCGACTTTATCGACACTATTTTATCACTGCGAAATATCGAAACATCGTCAAAAGAATAAATACAACTTTAGACGAATAAAAAATTATTTAACTTATAAAACATAAATAAGTTGGTAGTACTACTACAACTAATAATAATAATAATAATTAACAATCAAACTTACTATCGTTCTCCCTCAGCACAATTGATGCTTCTGCACAAACATCATTTGGACAAAAGAAGTTAATGAATAAATGGCAATGCAACATAGTTTGAGTAATTTTTCTTTCCTTGCTTTACCCTTCAGATCTTTGCTCAAACATTGAGAGAAACTGCATCTTCATGTAATCAAATCTCATTTTTTTTCTCTATTTCGCAAGATGTGCGACCTCCACGTTAATTAGAAATCATTTTATTGATTCACATCCTCCAATCCATTTAAAATCTAATCCATCGATCCACTTGTTCACTCATCCAGCCTTTCAAAACTCAGATAAATCACTTGATCCAGGCTTTACCTTCACTTATATCAGGCCGTTCTGCCCCTTGGTCTCCTTTAATAGCAGGTAAGAGCACCTAATAAATTGAGCTCAGCTTCTATAAGCTTGTCACAACCAAGTCTTCGCCAATCCAACTGATGTCTGATTGTCTCAGTATCTTTCATAACTGGGGGCTTTGGGGGTTTGTCGTTCCTGGGAGCTACGACGGATCCCCAAGAGGTTTCCCAGAATTGTTAGTGGCTACATGTTATAAATTCCAAACTTCAAATTCTTCTTATAACATTACTTATAAAAAAAATGATCAAATTCATCTTGATGATGGGGTGGCCCTTGCTTGTTCTCTTGCTTCATACTGCCCCTTTACAAATAAACATGAAACAAAAAGAGTTATTTATAGATTAATAACATTTGTTTAACAAGTTGAGTCCTGAGGCTTGCATTCAGTAATCAATCATAGGAAAAGAACAACAAAGTCAAATAGCAGTTCACAATTTATTTACTGAATAAATTTGGACAAAACACCAGAATCTGTTACAATACAATCAGAACATCTGAGGCAGATATCCCACCATGCACCACCCCCCTCCATGAAACAAAAAGGACTAAACATTAGCACCAAATCAGCACCAACTTAAATAAAAAGGTAGCTCAGTCTACAAAAACAAAAAAAGCAATAGTTGTTTTAATGAAAAGCAACTCAGAAAAGTAGCAAAGAGAATTTTCATGGTTTTTAAACTTTTATTTAGAAAACAAGCACCCTCCACCCCCCACCCCTCCTCCCTCCCCCTGCTAGGCAGGCTATAGCATTCATGGGGCACATGCCAATGACTAGTTTTAAAAAACACAAATTCAAGTAACATTGAGATACGACAAAACATGTCCACTGGTACCCATTCCGAGTGTGATCGTGTCACAGAACCTACGCAGGCAGTAGAAAACTAACATGAGGTCCTGGAGTGAGCATGTCATAGCAATACTATCACTGAATATCTCGTATCAAGTTTTGAAAAAGGAAATGAGGGAGACCGGGTGGCATGGGGCTTGTCAGGGCACCAGAATACTGGCACAGAAGATATTGTGTCTATTATAACTTCAGACAGACGTGTTCCTCTTCAAGCCTGTCCTGTGTCAAGATATTGCCTACATCATACATGAAAAAGGAATCTCTGAAAGAAAACCCTGCAATGTAGTTTTAAATATATATATTTATTTATATATATTTTAGATTTTTATATATATATAGCTGTTACAATTTAAATAAATGTTACGTTCTCCTTCCTACAACTGAAGAATGAATTTAAATAAGAGGAAGCTAATTTTAAGAAGGAATCATCCATTCACCTAACACATCAAGTGCATGATGCCATTTGTTGGCTTACCAAGAAAAACAGTTTCAGATTGAGGTCGAGGGAGTGACTTTAAAGCAGCAGTAACAGAGTGAAATAGCTTCGAACACAACAAAAGAAGTGACTTGTTTATAAAAGTCAAATCACTGAAACACAAAAGTGTGGAGGTGAAAAAAGGGTGAAAAATCTGAGTCAAAAGATGCAACTGAGTAAAAATGACTGAAAACAAGGCCATCAAAGGGTTTAGTGAGAATGTCAGATTAATTAATAAAAACACAGACTAATGAGGGAAAACAGAATACAAAGACGAGGTCAACCATGTTAATGATAATGAAAAAAAGCTGCTCCATTTATTAACCACTGATCCCAGGTCAGATAGAAACACCCTCTGTTTAACATTAAAGCATAACAGTGTTTTTTTCTGATCTTCAGCCTGTGGTTTAAATTGTAAGCACCTAAAATTATGACAAAAAAAAGGAAAGGTCTGACGATGCAGTTTGTCAGTTTTTTAAATTGTTCTCCTTGGTTTCCTGTTCATGTCCCTTCATGCTTCCCATAGTGTCAAAATGGTGAATGTGTCTACTTTAATAAGCACCACATTAAACCAAAACAGAACATTGCTACATTGTTTGCAACTTGCATGTCTGGTGGCATCTTCCACAAACAGGAAGTGCCTCACCAGGTGACGTAGAGATGCCATTTGTCATGCCAGGCTCAAGGTTTCCATGAAATGGTGGAAAAGGAAACAGGATGGAAACACCTTTATCATGAGTGACAAATGTTCACCTATTTATCTCTAAACTACTGTTTTTGGCTCTGCTGTGAGCGTGGCGAGCCGACCGTGGCGGAGTCATTTGTTTGTGCTTTCTGTTTGCTCAGCTGAAGAACTGCTCCAGCTCTTCTTCCATGTTCACCTCAGGCACCATCTGCTCCTGCTCTCTTTCTCCCCTGCCGTGCCCCGCAGCGCCCCCTAGTGCCCCAGAGGAGGCGAACCAGGGGTGCTCCAGAATCTCCCGAGAGGTGAGGCGCTCTGCAGGTTCCCGGCGGAGGATGGAGCGGATCAGGCACTTGGCCTTGGGTGTGAGAGTCTCGGGGATGTTGAAGTGGCCCCTGCGGATTTTACTGAACAGAGAGCCGGGCTCAACATCATGGAAAGGGTATCGCCCCACGAGGATTGTATAAAGCATGACGCCCAGGCTCCAGACATCAGCTGCCTTCCCCGAATAGCTGCCGTTGGCATTGAGGATCTCAGGACTGACATAAGCAGGGCAGCCATGTTTGTCTGACAGAGAGTCATCATGACCGTCCAGGATATAAGTGTCCTCCAGGCTCTCCAGTTTTACAAGGCTTCTGCAGACACATAAGAGAGGAGAAACACATTAAGCATGACGATAATATTGTACAAAAACATATGGTATCACCTCATTATTAAAAGCTATAACTATCATAGCTCCTAGGGGAGGTAGAGCGCGTTACACTTCAGGTCAGGGGTTTCCAAGTACTTTTATCAAGGGCCACAAACAAAAAAAATATTTGGTCAGTTTTATACAAAAATATGTGTCCATGGCCCTTTAACAACCTTCCAACCTCCACCAAGAGAAAAATCCCTCCACTTCTTTTGTTGCCTGCTCCATCTTTTAGAAAATGTAAGCTTAAACCAGAGCTAGAAAAAAAATCCTCAAATGATGTCAACAGGAGATATGCTATCTCTCAGCCAAAAGACGCTCCCTAAATCAACTGTTGCTTAACACACTGGAGTCTCCAGGGTAAGGAACATGTCTAGTTAAGCCTGGGCCACCACAGTGAACATTAGAGCACAGCCCTGGAAAGCTGAGGCCACATCAATTTCCTGAGGTGGGTATGGTTGGACACGGCTAATGAGGATCTACATTCAAACAGCCTGTTATGAGCAGGGATGAAACAGGAGCGTTTGAAGGCATTGAAAAATACGATATCTCTGAGTATACTTAGGCAAGAAACTGCTACAATACGATCAGGGGCATCTGGGACCAATGCTAACTTGTTTACGAGAAGTAAAGAAAGGGACCTTTAAGGATTTTGGGGTGGCCATTCAGTTTCCAGGGAGCTCCTGGTCATGATGAGAACAATGGCACATGCATAATAGAAATCAGACAGACAGCTCATCTTCATGTACAGACTCAAAACAAGCTTGAACTGCATTGAACTGGCAAGCTTTACAGGAAGTTGCTTGCGAAGAGACGACATTCGTGTAAAAGGCTTTGTAAAATAGATCTATAAATGGAGAGGGTAGCACAGAAAATAAGCTTGATCTATGCTATTTCCTGATATTATCCATTTGTCATTTTTCATCAGTAGAGCCAAGGCTGCATAGTCTAATGCAGGCCATATTCAATGTAAAGTCTAGAACAGAGTTCGTACTGATGTATAAATCACAGTCAGTTTTTTAGGAGTCCCTAAGAGAGAAATCAGTTTTCCTGCTGTATGATTCATATTGCATTCATCTAAGTCCACACCGTGAAATTTCTGTGCACCATGTTGCTCTTTCGGTACCATCAGCTTTTGCCATGTTCGCTTGCACTTCTGCAACTTAACTTGCTCGAACCCTGCAGAATGTTGCAAAGAGAAGACACAAAGCCTTGAGAGCTGCACTACTACCACTGCCTGGTATTTTTTTTTTTTACAAAGAAATCTTTTCTAACAGATCATCTCTACATTGGGTTTATTAACTTCACAACAGACCAGTGTTTAATTTTAATACAGGATTCTGAATGATCTTAATGACAGAAAAATACAAAAAAAGCCCTGCCTGTGACTGTTTTTCTTCTTGTTTTAGCATTTAGCTACAGTGCATGTCAACAAACTTTCAGTGGTGTCAGGTTGTGTGGAATACGTGATTGTCGTGGCTGCCCATGGGGCCATGACAGAACATGGTTGATTACTAATATTGAATATTTTTTGCTAAGATGTATCAGCCGACTTATTAGAGGAAAAAAACAGGTATTAATGGTGTGACATTTTTTACAGGATATTACAATACATTTACCATTTGGAATTTGCTGCAGGTTGATTAAAATGTAGCCACAGGGCATGGCTGGCCCCTAAGCCATAGCTTGAACATCTCTTCTCTGGGTTCAAGTTTGACATAACCTTGACTAAGTTAAAAGCAGTGATAACAGGCATAAATGTACAAAAATCATTCAAAAAACACCCCAAAATAAAAAAATAAACACATTTACAGGCTGACTGATGGTCTGAGAGTTCATGAACTGAACAAATGAGTGAATAATGAGACTTTATTCTTCTTCTCTGTCCTGTAAAAATAACATTTATTTGGACTTTGCTGTAAAATAGCAGTAATGATACCCTTGAGTGCTGATAATAATGACATGTGGTTAAGATGCATTGTCACTGAAGAATCCTGAGGGGATGAAGTAAAAGGATTTTCCACATTCATGGTAAGAGACACTTGTAATGTGCTTGTAAATGCTGCCATCAGCGTGTGAGGTCCATGAGAGTCGATACAGCAGACATAGAGCCAAAGAGTAAGATAGTATCTAACTACAGAGAGCTCCCAGGACAAAGAAAACCAAGAGGTGCATGCTTGGACACATTCAAGAATGCATCCTTTCTTTGCCAACTGTAGCACATGTAAACACTTTTACATTTTCAAAAACAATAAGTTTTCTTTAGGTTTCATTTCTTTCACATTTAATAAAGAAAGGAAAATCAATTCCTAAACCTCCTAACCTGAGATTAGGAGCCATATCTTTTATTAATAATACTTACCATTATTACGATTAAACTGAAAACTTAGAACTACACAAGAGGGGCTACTCAAATAAAGAGGAAAAGAAGGGACATATATCTCAGGGGGTGTGAGGCTCCGTCATCTTTTAGATTGTCAAAATGAGTGAGCCTGAAGGGTTAATTGTATGGTATTCTATTTGGATTGTGTCAATGTGAACAACTTAAATTGATTTCAATTTTGGGCAATAATGTCTGCCCTGGTTTGTGGGGCCCTGGGACAGCTTGAACACTTCAAATGTCTAACTGTATTTTTGTGTTGGCAGTGTACACAACCTCAGCTTCAGAGCACTTTTTACCAGCATGTAATGGTAGGTGAAGGTGACTTTCCCTTCCTTTGGTGCTATCCATGAGGAAAAATCCAAGTCAGATCTATTATTCCCCTGCCATTGTTGTTGACAAATCCAATGCTCCTTATTCATTTTGATCATTCACCGACTGGAGGTGACGTTGACACACATAGCACTGTTCCAAAAGATAAACTGTTTCCAACTGTGAGCACCTATGAGGGCCTTTTTCTGTCCAAAAAGTCGAGAGCTGCGAAAACACTGGACCACACACTAGCCTTGAATTGAAGGGCAATACACAGAGGCTATGGACACAAGCTCAAACAGCTGAGAACCACTGAAATGTCTCATGATACTTATGTAGGAATCAACAGGTCTGATCATGCACCTCTGTAAATTCTATTCAAGGGACAAGCATTTTTACCCACTGTAACAACAGTGTCATAAAATCAAGTCAAGATGCAAGCACATCTTGAAAAGCCTGCTTAGGGATAATTCAGTCTGCTCTTGCTACTGTTGTTCTCTGTGCAGACGCCCCAGCAATGTGTCACACACTGGGATTGAAGCCAAATCAAGCCTTTATGTCTGCACAAAGTTTGTCTCTTTGACTCTTCAGCCAGCAGAACTGAAAAGATGTCAGAGGATTCTTGACAGTTCCGGGAGTAAATGTGACTTAGCACCGTCCTTCATGATGGCTCCTAAAATTCAGCCCACATCAATCATTTATTGGGAGTGGGTGGCTTGGCATCCCGGCAGCAGTCTGGTGTAACATTCAAGGTCACTGAACCAGTACTGAATATGTGAGGGAGCTCAACTTCACTTTTCCAAAGTAAGAGCCAAAGGATGACGTCACACTTAAAGACAGAGAGCTGCGAGGTGAAGTCTGTGTCTGGCTGCATAGAAGTGTCTTTAAAAAATGTATTCACAAATGCTGAAAAGAGCAAGAAAACGTCTGGTCTGACAAAATGAATTCAAATACGATATTTATGTTATGATAAAAAGGGAACTATACAGTTGCTATGGCAACAAATACCTTCATTTTGCATCATGTAGTAATCGGATGCATCCACCAGGGGTCAGTGAGCACATGTGTGAATGTGAATTTGGAGCTTTTTCATGCTGATCTCCACAGAAGTGCAGCAGTAGCTCCCTGATTACTGCTTGTCATTTATGAGCATTTAAGAACTAAACTGCAATAGCTCACAAAAAAAAAGTCATGGCAGGCATATTATAAAAGGTATACATTGAGTCACTCATGATTTAACCCTCTGCCAAAAAAAAAAAGCCCAAGAAGACATAAAGGGCTCAAGTTTCCTGTACTGTGCATAACATCTGGGAGAGGCATGTCAGTCCTGCATAGTCTCAGTTTACACTATCATCAGTGTAAGCTGAGAAATAACCCGGATAATACTAACAGGCCTGTCATGTTGCACCCAAAATGCACTAAAGAAACAAAAAAAACACAGACAACTTGCACAGCGACTCAACAATTTCATGAGAACTCACCTGTCCTCATTCTTGAAGACAAACTTCCTCAGTTTCAGGTCCCGAAGGACCAGTCCATTGTCGTGGCAATGTGCCACAGCCGAGGCTATCTGATAGAAGAGTCTGGCTGCTTCGTCCTCCCGCAACTTCTTGCAGGTTCGGACAAAAGAGTGCATGTCTCCATAGCTCCTCTCAAAGAATACGTAGGCTCGAGTTTCCCCGAGCAAGATCTCCAAGATTTGGTTAATATGTTGGTGCTGGCCCAGGGCAAAGTAGGCCGCCAGAGACTCCTGGTATCGGCCAACCTCAAACACCTGCAATGATAGGAAAGAAAAACGTTCATATTTACAATCTGAATTCAATATAAACTGTATTAAAATGGGTGTGAAATATCAATGTCATTACAGGACTGTAAAGAACATTGTTTCAAAAGACAGATATTGGGACATGAAAAGAGTATATACTTATAGACAGACAACTTTGAAATGTTTACCACACACGCATCGTGTGTGGTAAACATTTCAAATGTCTACCACACACACATGCGTGTAGCTGACACCGCTTTTCAAGAATTTCACAGTAAAAAAAGACTTTTTAACACCTTTATGGTCTTTGGTATCAAATTTAAGTCCTTTTCAGGCTTGTCAAGGATCTCCAGGGACCCTGTCAATACTAATGCAGGCTTTTTCCTAGAGATACATGATCTTGGACTTTTGCCGATATTATTGAACAGGTTACTGCCAATATCAACATTTCTTTGTCAGGATCCTTACTTCACTGAAATTGACCTGTTCTATTCATTTTTGCTGTTAATTTTTGTTAGAAACCAAGTAACAAGAAAAACAGCATCTCATTTTCTGATAGATGACGTTTTTATTTCTAAATATAGCCAGTGAAAATAAGAGAGGTATCATGGCATACAGTCTGTCAATATTACAGCCTGTAACTGGAATGACCCCACTGCCCTTTATGGTGATATATTAGGTCAATATATCAGTAGTTAATAGCAGAAGAAATTTCAACATCTGCTGACACTCACAATCCACTGTATAAGCTATTATCTGCTAATAATGATATCATTATACTGTTAATATATGCTGTTATAGGCCGATAAAGATATTGTGCCCTCCTGCTGTAAATCAAGCTGAGAGCTCAAAAGTCTAAAAACATAGAAGGTCAGCATCACCCACCCGCCTGTGACAGAACTTGTTAACTCATTGGCAGAGAGTTTAAGGTTACACAGAGGCAAAATAAAGCCAGTAGCAAACATTGTGCTGCAGCTCCACGTTGCAGTCTATCTTTTGTTTCCCACAGACACCCCTGATTGACTTTCAGCACCACTAGTTTAGGTGAGAGGGCTCCTCTGTACATTGTTGATACAAAAACACCCCACAGCTTTCAGGATTCTAAACTGTGACCGAAGCTTCCAGCTTGGCAGTAACGATCAATCATAGAAGTGCTGATTGATTGGCTCTCTATCCAGAGCGGCACAAAGCAGATGAGGTCAAAAGGCAGCTATCTCACAGGCTGTGCCAAAGGCCATTAATTTGTTATTGCCATGACAAAACATTATCTGGAGTCAAAAGGTACGGGTTATTGGATATGTCATGTCTTATGAGTCCAGCGGTGCATGTAACCATCGTCTCAATTCATCCAGCCACTTAAGCCTGCTTACGGCTGGAATGTACCTTAGGGACGACCCCACTGCCCTTATAATCAGTGATATAGGAAAGTCAATATGGGCTATGAATATGTTGAGTGAAAGTCATGAGGATGTCCTCAACCTTAGGGAGAAGTGGTTTACTTCTTGTGGTTAAAGGGGTCAAAGCTGGTGCCAATGTCACAGCAGCTGGATGAGCTTGTGCTGTTCCCTTTCCCCACTGTGAGCTTTTCTCTGCACACATACGCATGGAATATTCCTATTCTTCTAATATTTGAAGAAATAGGTGTAAAATGACTATGTTGTTGCACCATATTTAAAAGCAAGGCTGTTACAGCACAGCACTATGAAAGAGAGAAGCCACGGGTAAGCGAGAATAGCACAGAGAAGGAGTGTGTGTGCGTGGTTACTCACTCCTTTGTCAACGTTACATCATGCAATCCAAACCACGCAGCTCGCCCCATTCACTTTTTCCATTAGGCTGCTCTGCCAGCTCACTATTTACCATTCAAGCAATTATTAAAAGGGGGATGTGGACTCTCTGCAAGAGTCAACTCATAGAATCCAGCTAAATCAGTATGAATACATACCACAGGTAGGGCTGGGAAACATATCAACTTTAAAGGTGTACTGATATATCTTCAAAAAAGATGGTCAGACAGTAATATTTACACCAATTTAGGTTATGGTGATGCCCATTTAGGAAGAGAAAGATGACAGATTTGCAAACACTCCCATTATCTGAAGCTGTTATCTGCTAATACTGGTGTGATACAGTTTATATTGTGCTTTTAAAGTTATTTATCTGAATAAGATTGTTTTTTTTTTTAATTCAACAAGCATTTTTTTTTCACATTTTCCCCTGTAAAAAGGTATGACTAAAGGTTATTTTCCATGCTATTGTGAACATTGTGCTGCTGGTTGTTACTAAAAGCACTGATGTCACATTTGACTTTTGGTCTGACTAATATAGACATTTTATTTCACTAGATATGCATTTTTCCCTACATATGGGATATCTGTAGGATATAATTCAGGTACATGTTTGCACTGTATCTCTGGCTGTGTAAAAGTGCCGATATGACATATGGTCCATGTGGATTTAACAGAACAATTACTTTTTACTTCACTTAGTAAGCACTTTTAATTTCCACCGTTGCATAGACAGGTGCATAAGAAGGTTATTTTTCAGGCACGTGTTAACACTGTCTCTGATTGTTAAAAATTTTTCCTTCGAGATATTATGCCCACATAGATCTCATTAAAACTCACCTCTCTGATTTTACTTTACAGAAAAACATTAAGGTTTATGTCATGATACGCCATCCTGCTTAAATTTTTTGTTTCATGTCCCTATATTTGTACATTGCATTTATGTGTAAAATTAAAGTATCAGACAAAATCTGATGGTGAACGCAAAGGCAGGGATCCTGCACAGAGAGTGCACTTTCCCATTGCTTTGGAGGGCATGGAAAAGGCTATACACGCTGCTGTAGGAGCAAAAAAAAAGGTAGGCTTGATCGATCACGCTGCCTACTTACCTTACAGACGAGCTCTTCCCCGCTGTGCAGGTGGGCGGCTCTGAATACGTGGTCTCCCTCCAGGGGCTCCAACAAAAGGTAGTCCCCGATGCGGGAGATACAGTGAGAGGAGTCCGGGGTCTCCGGTGGGCTGGGGGACCCGAGGTTGGGGCTGAAGCTCTGGTGTAACTCTGTAGTCCTTAAGCAAGATAACTCTTCAAAATCGTGCGATTTGTGCCGCGATCTCCCATAACGTGAAATGTTAATTGGATTTGACCTCTGTATGTTCATGAGGAATAAGTGCGATAACTCCACAAAGGCGAGGGGGCGGGGGGCTTCCTCCTCCTTGTTCTTCTCACCTCCTTCTTGTCAACTCAGTGCAATATCACAAATAGTCCAATAATTTTACCAGATGTTGAATTAAATAAAAAAATGTTTTACCTGCACCTTGCCGCTGAATTATGGAGCAGAGCACCAACAAGCAGAGTAGCCTCGTCGGTCTTTATGCCACAAAAATGGGGTCTGTAATTTTCTTTGCAGAGTTCAACTGTACATTTGACCCCCTTTGTTTCCCATTCAAGAGATAAGGCCAGGTTAAAATTCCACACGTCGACTGAAAAGCTTTTGCACAAGCTTTATGTAATTTCATTAACAATAAAAAGGTGCGTTTTAACACTACCAAATTGTAACAAAGGCTTCCTAAACTCAGCTTTTACAATGAATGAAGGGGGCTAAGTGAAGCCGCAGCTTTTTTGTTAGCTTATCTCGCCGGTTAAATAGTATGGCACGTTTCATAAAACGGAAACAATTTAATGGTTACAGCTTGCAGGCACAAGAACGAAGCTAACAATGTATTTGAAGCAAGTTTGCAAGCTAATTCAAGGTACTAAATTCAGCCGAATTTGTCTGACTAATGATGGCTAGCAGGTGCAGAGCTAACTAGTTAGCTTCCTTGGCTAACTAGTACCAGTTCAGTGCACGGCCTTGTTCCCCGGGATCATATTATCCATGCACGGTGATTGTCATCTACCACAGGAGCAGAAAACCTCATCCGGATAAAAAAGGGACTGCTGAAGCTCTTTGTGTGCGGGAGTCGACGTCCTCTCTCTTTCTCTATAACTGCTCCAAAGGAGGAAAGCGTCGTCAGTGTCGTATGTCTGCTGCTGGAAGGAAGGAAGGGACGGCCGGCCGACTTTCCCAGGCCTATCCCTTGATTCAGCAGGACATCCTCTCTCCCGTGGTTCCGCTGTGCTTCTTACGTGGCTGGGAATCTAGTCCATTCAGTGCGAAGGGAGGCCAGCCGAGCTGCACACACTGCCTGCACAAACTGCGCCTGTACAGAGAAGAGAGAGAGAGAGAGCAGTCTGGCCCTCTGACGTCACTCCCAGCTCGGAACCTCATTGGCTCACACCCCTGAGTTATAATATGCAGCACAGTCATGTGAGAGCCATGTTGTGCAGCTACACCCCCAGGAATCTAAATGCATCGCACGCTGGTAAATTGGACGGGGGGAAGAAGGAAGGGAGGGTGGGAGCTATTGAAGGGAGAGAGTATAGCTACTGTACGTGCTGTGTTACTAACGTGTTTCCTCCTGAAATGTCATTCAAGGAAAACTGAGGGGGATCCCTCTCTCACGATAGCACACAGATGTTTAACATCCAGCACAGTTATTCAGCGAGGAGGGGGGTGTTTATTTTCGGAACCAGTGTGTAATGCAGTTTTGATTTTAGACTGTGCAGACTTGGGCCACTTGGGTCCACATGCAGCCCCCTCTTCCTTTAGTGTGGCCTACGAGTCTATTTCAGAACACATAAACGCATAGACATCACATGAACCATGAAATCATTAAAAATAAAGTATTTTCTTGTAATCCTTGATTACAGAGAATATATTAAAAATTGATATAATTGGCTTCAAGAGACTTAAGACAACTTCAATAAAATATGACTAAATTCTTTAGAGATGTAGCTTTAAAGTAAAATATGCCAACCCCAATTCCAGTGAAGTTGCAACGTTGTATAAAACGTAAATAAAAGCACAATACAATGATTGGCATATTCTTTTCAAACTTTATGCAACTGAATACACTGCAAATACAAGATTTTTTGTGTTCAAACAGAGAAAATTTATTGTTTTCAACATGTTTCAAAAAGCTGGGAAAGGGGCATGTTCACCACCATGTTTCATCACCTTTTCCTTTTTCACCCAATAAGTGTTTGTGAACTGATGACGAGTTGTTGTAGCGTGGTAGGTGGATTTTTTTCCATTCTTGCTTAATGTACAACTTCAGTTGCAACAGTCTGCATCGTTGTATTTTGCGCTTCATAATGCGCCACACATTTACAATTGGAGACAGGTCTGGACTGCAGGCAGGCCAGTCTAGTACCTGCACTGTTTTACTACAAAGCAATGCTGGTGTCACATGTGCAGAATTTGGTTTGGTATTGTCTTGCTGACATCCCTGAAAAAGACGTCACTTGGGTTGCAGCATATGTTGCTCCAAAACCTAGTATGTACCTTTTTAATGGTGCCTTTCGTTAACCCACCTCCATACCATCACAGATGCTGGCTTTTGAATTTTGTGCTGGTAACAGTCTGGATGGTCCAGGTTCCTCTTTAACCCAGTGGATACAACATCCATGATCTCCAAAATCAATTTGAAATGTAGACTCGTCAGACCACAGCACACAGGAAAGCTGGCAGTGTTTCTGGGTGTTGTTGATATTTGGGATTTGCTTGGCATGGTAGAGTTTTTACCTGCACTTGAAGATGTAGCAATGAACTGTGTTAACTTACAATGTAATTGACAACATTTCTGAGGTGTTCTTGAGTCCACATGGTAATAACCTTAATAGAATGATATCAGTATTAATGATGTACCACTGCATTTTTTACACATTAGTGAGGATGAAACAGCAGGAGCAAAGGTGAATAACTATATGTGTTAAAACAGGAGAAATAGCCTCATTTGTGAACAAATACTGTCAAAAGTTTAGAAAAGCACATTATAGACATACCCACATCTTCCTTTTCCAAGACTGGTTTTTGGTCCACCTTTTGAGTAAAACACAACAAGAGAAAAATAGATGGAAAACATGAAGAAATCAAAGATTTTTTTTTTTTAACTGTTGAAGAATTTAATGACATTGATCAGTGTTAAGCCTTGCCCTTGAGAAAATTGCTAATGTGCATTTTTGAGATGTGTGTAAGGTATTAGCTTTGCTTTGATACAGGATCTTATTGCATGTTTCTGTGCCAGGAGTGTAAAAAACAGATTTCTGAACTCAGACTTTGATTAAAAACTGGCACGAGGATGAACGCTCCTCTTGTTACAAATTCCTGTCTTGCAGGGTTGTGCTCCTGTAATACATTACAAAGCGGAGGATGGAAAAGGCTCATTATTCATTGTTCTTCCTAGATTACCAGGGGGTGTGACAGCAGGATTGTGCAATTCCACGTAGGAATGGTGGGGCGGTAAAAGGAATGCTTGCAGCTGGACTTGAGACACTGACAGAAGTGTTCCATTTAACCTTTATTCCCCATGCTTCCAGGCAGTGGCAGCGCACACAAGCATACACAAACATGCACTATTCTAAACCTTCATTTCTCCCTGCCTGCCTGAATTAACCCCCGCAACATGGAAATGCATTTTTCACACACAGAGGCCTCTCATCTGTGATGGTGTTTTGTAGATGTAGAATGTGGCTGCACCCACAAGCCTTTACATAGCAGTACTAAAGCTTATGTGTGCTTCAGTGATATAAGATCCATTATAAACCCACTTTACTCTTTGCTACTGAACTAAAAAGTTATTTACTTTACAATAGTTATGACAAAGTCTAAGGTAACAAAGGTAGACCAGTGTTTCCATACAGCCAACATTTTAGTGAGCATTGTAATTTCTAATCTAGTTCTGCAATGTTCTCTGCTTGTTTATGTACAGAACAGCATGGTGACTGAAATGGAGCATATAAAATTAGATTACAAAGCTAACAAATACTAAACAGTGGTAGCTTATGCTGCATTTTTGCAAAGAGGACAAGAGGAAGGATTCCAAAGGAGATGGAAAGTACAGACACTGAAGTAATTAAAACAGAGGACAGGGCCATTTTTTTGAGTTAGTGGTTGCTGAGAGACATGGATGTGAAAATACATTTTTAATATCTTGACAAGTAGATGTGCAGTTTAGTTTGTCCTATGTTATTTTATCATATTTAAACAACCAACGCCAAATAGTGGGCATAGGTCCAAATGTGGACTGAGTTATTGTCCTATTCGGATTCAGGCTGTTTTTGATTCAACCTCCTAGTATCTTTTATTCTAAATGGCGTTGCTTCTCAAAGATCAACGGTAGATATCTCAGCTGCTAGGAATAACACAGACCAATGAATTTGTTTGAAATCATCACACATGACAGTGGTCAATCAGATTCTTTACAAGAAATTATTTATTTGAACATTTTTTGATAGTAGGCCTATAATTTAATAACAATGTCTTTTAACCACAGTATCCACCTGTTCAATATAAATATTGCTGGTATTTAATATTTCACATTTGACTTAATCATAACACACTATAATGTTGCAAATCTTTGCATTGGGAACCTATTGAAATTCAACTGATCCCTCACACTTATGTATGACGTATGAAGACATTACGTAGAAACTGACAGTCACCTGTTGCTTTGCATGCAGACCAATCCCAGGGCTTGTGCTCTGCCTTTCTTCAAAGCATAATTGTATTTTTATAGATGTGCATGTGAGCCTATATGTGTAGATTTTTGTGTCAGTTCGGGGCCACACAGACCAACTAAGTAAATTGGAAGTAAAAATTAAGGCTTAACCTTTTGACATTTGTCTCCTACTAGTTTTGGACATGTGTCAGCTGTGGTGTGTGTAACTTTGGCCACACTTAAGCCATGTGCATTTGTGTTCAAAATATACAGATATATTTTAAAAAGAAAGACATATTTACCTTGTATTAAACCCACTCTGTCAAAGGAAAAAAGAGTGTTTAGTATTTTTGCCCCATCATCTTGGTCTGACTTGCAAAGTCACCTTCAACTAGAGCATGGTATTTGTTTAGAGACTTTTAAAAACAGAATTAAGGATCATCTAACTTGATTTATGCCTGAATGCTGATATGATGTTTGATGAAATCTTTGTGTGTTGTAATCCATTTTTTGTTATTTGTGTGAAACTTTTAAGCTGCTGACTTGGCCAGGACTCCCTTTCAAAAGAGATCTTTGTATTTCAGTGAGAACATTCCTGGTAAAATAAGGTTAAATTAAAGAAAAATATATCAGAAATTTATATCCACCTACATTTTTTTCCCACACTCAATTGTCTGAAAGCTATGGCCTTGCGAGCTGGAGCTGACACATGCAGCCATCACACTGGCACTATGTTTGAACTGTCAGAATTCTTGACAAACAGCAACACATCATGGCTTGCAGTCATATCAGCCATGAGTCCAATTAGGGAAACTCAACCCTTCAATAAAATCAAATTGGATAAGTTATGGAAAATTTAACCTCCCAGTGCAGTTTGAATCTTTGAAGATTTTAACTTTAATGATTAGAAAAATTTTTTTGAATCAGAAAACATGTCTTTCAAAATACAAAAATGGACATTTTAACATGAAGCGTAGACACGACCTTTGATGCCCCTGCAACCTGCTTTAAAAGGAGGACACAGGGGGAAAGCCAGTTCCTTTGCACCTCTGCATTGTGCAATAAAGGTCATGTAAGTAACCTTTGTAAATGATCCTTTTTTGGCATACTAAGATTGCTCTTTCAAAGCATGAAAGCTCTTTTAACCGGCATGGAAATAATGAATAATGTCAAATAGATAAGGAGTCAAGTATGTTCACTAATGTGTGATTGTCTAATTCAGTGATGGGTTTTCCTTTTGCATTTCTGTTTTACATTCCTTAATCTCTACATTTGAGCACTGGTCTAACCCAATAGAGATTCCGTTAAGCCTAAACCACAGCTGTGCATGAATTAGAATAATAATCCCCAAAGATTCCTTTTTGCCCCCATTCCCTGACACACTCTGTGACTCATTCGCAGAAGAGAGCAGCACTCGAGAAAATCCATTGAGGCTCATCAGCTCTCCAGACACGCCTACATGCCGAGGAGCAACGGCAGGCTGCCCCGGCAGTGCCTTCCAGCAAGAGCTCATGACTCTGTGTGGATGTGTGTGGTGTGGGTTTGTGTGTGCGTGTGCCGCTGAAGCAAGATGTGTCCTGGAAGACTACAGAGGTCAACAAGGACGGATGAGTGTCTTTGAATCCCCTGGGCAGTGTTATGATGTTACCAACTTCCTAATAGGCTGTTTTGCCCTGTAGAAAATGATCTAAGGTCAGTCTGTGCTGTGATGTTGACGCTACAGGAAGGCCTAAGGGTTGACATCCACCATAGGAATGTGTTTTCAGATGAAACTCATTAGAATGTACCATGAAACCCACTCAAATGAGACTTTTTTTCCTCACATTATACATGCAGAAAATAGCCAATTTCCGTCACATAGCAATGCAGCTATAGCCAGCTCATGTTGACACCAGCAAGAATCAGCGCCGTCACTTCCACACCCTGCGGGTAACTTCCACTGAGAAACTCGATCATCAGTGAGAAGATAGATGCAGAGGCACATAGGAGGAATGAGATCATTCAGCCCAAGTGAGAGGAGAGGATGTGTGGGAGAGAGAGAGCGAGGCAGAAAGACAGAGGAGGGAAAAGCTGGTGAGCAGGAGAACGTGACGAGTGGTTAAAAAAAAGCGGAGAAAAGTCACAGAAAGTGGTGTTCCTCTCATTTTTATTTCTGAAAAACTTGGGGATATACCTTTTGATAGACTGTGGTTGAGAGTAGAAAGTTTGACACAAGTTTGACCCAAAGGCATTAAATCTAACCATGTAATGCAAAACTGACTCGTACAGCAAACACGATACAAGATGCAACCATCCAGGCAACAATAAGTGTAAATGCAGTATAAAGGGTCATACTGCTTTGAACGTCTCACCAGATGCTGGTGAACATGTTGGTGATGCTGAATCATACTAAATAGAATATCTTCAAATCAAAATAGATATAGATTAATACATAAATATAGACATAGATTGCTTGGCTGTAGATCAGTTTACACATACCTCACTTGGGCCCTAACATGCATTCTATGCATGCTTTGCTGACTTTGTAAGGGGCTTTGACCTGGAAGTTGACGTCCATAAATGCGTGGCATAGCAGAAGTGGATTTTTCATTTGCCCTAGGATATCCCATAAGCACAAGGGATGGCATGCATTGCATCTGTGTCAAAGTAAAACAAAGAGCAGCCTCTCCTAAACCTAAGTATGCTGTGGCCCAGTTTGAAACTTGAAAATCTTGAGGAACCTACTTAAACCCTTATTACATCAAAACAAGGGAGTCAAAGCATTTACTTCCATATTTTTATTTAAAAAAAAAAAGATAATATTTATGTAAATGTTTAGATTTGATCAAAAGCTAACGAACTTGTTACATGTTAAGGCTTTTCTTTAGGGCACATATATGATTTATTTTTATTAAATTTATACTGATCACAGATGTTCCCAGCTATATTACTGTTTTGTTAGTTTCTTTAAAAAACAAAAAAACAAAAAAAAAAAAAACACTTAGGGCCTATTTAATAGACAATGTTGTCACCAGAAATGGAAAGGTTTTTTACTGTGTGTTTTCAAAGATAGTTCAGCCCATCTTGACTAAACTACCCCATCTGGGGGACATGGCATAATGTAATGACATAATTTGTAGAAAATCATCAAATTGACTCAACATATATTTTCTATAGGGTGGAGCAAGCAACCCAGGGAGGAATTTTTCTCATGTTTGAAGGTTTGTAGACTATTTATTTTTGTTAAAAAATCATTAGAAGGTGTATTTTGTCTCATTGAAGCTTGATTTTAATTTTAAAGGATAAGCTCGGTTTTTTGATACCTGGACCTTATTTTTAGGATTAAATACGCTCGTAGACTCACCCAGACAATTTTGGCGGAGCTCGGAGCCGTTTTCGAGCAATTTAGATCCATCCGAAGGCGTTTTCCTCTCATGCCGTAGTAGCAGACGGGGCCAGAAATCATATTTTGGGGGGCATCAATACGTGTTTCCTCTGGTCTCAAGTCCCACTCTGAGCAGCAAAGGCACTCCTCCTCTGTTGTGTTTGCCGTGCAATGTCCAAAACAACACCACCAGTTAGCCCCCATTCGTGGACGTATGGACGTATGAGTTTCGTGGTTGCTTGTTCTCTGGCCAGCTGTTCGGCTCTTTCCCTCTGCATCCTCCTTTCAAATAGCTCCTCGTCTGTATATTCTGGCTCAAAACGATACGGGCATCCATTATACTCAAAGTCGTCGTCAGACACTTCTACATCGGATAAATACACCGGATGACCATAACAACAAAGTTGAGCTGACATGGTGATAACACTGGCCATTCATTTATAAAATGTAGCTGAAATGAGTGAGTTCGCAGCAGATAATGTCTAATTTAGGGGCTTCGATTTCTGGCCCTGTCTGCTACTACGGCATGAGGAAAAATGCCGACAGATGGATCTAAATTGCTCGAAAACGGCTCCGAGCTCCGCCAAAATTGTCTGGGTGAGTCTACGAGCGTATTTAATCCTAAAAATAAGGTCCAGGTGTCAAAAAAACGAACTTATCCTTTAAGAATTATGTTTATAACCTGACACACCAGATGGACCATTCAGTATATTTCACTAGTCCATCTGGGAAAGAGCCCATAGAAAGTGTTTGGGAATGGGCAGAACTTTTCAAAAGCACATTTGCCAGGTGATTGGATGATCGATCTATCAAGCACATTCATCAAGGCCAATCAGATAATGTAGTCAGTGGGCATTACTGCTGTGTAAAGGACAGAGCATGAGCCACTTTGTAAAACACTGGCAACAAAACATGTCAAAGGTGGAGCAAATATATCTTTTCTATAGAGAAGTTTGTAGTGTAGTTATTTGTTTTTCATTTCATAAAGAAATGTGGTCCAGATCTGATGAAACCTCTACTGAAACTGTTAGCATCTATGCTAATCTCTGTGTTAGCAGTTTCTTCCTGCTGTCCCAACAGTCATAGCTTCTACATCTCCTGCTCCAAAGAAAGCTGACTGGGCCGTTGTACTTCTGGTAGCTAACAGTTGTTGTAGATTAGGCAAGGTGGATCTGCCTGACTACAGACACTGAATCAAGCTGATCCATCATCACTGCAAGGTTATTATGTTTGTGGTCTTTATTTTATGTGAATTACCGTTCATGTCCCATCACAGCCCACTGCTGGACCTCACCAGAAGGCTGCAGCCAACACACTGGGAAGCTCTAGCTGAGTCTATGTACAAAATATCCTGAGCTGTAAAGCTTGTCTCTGGTTTTTCTGCCCACCATATTATGCCAACGCTGCTGTCTGCAAATGTACTGGAAGTCAATTACAAACCCCATGCTAACACGCTGGTTTTTACAAAGAAATGAATATCACACCAAAAAATGAACTAAAAGGAGTGATGTATTTAAAGAATAGCTGAATTGTTTTTCGATGTCAGTGCATCACTAGTTAAGTATTTAAGTTAAATGCATTATGAGGAACATGACGACAGTACAAGCTTGTGGAGTGCTGCTGTTTATCAGGAGGCCTCAAGTCCCACCTTGGCCCCATTTCTTTGTCTGTAGGTGGATTTTTAAGTGAGACTGAGACAACACTACTATTACAGCAGCCACAAATGATCATCTTCACAGCCATTTTCAGTGGCCAAACAGCTAGCATCACAGAGGCCTCAGTATTTTTACAGTCTGTGATGCTAACTGGCTAGCAAGGTCAACATGCACTAGCTCCATATAGTAACTAGCTAAAAAGGGGCATATTGCCACCTACAATAGCAAAGGTAAACATTACTCCATCAATGAAACAATTCCCCCTTTGAGCTAGTATACTGAGACAATGACAGAGCTTGAACTGGAATGCTTAATCGAGCTATAACCGTATCTGACTTAAGCTGTGCATGTAAACATATAGATTGACAATCTAACTCAGAGGTATTCTTGGCCCTCTTTTGACTGCAGACTCCTCTCATGGGACCTTCAGGTTTATTTTTATATTTACTGTCAAGATTTCCTCAAACTCCCATGATCCCCATCCATTTTATGACCCTTGGTCAGCATGTTGGTACAAGCTAACAGCTGCAGTACCCCTCAATTTAAAGTGAGTGGAAAAAACAAGTTATTTTTGGGGTTGGGTACATGTGCCACATTCTGCTCGGCATGGTGCTTTGGGACCGAAGGCCTGTGTTTAACAGAGGTCGACGGGTAGAGCTGCGGATTTGAGAATAGGGGGAGAGAGGGAAAGAATGGAGGATAATGTTTCACTGATGATGTGACAATGCTCATATTTCTTCTCATTCTTCCTGTCACCCTGAAGCCGAAGCTGCTTGTCACACAACAATAGCAATCATAAAAAAGGGGTGCAATTACAAGTGTGAGCTTGTTTTTTAATATGTAGTTGTAATGAGAGATGCCCTCTCAAATGACATGTTGTACAGAGGGAAAGCTCCCATTTGTAATTGTGGAAGTGCACTGTATTATTTTCCTTATCCCAAGAGGTTTGAAAATCAAATTTTTCATCGTGATATATGCATAGGTTTGTCATCATGTTTTAACAGAACCAGACATAATGACCATGTTTGTACATCTTTATTGCAGGCTGTGTAGCGCATATGCCTCTCTGGGATTTGCTGGCTTTTTATGGCTTGGAATGCCATATTTTTCATTCTTTTTAGTGTGCAGCAATCAAGACTTTTTGTTTTCTATTAAAAATGGCAGTCCAGTGTGAACAATGAACAGAGGGATCTAACCTGACACACCAGTTGGACCATTCAATATGCAGTATTTCACTAGTCCATCTGGGAAAGAGCCCATAGAAAGGGTTAAGAAATGGGCAGAACCTTGTAAAAGCATATCCAGGAGGTGATCAGACAATGATTCTGTCAGTCACATTAATTACAGGCCAATCAGATAAATTTGTAGGCAGGTGCTACAAGGCAGGTGCAGTAATGTAGCAGTGGTGAAACCACTCCTGAAACAAACTCCCTGCAAAACATGGTGGAAGTCGAGCAAAAATATCTTTTCTACAGAAAGGTTTGAAATGTGGTCCAGCTGTGATAAAACCTCTACTGAAGCTATTAACATCTATGCTAATCTCTGTGCTAGTAGTGCCTTCCCGCTGTCATCTTGGTCATATCTCCCACCTCTTCCTGAATCAAAGAACGCTGATTGGGCCATGCTGCTTTGGGGCGCTCACAGTCGCTGTAGATTGGATCTTGCACTGCTTTTGCATAAATGCACTGTCAGAGGGGCCACATCAGTTCAGCATGCTTATAACCTCCCCTATATGTTCGAAGAAAAAATGTACAAGATACCAGATACAGTCCTCAACGATAAAAGAAAGAAAAAATACAATGAGGGATAAGTATATTTGAAACAAGTCAGAAAGTTGAACCGTGCCTTTACACAAGTAACAGAGGGGTTGTCTGTATCTTGCATTAGAATTTGTTTTAGGCATTAAGATATTAAGATGACTGCACTTTATTTGAGGATCCACACATACCTCATATCTGTTGATCTAAGGCTCACAATGGTTTACTTACCCTCACCTGACACATGATTAGGAGCACCGTGCTAGTACTCGATTTGCCCTCCTGTTGCCTTCAAAATGCCTTAATTGCTTGTGGCATGGATTCAGCAAGGTGCTGGAAACATTCTTTCAAGATTTTATATACCATACTGGCATGACAGCATCACAAAGTTGTTTTAGATTTGTTGGCTGTACATATTAATCTGTCATTCCACTACATCCAAAAGGGTTCTCTGTATTGATTGGTGTCGTCATCTTCCTCAAGATTCCATCTGTTGTACGTTCAGAAATGGTTTCTGCATACCTTGGTTGTAATGAGATTTGCCCCTTCTGTCTATTGAGGCTACATTCCCAAATAAATCCAGAAGAAGGCATCTATGTCCACCTTGCAATCTAAGCTTTGGTATAACAAATTGTTCCCAGAAGGTATTCAGGCACAAGGGGGACCACCTGGTATCCCAATGCCTGATTTTGATAAAAGTGTAAACAGGGTCAGAATCTGTTGCATACAGTACTTTAAAGTTTTAACAATCCTCTGATGCTTTCCATGACCTTGCAAACCAAAGAGGATAAATATTTTAAGTACCAAAGAAGTATTACAATGCATTTGTACACATCCACACCGAGCAACAAGGGTGATGGGTCAGATATTTAGAACAGCTGCAGCGACTGGACAAAATTTTTATGTCAGGCTCTAAGAACTGGTTTAATTTCCAAGAATTGTTCCAATTCTAACATCACAAGGGGTTGGGTATTAAGCAAATCTGCCCATTTACAGAGAAACAATGTGAATCATTTATCCTCAAAGATGGCTGAAAGTCAAGGGCTTTCATAATATTATTCTAAATCTTTCATTTGTAGAGCAAAGAGGAATAATACCCGATCAAAGGGGGTCAGAAAAAAAGAAAAAGACTTAAAGTGGATCTGATTTGGCTCTGGACCTCTTGCTTTGTCTTCTAAAGGCAGTGCAGGATTCATGAATGCAAATGCACAAACACATTTCTTTAAAACTGTCCAGTCAGCATGTATATAAACCCAAAGGGACAATTCAGCTGATCAAACAAACAGTAGTGCTTCCTTTGACCTTAATTCAACCTGCAGACCCCTCACCAACAGTTAATGTGCTGCTACATCCGACCAAATCAAACGGAAAATATCCTGTAATCCTGCCCGGAGTGAGACATTTTTTCCTCCAGCAGGAAATATGAGCGCCTGTGAGTGGCAGATCAGGCAGACAAGACCACCACCATCACCACCACCACCACCTCCCCCTCTGCAGAGCGGAAGGATCTTGGCTCGAGGGGGAGACGGGATTGGCGTCACTGGTTTGGATCTCTCCTTCATGAAGTCAGACAGCTGAGCAGAGCAAGGACTTGTGGCAGCTCTGTCACCGGACAGGGTGACTCACTCACTCATAAGTGGGGAGGTTAATAATAGTCATACATCAGAGCCGCTATGAAGGAAATCACTCAGCTTTAGCAGCCTAAGCCCTCCGCATGGCCCAGCTGGAATGCAAAAATGCAAAATTACCCTGTTGAGCTCACTGCATACGGGTTTAGATAATGATATTGTCAGAAATGAAACAAAAACAAAATCAGCATCCATGTCTTAATTAATGTTTTCTCTATGATAGATGACATAGTTGTCCAAGTGCTAAAATATATTTCCTGGCACTGCAGCACCTGCATGAGCTGCCCAAGGAGTCACAAGGAAAAACATGCAGGCAGATTTATTAAATTCTGACATTTTGAAGAGGCAAGGCAAAGACACCAACCTCATACCGCATGTGATATTGATGAGTCAGTCACGAGTTTCAACGCCTCGCTGGGGAGTCAAAGCAGGAGAGCTCAGCACTTAAGACGAGTGCATTTGGTATGGTGTAAAACAGAATACTCTGATGCTTACAAAAATAAAACAAATGTTCAAACATGATTCTTGTTAATTGTATTTATTACAGTTCACATAACACAAAAAGTAAGGTTTGATCAAAGTTAACAAAGACACATGATCTTTGTCTCAGCTCTTTGCTGGGGATGTTTGATACTAGGAAGACTACAAGTAGAGCAAAGAGTATGGTTTTGTGTTGTTGTTCTCAGAGTTCTTATGATGATTTACTTCTATAAGAGCACATCTCAAAATTCCCAAACAAAAAGCAGAAACACTGCTAATGTTTCATTTGCTAATATACAACCAAAGCAAAATATAAACCAGCAACACAAGAGCAGTGCTTACATACCAATAAGTGGAGCTCTTGTTGAGGCCAGACTGCACAATTTAAGCACAATTATAGCTCAATCCAAACGTTGCTGTGTTTTGGGACCTGTTGGTAGATTTATCTTGAGGAATGTTTTAACTTGTTCTGCCAGAGAAGAGTCAGACTAGGTGAGGAGGTGCTCCCTTAACAGTTGAGTCTTCAACTTTCTCCTAAAAGTAGATAGGCACTCTGCTGATCGAATGGAGTCAGGTAATTCATTCCACCACTTGGGAACAACAGAGGAGTAGAGTCTAGCTAGTGATTTTGGGCCATGCTGAGATCAGACGTCTTTTAGTGGCACAGCATAGAGGATGAGAGGTAGTGTAGACCTGGATGAGGGATTCTAAGTGAACAGGAGCCGTTCTTGTTACTGTTTTGTAAGCCAGAAGTAGAGCTTTGAATTTGATTTGAGCTGCCACTGGGAGCCAATGAAGGAAGATTAACAGCAGTGACATGTGCTGTCCTGGGCTGGTTAAAGACCAGATGTGCTGCATTTTGAATCATCTGCAGAGGTTTAAATGTGCATGTTGGAAGGCCTGCTAGTAGAAAGTTGCACTAGTCGATGCGTGAAACCACCAGAGCCTGTACCAGAAGCTGTGTTGCCTGTTCTGTCAGGTAGGGTCTGATCCTCTTGATGTTATAGAGGGCATATTGAAAAGACCAAGCAATCAAGGCCACATTAACCTTAAAGTTCAGCTAGTCATCAATCATGACGCTCAGATTTCAGGCAGAATTTGTGGGCATGAGATTATTGGATCTAAGCTGGATATTGATGTGTGGTTGAATGGAGGGACTGGCTGGAAAGACAATAAGCTCAGTCTTGAACAGATTTAGTTGAGGGTAGCATTCCTTAATCCATATGGAGATATCGATGAGGCAGGATGAAATTATTAAGTGAAATGCATCCACAAAACTATTTAAGTGTTTTTTCATTGAATAGGTCCTCAATTGAAAAAGGTATGTGAACACTGGGTACAGGCAGAGTTGACAGTTGACATATTTATTGTGTGTGCGTCATGACACCAACCCAAATTCAAGCATCAAAAAATAGAAATATAGATGTAATTAAACTGAACAAAAATGTAAGGCCTTTCTTGACGTTTTCAGAGAAAAACTCTGGACAATTCACAGATTCATTACAAACTAAGATGAAAAGATGTGCTACATACAGTGCAAATTTCGTTTTAGCTTAAAAATAAACACCCTATTAGCTGCGTGCTGTGTTAATGCAAAACATGCCGGGAGACTTCGAACACAGGAGTTGAAATTTTGCTTTTCATGTTGTGCTTGTTGAACAAGTGGAGTGATAGACAACTTATCAACCATTCTGTGTTTTAATACACTTACTTCGTCCAATCACCACCGCTTTGTCGGCCTGCCTCTGTGTGTACACAGGCTCTGTAATCTTTAACAGTTAAAATTGTCTGACAATGTGTCTTTAAGTAGCGTTACCTGTGTTGTACCGTCAAAACACGTTACTGTACTACTAGAAAAATCTTATTTGAACCGGATTTTTGGGGGGGACAACTTTGTGGAAGGGGGGGGACACGTCCCCTGCGTCCCCCCGGGATTTGCGCCTATGGACACACTGCATCTCTAATATGTAATGCAATGCTACAAAGGAGCTGCAAATTTCTGCAGCTTCCACTCTGGATTGAAGTCACACGTAAACATACACTGATGGTGTGCAGTTAGCATTTGCGTAAAAGCCATGATTTTCACCACTTCTGTTCTTTGTCCTCGTTCCTGCTGACTGCCTCTGATGAAAAAAGTGGAATTGAAAAGGGAATTGTTCAGCATTAAGGCTACTGGTATTAACTTCTCGAGCTGCTTGTTATCGATGCTCAGATGGAACTGTTTTTTAAATTCCCATCACTTAATCAGTCAGAACCTTTATTATGAGGTTTATGAATTGACTATTAATTCAATAAAGGGATTTTCTGATATACTTAAGATGAGAAAAATCAGTGGTCTTGAAAATAAGCGTGGAACTTGATTCCTTGTCTTGTTTTTCATGCCACAAAAGAATGACACAATTTGTATTATAAAAAGAAACTAGATACACATATAACATGTTATGAGACTGGACACAGAGGAGGAAAATTTGAAGATATCTCTTCTGACCTGAGAAATATTGATGTTGCTTCCAGGACTCTGTAATGTCATGAATTCTCATTATTTTGTCCATGTAGGGAGTTGGCAAAATTACACTAGTATGTGATAAGAAAGACCAAAGTTTTACCCAAAGAGCCGTGTGTGGTTTATTTTAATATACTGTATCATATCATACCACTAAGTATGACTTTATTAAGGGGCTTGGTTTGGTTTGGTTTGGTCTGCTCATGTGTTATATATATCATGGTAAATGATGCTTGCATTTACAGTCTTTTGTGACAAAATTTCAGCCTTTCAGATGGCTTGTTGAAAGATAGGATAAGTAATATGGTGTAAAAATGTAGAATGGATATTTCTGACTCTGCAGGCAGGTAAAACAAGCACATTTTGATCACATTTAAAGGGATTTTCATAATGTTGAAAGGTCAGAATTGCAGTGATTCAGATCCTGTACGATAAGCTATAAAACGACGAGAGCATGCTGTCCTTGTCTGGCCTCTTCCTGAGAACACACACATACAGGTTTACACACACACACACATCACTGCAATATACGCAACTCTCAAGCTGCTGCCATGGCAACCTGCCTCCATCCCCCAGGGAGAATTGTACAGGATTGCAAACATAAACACACACTCACACTTCTACACTACACACACTGAAATACACACAAGGGACCCCGCACTCTAATCTCCCAGGAAAGAAGGAACACTCTGCTAGCTTTATGAGCCGTTTTGTGCCAAAAAGTATGTTTCAAGTCTGCCTGGAAAGGAAAAATATGGCGAGGTGTTTTGATTCACTTTTCCTTTTCCCCCGTAACATGCATTAGAATTTGGATTTAGAACTCACAGCATGATCATGGTTGGCTTAGTGCCTCCTCTGTCACCTAAAGTGAATCACAGCTTCAAATGCTTTGCTCATTTAGAGCACCAGTTTCTTTTTCTTTTATATGAAGCTGGGCAGCCTCAGAAACAATTTTAGATTACAACCTATAAGGGGAGTACAATTCGGTGCAGAAGAAATTGCACAGACCTGGATTTCTATTTTGTGGATGAGATGTTACTTGACTTTTTACAGAGGTTTATTTATTATTTTTATTTTTATTTTCTAAACATGTATAAGAAGATGTCAGTGTAACTATTTCAGCAATTTCTAAGCCAAACTATAAAAATACATTTGAGAAAAAGAAACAACTTTAGAGCATGAAGTAGTAAATCTTACATTAACAAGGGAAACAGCTTTTTCCTAAATCTACACTGTGGGGTAGGTTAATTAAGGGTAATCAAGTGAGCGAACAAAAAGAAAAAAAAAAAAAAAGCTTAATGCAACAGTCCTTTAAACAAGCAATCCAAGACTCACTGCACTAAGATGCAAGACACTGGAGACAGTGCTAATGTTATTGAAGTCTTCACCGCAGCACAATGCTGACCAAGCACAGTAATTTTGACTAAGAATGTTTTTCTAGCTCTTAGCATCTGAGCCATGATTTCTAAACAGAGAGAGAACTGAGCTGGGCTATTGTGGCACATGTTCATGCCAAGTACCTCAGACAAACCCATTTCAATAAACCTGAACTATCCCTGTTACTTGAAAGAAGGACTAGGGCCTGAATGTTATGGCAGTGTTACGTGAGCCCCACTCTAATATTGGTCAAAACCACTGTTGGCTAGATAACTCTTGTTGATTTTGAACTATCTAGTCACATTTAACCCTTCTGTGTTTTGGTCCGTATTTGGTTCAGACTGCATTCACACCATCAACTCTTTGGCAAACCAGACTCTGGTGCACTTGAAAGCAAACTGATGTTTTTGATCTGCACCAGAGCTCATTTAGCCATTCACACTGCCTCAATTCAAATTAACTACCAAAATAAGGATTTTTTAAAAAATGAAATCTACACCAAAACATGTTGGGTGTGAAAGCAACCTAAGCATTTGCTTTTCAGGCCCTGTCCACATGTTCTCTGTAAATACAGCATCTTTTCAAGAAAAATGTCTGTCCATATGACAACACTGAAAACACTGTAGTTCATATGCCAGGCCTGTAAGTGGTGCTGTAACTCTGCTGCAGACATACACCAAAATCAGGGAACACATAGAGCATGTGTTTACATCATGAGCGATGTAAACAAACACTGGTGTATACTGTTCTCCATGTCCACTTGTTTCTCACGGTTCTTGTAGAGACGCAGAAGATTTTGCTATAAAAGCCATAACAAGCTCAGTAGATTCTGCAGCACGAACGCGACACTGTATCCCGCCATTGTTTCTGTTGTTGTCAGGGTTCATGCTTGCAGTTTAAAAGAGAGATGGGACTGTGACGTCATTGTTACTGAAAATATCATTGCGCACACAAAAATGCAACAGCTACATTTTCAGATTTATTCACTCTGGACCTGTTTTCTAAAATGTGCATTTCCAGGCCCCAAAAACGTTCTGTGTGGACGAAAATGCCAATACAATTAAAGACTTGTACAGATACTCCTGAATTTGTCTCCATGTGGGCAGCCCATAAGAGTGCTTCCACACTGAACCAGTTCAAGCAAACTCTAGTTCTGTTTTCAGGATGTTGCAGTAGTTTGTGCTGGTGTGAAAATTGATATTCTGTCCATTTCTATCTGCACTAAATCATGCATTTTTATTTGAGTTGAAATACAATATGTTGGTGTAACCAATTTCTATGACAGCTTTATATTTGCTGTTTTTATCTATGTATTTTCTTCACTGAGAGTATCTGTAGTAACCAAGTATCCTCTTGGTTATCAATGTTGCCCGCCCCCGATTTAGAAAAACAATCCTCCTGTATCTCTGCATTTCTTGCTGTTTTGGTTCAGAATCAATCCCCAACATCCAAGTAAAGTCTGATGAGGAGTCAGAGAATGGCATTGCTTGCTGCTGCACTCGATCACTTAAGCTCGACTTCCTGCCTATAGTGCTGCACTGTCTCATGTTACAAGCCAATGGTCTCTGTGTTTAAACTCACCAGACTGCGACAGGTGCACACACTCATCAGGGAAGTCCCTCTTCTGTACGATCTCGCATTATATGTTGAAGGCAGTGGGGATAACTGCATGACAATCACTTCAAACACACAAGGCTTTCCCCTGTTTCCTCTTCCTTTTCTGAGTAATCTAAACTTTCGCACTATGTTGTAAAGTCTCAACAGAGGAAAGATCGCTGTTGAGGTAAAATAAGAATCTAGGCCATGAGAGATTGAGGGCAGCAGTTATCAGATAAAGCATGCATGATGTAAAAAAATATGAATGCAAAGAGAGTTGCAGAGGAAGTGCCTGCCATCTTTTGCAGTTTCAGAGATCCTTGTGTGGGCTGTTAGCCACATCACTTTGAATCCGGCCTGTATTCACGTAATGGGGATGTGCAGCTATTAGGAGAATAATTGACTGTCTTCTCCAAAGGGCCTTAGCCTCCGGCAGAATAGCCTTGAGCCCATGAAGGAAGGAGACAAACAAGGAGGGAAGAAAAGAGAGAGCGAGAGGGAGGAGTGACCTGCGATTACTGTCACAGTAAGCAACATTAGCAGCATTAGCAGTGACAGTAATGATCTGTTTCTAGCTTATCTGGCTAACAAAGGCTGGCATGTCAAACAAACCATGCCTGTGGCAATCAGTGCCGGGCATGGGTCAGTGTATTTAGCATACCATTAGAGCTAAAATGACTGCAGAGTACTCCCACTGAAACATGAAAGCCAGGAAAGATGAGGGCTTATGGTTTGCAGCCTCTTTCACCCAAAATGATCACTTGCTCTGAGAAATATTATGGCTCCAACAGCACAGGAAAAGCTGCAGCCAAAAGCAGGGACAGGCAAGCCGGGACATGCCTGCAGGTGATTCGCAAAAGAAATGACACATATGTTACTTATTATCAGTGTGGTCTTTAAACACCTGCCAGCAAGCAAGTAAATACTGGGCATAAAGGAGAGAAGAGGAGCACAATTCATCGGGAAAGATGTTTTGTGTGTATATTTATCCATGCAAAGGACTGGTCATCAGACAGTTTACTCACAAAACATGATTTTAACTTTTAAATAATATTTCAGGAGGCTTAAGTCACAAGCATATTAAAACTGAACGATTAAGGACAGTTAAAACAGTTAGCTGCCTCATGTTGTCATTTGGGAGGAAGATTAATTTCAGTACCAAAATTGTTTTCTCAAAATGTATAAAACAAGTACAATTAATTATTTAAGAACCTTACAAGCGCAGACTGTAAAGAGTGCTGCACAATAACAAAATGATTGAAAAGGCAGAAAAGGGATGCAGAAGAAAAAAGAAAAATTTATTAAATAGATAATTAAGATAAACAGAAGTCCAATCTAACATCCAAGAAAAGAAAAGGCTGTGGTAACAATAGTTTCAGCAATAATCGTAACAGTGCTAAAAAATACTATTATAATATAATGTTGTTGTTATTATTATTATTGTATCTACAAAATAGATGAAAACAGCTTGGATGTAGCAAGCTACTTTTGTCTTGTGGCTTTGTTGACTAGTGATAGCAGGCGTGTTGAGTAAATGTTTCTTTGTTCATATATCAGTCCGAGACATATAAAATGATCTTGATCAAGTCCTGTTATCAAACACTTTTGTGTGTACTCTTGTTGGTTTCAACAATTATTCATCAACAATAATCAAGGCAACCACAGAGCAAGCGGCCATGGGAATCCAGTCAACACAATCACTTGTGAAACCATAACAAAATGCTTTTTCCAAAATCGCGGGAGCATTTGTGTCATCGGAGTCATTTTATCCAACATAATAGTGAGGGAGCAGAAAATATGTGTTAGCTTGTAAATAGTCTAGTTATTAAAACAGTCCACTGCAGCACATGGAAACAACAGCGAGAATATTGCAAGGAATGACATTACCCCGTGGAGTGGTCGGCATAGAATTTGACGTTTCAGGCTCAAAATGCCATTTTCACTGTCCACAAAGAATTTTCAAGTACAGTAAACCCCCGTGATATTGTGGTTCAGTTTTCACAGTCCCGGTGTTTCACGATTTTTTCATTAAGACCTATTAATTTTGATACCGCATACATTTTCACCATTTTGTGGCATTCTGCAGCATCGTTTATGAGTTTAAATCTCACATGTCACAATATACGTTATACAAACGTACTGATTCAGCCAATTAGAGTCTCTGTATTTTTTTTTCCGCCGCTGATTGGCTGTTGTGTATCACGTGGCCTTGCATCTCACAGGGAGGAGAGATGCTTGCTTTGTTCTCTCTCAGTTCTGTGTCTCTCTGTACAGTGATCAGTGTTCTGCATAATTTTAGTGTCTTGTGCATTGATTTTGTGTTTGTGTTTTGTTGATATCCCCAAGGATGACACCCAAAAATACCTTAAAAGTTATAAAAACATGCCTCGGGTATATTTAAATAGGGTATATCTATTTTGCGGGTTTTCACTTATCACGGGTGGGTCTAGAGCCTAACCCCCGCGATGGAGGGCGGACCACTGTATATGCATTTTCAGTTACTAAAAATACACACCTATGTGTGGACACAGCCTCGGCCTAAGCCCCAGTCACACATTGCCGTTTCCCGATTGTGCACAACTGTACATGGTTGGCAAGGCTGGTTTGATCGCCATGATATAGGCATTTTGGGGGCATTCGTCCCGCTTCAATTAGGTCAATACAACGATACAACAAGGATTCCATGAATTTCCATCACGCTGACACAACGTCCTTGTCAATTGTCCTCAGAAAGCTTTCTAGATTGAGCCACGATCAGCCCGATTGAGCCCCGTACATGCCATGCTAATACCGTTCGCCTTTGGACTGCATTAGGCTTCCACCCCACTATTCTGAGAGCAATGGTTCGCCACGACAGCTCTGAACAGTTCAAAACATTCGGGACCCTTCCCCGTTCCCTGGCATTCGTCCACGACTATGCAACACTGATCCAGATCAAGTAGTGCATGCACCACGACCTAAGCACGTTTCATCAGGATTATCACAATCGTGCACAATCGCCATGAGAAACGGATATGTGCGACTGGGGCTTAACATCTAACATTAACAGACACTGTTCCCCAAAAAGGTCTCCTTAAACATTACCATAAGATTGTGCTGAGTTGCATTCTGACAGGAAAACCGTTTTTCCTTTCTCCATTGTGGAAAAACTAATGGCTCACTCTGCTCAGGCCCCCAGCCCTGTCTCTTTTTCTGCCTCTTTTACCGAAATGATCACTTGTACTGAATCAGATAATGAGAAGGGCTGCAGTGCTCAAAAAGCCCTCTGATGAAGGCTCAGATAACCGATACTTTAACCTTTCACACTGTCTGCTCGCTCTAACTCTGATTTTAGATAACTCTTTCATGTGGTACTTCATAAAGAGACAGGAGGTGTCTGTGGGTGGAGCATTATGGGTAGCAGACCTTTGCGATGTCATCTCAGTGATTGTGTCTTTGATGCAGCAGGGTGGCCCCTTTCAACAGCACACCCCTGCAAGCGATGGGTAGATAAAGTGGAGGATGAGAACTGCTAAGCTCTGAGTTTCTCAGTGTGGCACCTTAACCGTTGGCTTTCTGCTGACTCGCACAGCCTGGGATTTAATGCTGAGTTTACAGGTGTTTGAGCCTGTGTGTGTGTGTAAGCAAATAAAAGTGAAAGAGGAAGTTTTTGTCTGCTTGCATTCCCACCAGGTTCCTTTGTTTTTTTAAAAGGTCATCATCTGTCGTGCCCACATCATAGGGCATTAGTGCTCTGTGTTAACAATAAACACACTCTTCACACGACAAACACACACTGGAAAGCGAAGCATTCGGGATGCAAAAGCAAACCACCTGCTGTGTTGTTTACCCGCATATTCACACAGATTCATTTTTATTTTTCCCTCACATCTAATTACTCTTCCTGCCTTTCCCTTCAGCACACACGTGGCACACAAACACACAGATGCAAATAACACAAGCATGATGTAATTATTGCAGCCTTGGAAAATTCTGCACGTTTCCTGCTGTTCCCAATGACCTGAAAATGAGAAGCGCTGTTGTAACATCATTAAAGACAACAAGTAAATATGTGGGATGCATCAACACTGTGGATAATAAAGTATGCAATAATAGGAGGGGAAACTATTCTTTGCATTACAGCCTTATGGCTGCTTTACCAATTTCTTTGTGTGTGTGTTTCTGAAAAAAAAAGAAAAAAAAAACAAAGCTTCTGGTTGGTTGTCACAAGCCTCTGTAAGGTTTACAGTTACCAGACAATGAAATAACAGTGAAGGAATGAACATGAGACCTGATAACCTTGGCCTATGATCTCTTATCTTCCAAGTGTAATCCATTCATTATCAAGTAAAGAGAGATTTTTTTAACCTTGTGCAGCAGCTGGATAAGCCTGATTCAATGGCTAAGTTTACATGAGAGCTTTAATTCCCCTCTAATTCAGAATAAAACTGAAATCCTCTATAATAAGATTAAAAATGACCTTGTAAACACCTAATTCCAAATGAAAATGACCAACTTAATTCTGAAGTAGGTGACTGGTTTATTCTGATTTTAAATCTGAATTGAATAATTCCTCGATCATGTATCGTTCATTCCACTTTAAATTACTTCCGGTTGTTCTGCCCAGCCCGTTCCCTTGTCCTGTCGCAATGACACACATATTCCGTGCTGACGGCAACAGGATGGCCGCCCAAAGCAAGTGTTGAACTCGAGCCTAGACAATTTGTTTGATTAGAGCCTTAGAAGATTTGGAAATAATGGAAAGAGTGGAGGGACATAAGCTTAAAAATATGGACCCTTTTAAAGTTTCAGCGTCCAAGTTGGACGAGGTTTCCTTAACAGACACGCTGGGGACGCTGAACTACAGTTTGTTTTCTTCCAGTAGATGTAAATACGTCACGTCCACCCCCTGTCCAATCAGAACCATTCCCAACCCCCAGACCTAAAGCAGAATTGAATAAAGGTGAACAAACATGTTTTCAATGTAAACCTCAATTTGGAATTACTATTTATACTTTAATTACTTTAATTCCAAATTATTTAATTCTGAATATTTGATTCTGAATTAAAAGACATCATGAATTCTTAATGATATCAACATTAGTTCAGCAGTTTATTCATGAAAATCGCATTTTCCGTAATGGCGGTTTTCTTCTGGATCTAGTTCCACGGCTTTTGAAGATACAGCAAATCCGTTGGCATATTCCAGATTCCACAATGCCTTGGCTATTTGATGGTGTTTGTTGTGTGTTTACAGCTTCATTTGTTCTCTTCCTATGATGAAAATTCCAAAGGTCCCCTATTTTTTTCATATTCTGGATCATAGTATCTGGAATTATTCCTTTATCCGGATCAGTCTTTGATATACTGTAGAGCATGTTAGAAACTTGTCCTGTATTTTTTTCCCAAGTGTCCTGACCATTATTTGTGGAGTTATATGCAGAAATGTTGAAAAAGGACCTATCTCCCAATGTTAAAGAATCCATTAAAAAATTCCTGGATCCAGATGGAGATCCGGATTGCTTCCAAAATCTAATCATTTGTTCCTTATCCCAATCTGGACATTCCCTGAAAATTTCATCAATATCCGCCCATAACTTTTAGAGTAATGATGCTAACTAACTAACAGACAGACAGAAAAACCCTCCCAAAAACATAACCTCCTTGGCGGAGGTAATGAACAAGTAAAACAAGCTAAAGATCAACATGAGGCCCACTGATCTTGACCTAAGGCCTGTAACCTCCAAAATCAACACAATTTATTAAGTAAGAATAGGCATTTGCCCAACATGTGATAAAAAATCCCCTTAAGCATTCTTAAGATATCTCATTCACAAGCATGGGATGACATTGACCTCTGGCATATGATCTCCAAAATCTAGTCAGGTTATCCTCAAATGAGGTAGTGTTTGTTCTATGTTAAAAGATAATCCCTTTAACATTTTCTGGCACGTCGCACACACAAGAATCTTCTGTTGAGGACAGATGGCCTGAAACACGATTTCTCCAGCCCTGACTGTCACCAGCACAGAGATAATAAAAACTCTATCCTTCACAGCTCCATCCCTTTAAACAAGAATTCTGTGGCATTTCCGCCTGACTCACTCTGCTGATGATCCACTGTTTTATCTAAGCTCATACAGCTCTACACCACATTTGTAAAGTATCATTGTTAAATTGCTGAAAGGTGTAGAGACCCAGTGAGCAGATTTAGACCATTCTGCCTCCACATAATGGAGCTTTGTGAGAAAAATATCCATCTTTGATTGTTCATAATGACTAAAAGAGTTAATAGGGGTCATGGTGAGAACAATAGCATGGAGAAATTATGCTGCTGCTTTACCTGATGAAAATTATAATGATCATGATGCTAAGAATGGTGATAAGAGGAATGAATGCTCATACATTTTGCTTTAAGATTCACAAAAGCCTGCAAACTTAAAGGGAAATACTCTTTAGTGTGTAATATTATCCTCTGAAGCACGTCAAGCTGTGCCGCAGTTGTGAATCAGATGCCGCACTGCCACAGCACATATTGTCTGCCTGCTGTGTAAATTACTACGGGGATGTAGTTTGGCTATGGAGTATTATTGCTCAGAAATGTGCCATGAGTGCCAGCGGGCCGCTACATTATATGAAATCTAACAGATGGCTTTCTACAACCTGAGCAATATGTTGGGGTTGACCTCCCTGACTTCAGATGTAATAACTGCCAAAGAAATGAGGGAGTGAAGCGAAAAGCAATCTCCTCAGACAGCGATAACATCACACTTTGGAGGCACGGAAAACAAAGAGAATGGAAGAAAATATCAAATATTATACAGCATTGATTTACAGATGCCAGTGTAATAAGTCTTTCATTTTGTACCGATTTCAGAGGATCAGAATATGAAATACTGCACATGGTGTAGTGATGCTCTGAGGTTGCGACAAAGGGAATGTTTCTTTAGCGATATTATATACATGAATTGTTGTAAAAAATGTCCACAGGCTGATGAAATGCTGAGAGAAAAATTAGTCAGTCAAGCAACACAAGAGCAGACATTAAAAATTATACGGAAAAGAACAGTTTCTAAAATTAAGCTGTTCCTGATTGTAAGCAATTAAATTGTAATCAGGCAGTGAAGAATAATTTTGCAGCTGTATTTTACTGGTAGAGTGGGTTATCTCCAAATTTGAAGGTTGGCAGATTGATTCCCTGTGCCTGCAGCTATGAGTAACACATTGAACTCTGAATTTTTTCAAAATAGTGAAGCTATCAATTTGTGATTATTGAATCCGTTTTTTAAGCAGACCCATAGGAAGAATTTGCCATTTATCATTTTCACAGTGAAAGTCAAGTTATGTACACATAAAATAAAAATATTTGCATCGTAAACTTTTCACAGACTTAAAATCCCACCTACAAAAATAAATTCATATAAATTTTAAACTCTTACGCTTTTATGTGCATCATTCAGGTGTATATTTGAAGACTAAGATCCCCTTAGATATGTCCAGAAGAGCATCTTTGTCATTCTAAATGTTTTTTTCTTATGGAAACTAGAAGAAATAGCTGCCTTGATGCTACCTTTTTGCAACAAAAAACAAACAAAATTTGACATTACCTGTAAGTAATGACTCAAGAAAATTATCCGTTATGGTGATAATTAATCAACAATTAGGAACAAAAGTATTATTTATGTTACAATAGACAACAATGTGGTGCAGCAGGTTAGTGCACCTGCCTCACGGCAATAAGGTTGCAAGTGTGACCCCTGTCTGTCTCTCCATGTGGCCCTGTGATTAGCTGGCGACCAGTTCAGAGTGTACCCCACCTCTATCCAAATGTCAGCCCAGATAGGCTTCAGCCCTCTGTGACCCTGAAAGGGGTAAGTGCTATAGAGGACAGTTGGAAGGATGAATGTCACAATACTTTTTAGCACCCCTACAGTCATGAAATCTAGATTTAACAGGATTTGACCTTTTATAGTTTGGATTCTCCCAAGAATGTTTTTTCCTGAAAATGAAAATGAACACAGGTATTGTGAAAGGTGCTTTTTTATGGTTGGAGGAACAGAAAAGCACTGTGTAGATGCAGCCCATTGGCCATTTTAATGGGTACTCACTGCTTCATCAGAGGAGCCTCAAAATTGATAGGTAATTTCATATTATTACAAATCAATGAGTTCTTATTAGCTAAGTGTCTCTAAAAACTGATTGAGAGCTAATAAGGACTGACTGGAGTAGTGAGCAATCTATTGATCTCTTCCTTTGAACTAATCAAACACAATATTTCATTGAAATAGTAAGCTTTAGTCTTTTCTCAAGGAAGTCATTATTGTTACAGTAACTCGAAGATTTGAGTATTTATTAGCAGTACATAATTAAGCCACATATTGGTCTATTTGTTTATGTTTCCTTCTTATGTCACTGAAACTGCTGGGAATGTTGTGCACCACATAAAAAGTTTAACCCTGTTTGAATAATACGTAAAGATGATTCAGAAAGAATATGACTGCTTTAATTGACCATAAAGGAAAATGCTGACTGAGCAATTCAAACTTTCAGAACAATCTGACTCTCTTAACAACTCTTCTGTTTCAGAAAGTTGAAACTGAGTCAATGTTGAGAGCTGCTTGTTGACTGTTGTGTAAAGATTTTACAGCCTGCGCTGAAGGAACTCCAAGTTCCACTTCAGTCTTGCTTGTTTAAGCTAGGCAGCAACCTCGAGGGCTAAAAATTGAGGCCCATGGGGAAGTGCTAAATACTGTAGAATCCCGAGTGTCCACTTGAGGCTGAGTGCAGAAACCTGACACCCAAATGACTGTGTGCGGGGAACAAACAGTATTTATGGCCCAAATACTCATCTTTACAGCCTAGCTCAAAAAACAAATTCAGTCTAAAATAATACATCAGTGTGTTCATAAACAAGCAGAAACATACATATTCCAGGGCTCTCATGCATCAGGAAGCTATATTCAAGTTTTTGATGTATAGTTATGAGTTCCACTAATGATAATATGCACTGATATTACTACCTATTTTCCCACCAACAACACACCTACATTTATCAAGGCAAAAATTCTGTTTTGTCTGTTCTCTTTATCTGGCTTTAGATCAGGATTGAGCGCCATCTAGATATCAAAAGATAGACTCACAAAGAAAGTAAATGCCAAACAACTCTAGAGCCCTGTGTGCCATACACTTTGATGCCATGTCCACAGATATCAATGTAAACATAATTATTTTTTTGTATGTTTTGGCCTACTTTACTCATCCGAAGAGTGTTTTAAGCCCTTGGAAATGTGTATTTATGAAAATTTGAGATATCAAATTCTGTGCTGGTTTCTCCTCTGTGTGACTATATCACTTCTTTTACATGGGACTTGTGCCGTGGCAAAAATTTAGCTAAACTTTTGTTGGTTTCAACGTTGCAAACTGAGCTATAAACATGCCTAGACATACGTTGACAGTTGCTCTCTTGCTATGTTGTAGTTTCATACAACACTATTAGGTTATAAACCCTGCTGAGATTTATGATGAGACCTAGTGTTACTGCAAAGGATTAATTGTGTTAACTGGCCAACCATGCCTATCTGTGTCTCTGGTTATTGTAGTTACAGCAAAAGTTGAAACTGGAAGGAGCACTGATTTAAGCTTCTTTTTGTATTTTAATTATTTTCATTATAATATCTAATCTACATCTCTCTATGAACTCTAATGAGACAAGAAACATTAGCAGAGAACACCTGCTAACATCAGTGTGCCCCACCACACCATCACAGAGCAGCTTCCTTGGAAAACACGCCACATGATGTCTCAATAGGGTTCTTGAGAACAAAGGGAATCCACATCCAGTTTATTGACATTAACAGAGAGCGCAGCTAACAAGATGTACCCTGACTAAGAAAACAACTGCCTTTCTTGGAATTTGTTGAAATGCTCTTGTGCATGGTCTAATGTTATCCATCACTTCCTTTTAAACAAAAGAAAGTGAAGGGGTATTAAAACAAATGGAGACAAGATCTGACACATTGCAAACAGCTAAGCTACAGTTGAGTCACTCATCTCATAAAAAGTCTGAGTACGTAGATTTTTAGGAATGTGGTCTCTTTGTTTGTTCATGGCCTTAACTGTTTGTAAGCTGGGCTATTTGATACTAAAATGTTTCCCATTTTAGCTCCGTGCATCTCAGAACTTCTACCTTCAGCCTGAAACAGAGGAAATAAAAAAAAAATTAATGTGTTATAGGTTTGCATACAGTGAGCTTGTATGTTACACAATTTGTATCTTTGTTTATGTGTAAAATTAAGTTACTGTCGCCATCCATATATGACATTATCAATTAATTATTGTTTAGTTCTTACTTATTTTTTTTGTTCTATTTTCTTATTTTACTTACATTTTTAACACCAACAGGGACAAATACCATACCTATTTGAAAGGTTATGAAGGTCATTGACCACCACATGTCAAACTCTATCATTCATAAACATACAGTAGCCTATATGTTATGCTTTTATTGTGAGGTAGTATAACACCTAAGTTGGTCTTAAATTCATCAAAAGAATTAATTCCAGCCACTTAATATACTTCACTTAGTCTAAAATCTGAAATAAACATGATCTATAAACAAAATCAGAGGTTGGGGCCAACAGTGTTATAAATTTAGCAAAGTAACCTGTTGTATTAATATTAAAAAGGTCAGCGTAAATGCCATGACCTTTTCAATGTCAAAGGGATAGTTCAGTAATTTTGAAAGTAGGTTAATTTAAAAAGTAAATACATCAGCCAAAGTGATTTTGATCAACTTTGCCTCTGTAAGGAGACAACCAGTCCATTATTATTATTCAAGCCTTACAATGCTGCATATGGGGCCAAGAGCTCAATGTAATTGAGATTTTTGGTTAAAATATACCAAGAAAAAAGTCATGGGGGGATTTTTCACTGCCTTCAGCAAATTTATGGTGATATACTTCTCTGCTACTACTTCTCATACTACTTCAGCAAAGTATAGCATTTTAAATGTATTTAGGACACCAAACAAGAACCCCAGTGTTGGTTTTTTAGCTTGCTATTATCTTAAATTTATTAAAATATGCAGAGCTCTTGGCCCCATCTGCGGCAATGTAAAGCCTAACTTTTGTCCAAGTTATTTCCTTACAAGGGCAGAGCTGATCAAAACCACTGTGGCTAATGTATTTACTATGGAAATCAACCTCATACAACCCCACTTCAGAAATACTGAACTATCTCTTTAATGTTTAAAAAAAGATGCATTAACATCATGTGAATTCATAAGAGCATGACATAAGCTTTTGGCTGGTCATGGATAACGAAGATGTAACTCTGTAATCATGTTGGACTGCAACAGATTTCATCCAGAAAGCCATTAGCCAGTTTGTTATTTGTGCTGAGTTGCATCTTGACGGCAAAATGTTTTTCACAAACTGTGATGAAACAGCCTTCTCGGCTCCATTGTGGAAAAAAAAAAAAAAACAACTAACAGGCCCACTCTGCGCCGGCCCCCGGCCCTGTCTCAGCATTACAATGAATGTGACTCAGGCTTCCAGAAGAATGAATGGCTGCTGCCTGTTCACTGCTCTTCTCTCACATGGACCACTGCCAGGGCTCTAATTTAAGCTCCAGGCCTTCTGCTGGGAGAGGGGGAGCGTAGAGGAAGTCGAGTCCGGGCAGGAGGAGTGCTGCGGTGGGTGGGTGGATGGGTGGGGGGCGCTGGGCTCTGCTCCCTAGAGTGGAATTGATGGCTGTTAAGCTCATCAATGGGGGTGAGTCATCTGAGGCAGCCAGCCGCTTCATTACTCCTGGTGTGGCTGCATGAAGTGGAGAAGTGTCAAAATGCTCAGTTTCTACCTGCTCTCTAGTGGAGCCAACCTTTGAAAGCACATAATAAGGTACAACTTCCACTTTGCACCACATTTAAGATCATTTAACTCCTAGATGCTCTTTGATCTTACATGAATAGTTGACATGTCCACATAAGCCATGGACTAGAGGATAGTATGACCCTGTTTTTAACCTGCACACTTAAATCCAACCAGAATGATGGTATGCCAGGTTTACTGTATGTGTCTACAGTTTGCATCAGTTATACAACTCCAGACACATCCTGCACCCCATAAATGGAGCAACACCTGTTGACTACTTTAGGCAGAAGACTCAACCTCCACTGATTTCACACCTAATATTCATAATTATTCAGTCACCTGGCAGACTTTTTTAGTGTAAAGATTTCCGATTTATTTTCTCTGCTCATCATTATTGCACTCTTGCTTTCAACCCTCCACCACCTTGCCATCCTTCTATTGGTGTTAATAGGGTTTAGAGTATCTTATCTTATCACTCCTCAAATTCTGCATGACAAACGAATCAGCCAGGAGTGATGAGGTCTGAGTTGAGACACCACATTAAACTGTGTTCTGCTGCAGCAATCAGTATTTTTACAAGGCTGTATTCTGTCATACTTCTGATTCATGTAGTCGTATTTCTTAAAAAAAAAAAAAAAAATCAGTTTTCACATAAGTTAAAAAGCTATATTTACAGTCCTTCAGCTGCTGTCAAAACAATTGTAAGACATCACAATGGTAACGTAATTTAGGCTCCTTAAAGGAAACAGTGATATGTAATACTGTCATGAAATGTGGCACAGCAAAGGCAGACACAAAAGCACAACACCAACTCAGTAGGTCAAATAGGCAAAAGATTTAATCATAGAACAGGCAAGGGTCAGTACATGACAAGGCAGTCAGATTAAGGCAGCAATATCCAAAAAACTTTTTAACATTTTTTTACAGATAGACAGGACATTACTAAAATTTGGGGTTGTTTCTTGGTGGGTATTCTAGCTAAATTATTTGCTAATCTAGCTAAAATAAATTTTTAATTGCAATTAACAGGCTCATCTAAAGTTAATAAAACACTCATAATGGTCAAACCACTCTTGACCATGACTTTTTTGACATGCTCACCGTGTGAGCAGGCTAACAATCTGAAGTTTATTTACAGAGTGGAGTGGGGCTAGAGCCACATTTAGCGCTACTGCCTTTTGACCCTCTTTTCAGTTTCATGTTCCATATTCATGTGCTGAATGTGATTATTAGCTGCTTTGGTCAAGTGACACGTGTAATTAAAACTTCACACACTATGAACAACTCAGTCTCTGTTTTTTGATCTCTGTTGCATCCTTTGTTTCCACCCAGGTTGAGGGGCATTTCATCTTTAAGGGAGTCACCATTATGTGGATGTTAAGGGGTTATAGTGGCTGGTGGCTGGTACAGATTAGACTGAGCATTTGAGCAGGATTTCGGGTGTGTTCTGATAAGAAATGTAAGGCATTAGTCAATTCAACTTGTAAATCTAGTGGTAGCTATTTTTCTATCTAGATTTGACTGTTTTGCCAGCAATACACAGGTATCCCTAAAGTAACAAACTGGGAGAGATAGAGAAAGAGAAATGGCACGCAAGAAAGAAACTCTAGGTTGCCCATGTTGGGTACGAGCTGGGTACAAGAGCAATTCAAAAAGGACACATGGAAATATCCACAAGGCTCCCAGCAGTGACACTTTGACAGGTCTTTAATTAGTACCACTATGTGCCAGTTGTCTTCATTTACAGTACATGTCAAAGTGCCTTCACACCTTCTAGTAAGAGGGACTACTTGGTATCCAATAACCTAGCAAAAGTATCAAATCAAAAGTAAACAGGGTCTGCATGAGCATTTTCCTGCAGGACATGTGTGTGTGAGTGTTGAAAACCAGTTAAGCAACAATTTCCATATCCGTCGTATTCTCAAAGGTCAGAAGCTTTTAGGCAGCCAGCAGTGGGCTGATGGCGGTTGGCTGAACACGCATCTGATTCCATTTGGGCTGGTTTCAGTTTCAAAGCCTCCCACCTTCCTGTCTCATAATCACTCCTACAGATTTTTTTGAATCAATGTTGGCCTTGCTTCAGACTGAGATGACATCTGATCAACAACTGGCAACAGTGATGGCCTGAAAAATTTTCATTGTGGTCTCAGAAGGATGTTTGGTGTCCACACAATCTTCTATGATTGCTCAAAATGACTGAGAACAGCCACAATGTGAACTCCACAATGCTGCTTAAGGCCAATGTTTCCATTCCCTCAGCAGCAGCACTTTTCTCATTTCCATACGCTGCAATATATCTGGGTGTTGACTGGTCTATAAAAGCTATCTTTAAATTCTGTGGTGAGCATGTTTCATGCTGCCAAGTCCTACATGATAATATCAAAAATCAAATGAATCTCATTGCACAAGGAAACACACTGAACAATGCCTTATCACATTTATTTTCATGTAGGCCTTCCTGCTTATCACACTGCTGCAACCACAAACACATCTCAGTGCTGCTACAGGTCAGTATGTCCTCTGCATATCCCTGCAGCTCTGTGTATCTATCTGTGTGTGTACAAGTGTGTGTGTGCGTATTTGCACAATCTTGTTGGTGCAACAGGAATGTTAAAAGCCCTCATTATCTCTATGGAAATTGTATGATTGCTGACCGGGGTTGTGTTGACATGTCAACCCTGTTATGTGTGATCAGAGTGGATTGAGGCAGACTAAGCGATGCAGTTAAAAAAACAACAGCAGGGATCCACTTCATTGGATTTTTGCCATTATCCAAAATACAAGTATTTCTATATGCAGTAGCCAGTACTGATGCAGAAACAAAACTGATACTGATATTTAGGCTACACATGTGTTTGTGTCCCAAAGAACACCAAGTCTCTACTTTAGACCTACAGAACAAAACTGTTTCAATTTTGAGTGTATTTGTTTTTGAAACAGACATGTGACAAGACAATCACTGAGTTCAACCACAGAACTCAATGCAATAGAGCACCTCTGGGATGTGGTGGAACATCATAAATGTGCAGCTGACATATCTGCAGTAACTGTGATGCTATCATGTCAATATGGACAACAATCTCAGAGGAATGTTTCCAACACCTTATTGAATCTATGCCTCAAAGAACTAAGGCCATTCTTAAGGCAAAAGGGGTCCAACCTGGTAATAGCAAGGTGTGCCTTATATACTGGCCACTGATTGTATTTAAAAGGTAAAATTGATTAAAGTAAACTCAAATTTTCCCCATTCTCTCTCCCTCCTGTTCCCTCTCACAGAGCTCTAACTGGCCGGTGGGTCGATGCTGATACAGATCAGTCTTGTCAATCAAGACTGTGACCTGCTCACACTGGGGTCTGATACATGCCATGTTTTTATAGAGTGATGTAAACAAACAAACAAAAATCAGATTAGAGCAAAAAGTCAGATATAAGCCTCAAGTCTAAGAAGTCTACAAGGATTGAGGACCGAGGACATAGGACTTTCTTTTCCCTCTTAGTGCCACTTAAAGCAGATCATGGTTCTCTGTCCTCGATCATTTGAGCAGTTCAAGAGCCTTAGGATGGTCCTTAACATGGCAGGACATAAACTACTTCCTGTTTGAACAAGGACAGAGGACAGAGGACCAGTCATTTAAAAGCAAACTGAGACGGACCTTCTTGCAGCAACAATGCATATTGTTCAATACCAGTAATTAACTCTATAAGCTATTAGCTGCTATTTTGTGCAATATTTTGCATCCCTCACTGAAAGTATCGAAATATGTGGGATGTAGGTAAGCCACTCCTAAGATGTAAAAGGTGAGAAAGATGTGTAAGACTGTAATAAGAGAGAGATAAAAATCCCCCTCTGTGGTGCTATTTGTAGCATCTATGACTGCCTACACTCTCAATCTGTAAGACAAGCTGCCCACCAGACATGTGTTTGGGCTAGAGACTATGCTTCTAAAGAGTGCAGGTTAGCTGTTCCTCTCCCTTGTCTCTACTTAATTTCATCTTAGCACATGCTGTGCAGAGCAGGACCCGGTATGTACAGTTTCCATCGCTCTCATAAAAAGGGATTTCCTCTCGTGGTTGATCTTAATGTAAATGTTCATACCCAGTGAACACGTGTACACTTATTAATACATATTGCATGTGCCTTTACAAGTCCCACGCACATATACTGCAACTTAGATGAGATGAGACTGTATGCACATAAAAATACAGGCACAGATCTTTAAAAATAAAACCCAGACCACAGATCATCCACGCTCACACATGCAGACACGCACAAGAACACACAGGAAGCCCTGCAGTGACTCAACGCCACAAAGATTTAGGTTCAGAATGGCAAAAAGAGAGCTCATGACTCAGAGTTTCCATTGCAGCTCCCACTCTCCCGGTGCAACTTTGCGTGTGTTCAGGTGTGTGTGTGCTTTTGTGTTCCTCTGTAGGTGTGTGAAGCATACTGTGCTCGCTTTGGGGCTTTAGCAGCCAAAGTGGATGGCTGCACGGTATCTCTCAGTCTTTTTCTCAGTCCGGCTAATGTGCTGCATGCTCTATTTATGCTTCATGTCTGTAAGAGATAGCTAGCGGCTGCCATGAGCGCTGGGCAGGATAAGCATCAGAGAGCATATGGTTGCAGAGAGCACCGAGCCAGATGTTTAAAAAAAAATCTTTGTTCTCACTCTTACGGGAGCTTTGACTTTCATGCTTAGGCTCATTCTGTGACACACAGCAACTATCACAATATTCAATGAACACTTGACTATGCCGGCACAACAAGGAACTTCAAAGTGCAGCAGTGCTAGAGCAGGGAGATCTTGACTCTGACATCAAACGTGGTATCACTGTTACTTTGAGACAGATGAAAAGGACGGGATTTTCTTCAGTGAATTCCACCTGGAGAAAGTATCCGGAAATCTCACCTTTGATAACGCTCAGAGGGATAAATGAGACCAGCCATTATGAGATGTCAATCAACAAGACGAGAGCATGTCCACCAATCACATTTCACATAATAATTTCACAAAATAGAAGGATTTGCTCACACAAACCTTCTCTTTATCTTTTCTATGATGCAATAACTACCTGGGACTGTGCAATCATATACACACGTGGACAAAATTGTTGGTACCATTCCGTTAAAGAAAGAAAAACCCACAATGGTCACTGAAACAACTTAAAACTGACAAAAGTAATAATAAATAAAAATTGACTGAAAATCCGACATTGCTTTTGACTTGTGGTTCAACAGAACCAATTTAAAAAACAAATTAATTAACCTGGCTTGAACAAAAATGATGGTACCCTTAACTTAATATTTTGTTGCACAACCTTTTGAGGCAATCACTGCAATCAGGTGATTTCTGTAACTCTCAATGAGACTTCTGCACCTGTCGACAGGTATTTTAGCTCACTCCTCGTGAGCAAACTGCTCCAGCTGTCTCAGGTTTGAAGGGTGTCTTCTCCAGACTGCATGTTTCAGCCCCTTCCACAAATGTTCAATAGGATTTAGATCAGGGCTCATAAAAGGCCCCTTCAGAGTAGTCCAATGTTTTGTTCTGAGCCATTCTTGGGTGTTTTCAGCTGTGTGTTTTGGGTCATTATCCTGTTGGAGGACCCATGACCTGCGACTGAGACCAAGCTTTCTGACTCTGGGCAGCACATTTCGCTCCAGAATGCCTTGATAGTCTTGAGAGTTCATTGTACCCTGCACAGATTCAAGACACCCTGTGACAGATGCAGCAAAGCAGCCCCAGAACATAACTGAGCCTCCTCCATGTTTCACAGTAGGTACAGTGTTCTTTTCTTTGTATTCCTCATTTTTGCATCTGTGAACATAGAGCCGATGTGACTTGCCAAAAAGCTCCAGTTTTGTCTCATCTGTCCAAAGGACATTCTCCCAGAAGCTTTGTGGCTTGTCAATATGCATTTTGGCAAATTCCAGTCTCGCTTTTTTATGATTTGTTTTCAACAGTGGTGTCCTCCATAAAGTCCACTTTGGCTCAAACAGTGACGGATGGTGCAATCTGATACTGAGGTACCTTGACCTTGGAGTTCACCTCTAATCTCTTTGGAAGTTGTTCTGGGCTCTTTGGTTACCATTTGTATTATCCGTCTCTTTAATTTGTCATTAATTTTCCTCTTTTGGCCACGTCCAGGGAGGTTGGCTCCAGTCCTTTGGACCTTCAACTTCTGAATAATATGTGCAACTGTAGTCACAGGAACATCAAGCTGCTTGGAGATGGTCTTATAGCCTTTACCTTTAACATGCCTGTCTATAATTTTCTTTCTAATCTCCTGAGACAACTCTCTCCTTAGCTTTCCATGGTCCATGTTCAGTGTGGTTCACACCACGATACCAAACATCACCCTTTAAATAGGCAGACTGACTGATTACAAGTTTGAAGACACCTGTGATGCTAATTATAGGACACTCCTTAGTTTAACACGAGGTCAAATCATTTTCAAACTTTTCTGGGGGTACCATCATTTTTGTCCTGGCCAGTTTCATTATTTTGTTTTTTAAATGATTTTGTTGAACCACAATTCAAAAACAATGTCTGATTTTTATTAGTTAATTTTCAGTAAATTTTTATTTATTATTTCTTTTGTCAGTTTCAAGTTATTTCAGTGACCATTGTGGGTTTTTCTTTCTTTAACGGAAGGGTACCAACAATTCTGTCCATGTGTGTATGTTGACTGTGACTTCTTATTATTTCTCAGACTTCTGATCTTCTATGACTATTTATTAACTACATCCCCTGCACTGTGTCTCTTGTCCAAGGTATTTTATCCATTCAATGATTGTGATTTTACAGATGCTCCTAATTTTGTTAAATTTTAGATCAATTTTTCACTGAGGTAACACCATGTGCACAGAAGTCCTCAGCAGGCATAATGTTCTGTGAAAAAATGATGAGAAGTAAGAATACTTACACAAATATAAATTCCTTAAGAAACACTGCACAAATCTATTGAAGTAACTTGGCAGATAAGTTGTCCCAAGTATCTTGAAGAACTAACCACAGATATTGTGTGGATGTAGGCTGACTCAGACCTTAAAGCTGAAGTACGCAGGGTGTTGTTTTTTGTTGCCACTGGACCAAAAAAAAATATGATCACCTGTCAGCATCTTATAATGAAGCCACGTGACAGATCATTGAACATATGTGCCCCCTCCCTGCTCTGTATCAGGCTATTAGAAAATCTAGCAATGACACCCACTTTTCACCAATCAGGGCCCAGTTCAGAGACGGTGTCCTTATTGGATCCTCTACTAAGGTATAACTGCTTGTGATATCTAAATGAGTTTTAGTTGTTGTTAAGATTGTAAAACAATATTAATTTTATGAAGGGACACGTAGTTTGTGGCTCTTATGTGGCTACAAATACATTACATTGGCATAATGCAAATGGCAGCTAAAGGCACACAAACACAGTGGATTGGTTGTGAATAAGGGAAAGGGTGTTGCTCAGAGCGCAACCATGGAAGGGAGAGGAGGGTAAAATTGCTTCCACTGCAGTCTCCAAGTTACACACCCCAGCTTTAAATCTCTTTATGTATTCTCAAACACATTTGATGATGTTAAGATGTCATAGTCCTGCAGCAGAATAAACACAGGGCCAATCAGACTTGGCCCTGTGTTTGATGGAACTGCATTGTGGATAACTTTCTGCTTGTATTTCCCAGCATTAATGACATCATTAATCCTGAGCAAAAATTTAGCCCCAAACTTGTTGGCGACCTCCACCATGGTTCACTGTTGCGTGCAGACTCTCATCATTGTACCACTCGAAAGTCCTTCTGTGAACAAACTTCCTTCTGCTAAGGCTAAATATTTCAGTTTTATTTGACTCATCAGTCCAGCACCTGTTGATTTTTCCTAGATCTCCAGTTCTTATGTTTTCCTACATTTCTGAGTCATTTGGCCTTGTTTCCATGTCCAAGAGAGTGGACATTTTTTATAAAGTTTGATGAATATCACTTAAGGCTTGTTTGAGATGTTGCATTCACGAGCAAATGATGACCACAAGTGTTCCTTACCCTGATTTTTGATCTATAAGCTTCAAATGTAATCAAGTCATCCGTGTGATAAAGTGTTCAAAGCTTGAGTAAATCATAAGAAGGGTTCTTAAGATACTGAGTTCACAAGCGTACAATCACAAGCTAAGGATGATCATGAGGCTCTAAAACCTTGTAACCTACGCAACAGCTGGATCGACTTGATTCAGTGTCTGTAATCATGGAAATCCATCTTGCCAAGCTCCAATTTTCAATGATTGGCAGGAAGAGGTGGGAGCTAAGCAGTGAGATGACAACAGGAAGTGACAGCTCGTACAGAGATTAGCATAGATGCTAACAGCTTCATCAGCAATCTGAAAGATCTGGACTGCATTCCTTTATTAAATGAAAAACAAACAACAACAATGAAAGTAATGAAAGGATATTTTTGCTCCACTTCTGACATGTTTTGGCAAGAGTTTGTTATACAAAGTGGTTTGTTTTGTATTTCACTCCACTGCAGTAGGGCCCAACTATTACGTTATCTGATTGGCCTGGAATGAACGTGATTGACTGGGAGATCATCCAGTCACCTGCTGGATATCCTTTGAAAGGCTCTGCCCATTCCCAAACACTGTCTTTGGACTGTTGCCCAGATGAACTAGTGAAACATATTGAAAGGTTTATTTTGTGTGTCAGGTTAATAACGTTGACCCTTCTGACCTCAAGATCTACTCATTTCTTTCTTGAGTCAGGGTGGACTTGAGTACGCAGAAAATACATTCAAGACTTTTTAGGATATTGTGTTCACAAGAAGTGGCCCACGGGGACAGACATCCCGAATATACTGTAACCCCTGCCTCAGTCATCCCGGTCCAGACACATGATGAGGTATATGCATGTACTGTTTAGGCCTCTGTGTGTTTGCAATAATACAAAATATTTTATTATTAGCTAGAAAACCTGCCAAACATATGATCATTTTATTGCACAAATATTGTTAGAATGTAAGATTGTGCTCCACGAAGCAAAATATCTAGACAATATGTGAAAAAATGAAACTGCAACATGAACTATCAAAAACACCACCAACAAAAGGTTGTAACTTCTCTCAATTTCAAAATACATGACAAAATTTGTACATTGTGTAGACTTCTGCAACCAGCTTTGGGTCTGGTGGTCTGGTGGTCTGCTTTGCTGCGTCACATGGTTTCCTGCTGGCCAGGTCACGTGAAATCTGCCTCTCCTTACTGGAAGAAGACAGGAAGCGCTGGTCTGTGGTGTCTCACACGCCTCACATGCCTCTCTGAAGATGCTGGTGGGCTCATTTATAATGCATTAATGGACAGGGCCGAGGGGGGAAGCCTGTCTCCTGATCTTGGGGAGTACCAGAGCACTCCCATTCATCACGGCTTGATGCAGACTCACAGCAGGCAGGCCTGTGATATAGCCGCTTGGCTCAGGCCAGCAAAAACAGCGGCGATCAATAGTTTCATAGGCCATTAGGTAAAAGAACAAATGTAGCTACAGAGGAAATCACTGGAGTTGGCATGCAAGTGGCAGCAAATTAACTTTGACATATTCTCTGGAAGTCTGCAGCAATTTCGGACACACCCAGTCTTGTAAAATAAAAAAAGTTCTGATGCAAAGTTTTGCAGCTTTTGCTTCAGCCTCGGGCAATGAACCCTGCTGTCTCTCCAATGTTATGTCTCTTGTTGTGGCTATGATCAGAACATGATGCAAGGCAAAGCGGTGAGCGGGAAACATGTGGCTGGTGGCTCGGGTTTGCCCGGGGAGAGGGACCTCACCTTGATGGTAGCTGATGAGGGCTGACTTCACTTCAGGCGCTCAGACACCAAGCCGCGCTTCAAGCCGAGGAGAGAGACACGGGGCACATGATGAGATCATCCCGAAACGATAAGACGGTGAAGATGTCCCAGGATTTCACAGAAAAAGGCGTAAGTGTTTGTACTGTATGTGCAACCTTTGGTAAGGGGTTACAACAACAATGACACAAAGAGAGGATGTTTTGAAGAGAAAGCAAGGCCTCAAACGCAAATGCATCAGCCTGCATGATGAAGTACAAATCCTGTTGTGTGCTCACGCTAACAGACAGGCTAATTATCACCCTCTGTCTCATTATTATACATCTGTCCCCATGCGTCAGATGAATTCATGCACTTCATTTGAGGGGTAGCTTTAATGCCTGGATGGGAATTGATTCTTTTCTTGGAAGCCGCGCCGGATTCATTCCTCCGACTCCGACAGGCAGAGGCAAGATATGAACAGCTGCTCTGCACTTCAGAGGAAAGAGGTTAAACTGATTCTTCTCTGCTAATCCAATCCCACAGAGGAGCGTGTGTGTATTTGAGTGGGTGTGGCGTGTGGTTAGTGGGTGCAAAATTAACATGCTGCCCTCCGGTTTTTGTTTGTTTTCATTCCTCCATTCACACTCTGAAGATAAATGCCAACTCTTGATTTTATGATGATAATTGTGAGGGAAGAAACCACAACATTTCCTGCCATCAATCCAGCAGAGGTCATCCTCCAAGTCAGGTTGTGATGAAAAGTAGCAGAGAAGATCTCATTTTTTTCTTTTGTGTGTCTTTGTTTTTTGCATTTTTCTGGTCCCATTCATTTCCATTTAATTCAGGGACATATCATATTAGCTTAACTTCCCTCATTGCACCTGGTCCAGTTTTTTGTGTCACCTCTTGCAAGCCTCTAAGGGAGCCAAGCCGAGAATAAAACATGACGTGAGGATGCTGTTGACTGCCAAATGGTCAGAGTTTCACCACAACATGATGAGGATATCCACAAAGGAATTGAAAAGCCCCCTTCCATTGGTTATGTAATGCTGTATGACTTCCCAAACTCCTCTATGCTGCATGATGTGTTGCTGCTTGTCTATTTGTTGGAATTTTATCAATGAAACAGTTGAAATGTAGGACAAATTTTGACATAAATCCTTTTTTTGTTTGTGTTGGGCCCGGGATGGGCTTGGCTCATCTTGGGCACCAGTAGGGGGGTTCGAGGAAAATACGTTGCAAACAGCACTAGGCTACCAATACCCTAAATAGAAGGGCTGTAACCATGAAATGTTTAATTCCTGACATGCTTTTAATGTTTTATCTTTAAAACTGAAAAGTCTCATGGCTTAAGTACACAGCAAATGGAGAAGAGTTAAAATTTTGGTAATGCTAAAGTGTCACCAAGGGCAGAGTTAATCATACTCTGGATGGAGTAAAAATCCACAAATATTTTCTCTTCACTGAGGAAAAGTTGGTGTCAAAAACAATGATGAAAATGATATTTCAGTGAATCAAATCAATAGGTGTCACTTTAGGACCTTTAATGCAGAACTTTTCTCTCTGAACTCTGAACTTTTGAGTGACACTTGTTGAGTCCTGCCTGTCCCCATTATTGGATAAGTACCATCAGATGCCATGAGTCTACATCATGAAAACCGTAATGACCTTTTTTTTTTTTTAAGAATTGTTCTCCAAACACAGTATCTTTATTTCAGATAATTTTTCCCATTACTATGCAGTCAATAAATACAGCAATGTTTTTGCAGTTTTAATATAGAGTTAACACTGAAGTAGTGAAAAGTAGAGAGTGCATTCCTAACACTACGTAGAAGTGTTGATAAAAAAAACACAATGTTTAATGTCATGCCATTTTTAATTTTGACTTCAACGAGAGTCAACAATTACATTTGATGAGAGTCAATGAACCAAGAGTGTTAACAACACTTTGTGTCGCAGACCCATATGGACACTTCAGAAGAGTTACTATTAACTCTGACAGTGTTATTTTCACACAGCAGATTTTGCTGTGTATAGGATGTGTATACATGTAATATTCATATCATACATATTTTAAAGAAACACAGGGTTATGGCACAAGTATCTTGTGTTTCTTATAAACAACAGACTATGAATATGAAAGAAAAAGGTTCAGAATGGAATAATTCAGGATTAAAAAATGTTTTAGCCAATTACTTCTGCTGTGATAAAAGCGCTTATTGTGTAATTAGTTTGTTCCACAATTGACGAACAATGTTTTATTTATGAAAAGAGTTTTAGAAATGTGGCTTTTAATTGAAAAAATGATTTAACTTTGTAATAAACAAACAATCAAGCCAGTCAAACCAATAACAAATTAGCATCTCTCAAGAGAAACGTTATAACTGCCCCTGACTCATTAGCCATACAGTTTATGAGTTAAAGGTTATGTATTACCCCTGAGGGTCCATGCTTGGCAACAACAAATTACCAGGGAAAACACAATGTATGCTTTCATAATGACATAATGAGTTCCTATTGACATGCACACACGGCAGCCATACATGTTAGTGCATGCACACTTGAAGACATTAATGCAGGCGTACAGCTCATAAACACACTGACAGGAGGGAGACCCTGAGGCTGCCTTGTACCTGTGTGTGTGGATGGGGCTCAGCGGGCCTGCTTTAAAATATGATTTTGAGTTTCACTGAGTGACACAGACAGAGAGAGACACTGAGGCACAGACATTAAACCTCATGCGGGGCAGACAGACAAGGTTGAAGCATGTCATCACTACAGAGATAAAACTTTGAACCTGCTCATGTTTGACCCCTCTAATCCCAGGGTTAATAATCCCGCCTTTCTCTGAGAGCCTGTGATTGTACTGAAAATGTGACTTTTACATAAATTCATTGTTTCAAGGTCGGCTTTGAGGCTCAGCTATGAAACATGAGAGAGCTTCGGAGTGTATCACACATGGGGGGGACGCCTCAATAAAAATGTAATTTGTTGTGAATGTGAAACTTATTAAATTCCAACTTTTGATCTGCTTTGCATATTCTGTGCTAATTACAGAACGAGACGAAATGCCTCCTTTGCATATTTGAGCAAGCGAGAAACGGAGAGCGGGAGAGTGTGAGTGTGAAACAAAGAGGGTGAAAAAATAAAAAGGGAGATTACATGCTTTTGGCCTCCATAATGAGATTGGCGTCAAATATTCCAACAGGCCTTAATACCTCTCTGCTCTGTTTGAAGATTGTGCTTCATTTTGGCTGACCCGCACTGTCTGATTAATCACTTTTTAATCATGATGCTTCAGTGAATAATCCAGCCCTCCAAACGTCTTCTGAAGCGCTCAGACGACACAGTTTGAGATTTATTTGGCACTCTGCCTCCAATATTTATCCCAGAGACTGAAAACAACATGTTAGATTCTTTATACTGTTGCTGCATTGCAGTGAAGGATGACCAACGGCCAACAAAAGACAAATCTGTACAAACGTTTCATTTATTTTTGAAGAGAAACTCTCTGAATTTTTGATATCAGTCACTGGGTCTTTGCCTTTTTGTTTCAGTCTCATTTTATTTTTAACACAACGTCAGAAGGACACATGACATGCAAACAGTTGGTGTGTGTGCATTTTTCCTAAGCGTTTTGTGTACACTTTACATAGATTTACATTTTTTGACACTGACAGATGACGCTCTGGTACACAGAGTCTGAAGATAAAGGCAGAGAGTGAAAGTCAAACACTGACACTATGACATGTTAGAAATTTGAGCCTTGAAGGTTGTTCTTACTTTTTTTTAATATAAATGTTATGTTAGTGTTGAAGCAGAGGTTGGGATATGACTCACTGTTCATGAAGAGCTACAAAAGGAACCAAATTGGTTATAAAATCAAGTGTGTAATGTTCATTTTTAAAGCTGATAACAATTACATTTCTCAAATCAATGATGTATCACATGTCATAATCTGTCCCACAAATAGCCTGTTGGTTGTTCACACAAGTGTCCCATTATTAATGCCTTTCAGAGATGAGGAGGGCTCAATACAAAGAAGTACATAAAAAATAGACAAGAGCTGTATCCACAATTTTGTTTTATTGATCAAGAGACATTTTGCTTTTAAATGCTTTAGTCTCTCGATTATTTTTAATGGCTCAACAAACTGATGGGGTTTGCACAACAACATGGTTTTCAGACCAGGTACAGTATATTATACAGAATATATCTCACTAATCCATCTGGGCAAGAGCCTCATAGAAAGTGTTTGGGAATGGGCAGAACCTTTCAAAAGCATATCCAGCAGGTGATTGGACGATCATTCCATCAATCACATTCATGCCAATCAGATAATGCAGTAAGTGGGTGCTACTGTTGCAGTGTTAGACAGTGGAGCAAAAATATCCTCTGTATTGATAAATGCTCACAGCAATGTTGATAGTTTTTCATCTAATAAAGAAAGGCACTTTACAATCATGCAATCATACTGCTTTACTGTGACCGTGCTGCTGTGACGTCACGCATGCACCTAGCTGGCACAATCCTCTCCTCCAGGCTCACAACCCCCTCTCAAGTGAAGGTACAGCTGACAGTGGAAACGCAAACAGGATCAGGGCTTACCAATACCAAACTGTACTGAACCAAATTAGACCACTCAGTGGAAACAAGGATTTTCTTTTGGTTACTGAAAGAGCTGTTCACTGCTTGAGCCTCACCTTAGCTAACATGACACATTGCAGCACTCCTGCAGGAGAGGGTCCTTTTTTTCTCAACCTTTTCCTTTATTCTGTCAGCCTCTCTCTCCCTCTCTATTCTCCGATTATTCATTCAAGAGCCAAAGTCAAAGTTTATCTCTGTCTCTCTCTGAGGGTCTCTATGGTTCTGCCAATCTCGCCCCTACGCCTCCCCTCTATTACTCTCCCCTTTTATCATCTCCTCCAGCCTGAGGTAAGGAGGGGGGGTGAAATTCATGATACTTGTGATGTTTCGTGGAAAAGCTTTGGGAACAGAGTCAGCCTATCGGTCCGTGTGAGTCATGCAGCTGACACATTTGGGGAAAAAGAAATACAGAAAGCAGCGATGGAGGGTTATCATAATTCACGAAGCTGAACGTTTTTAACCTGGTCATATGCACAGGAAAAAGGGCAGATCATCTGCAGTGGCTGTCTTATAGATAGCTATCTCCGTGTATGATTTATGAAATCGTCACAAAATTGAAATTAGATCCTCGGTATCAACCCCCAGCCATCACTTACTCTCTTTCATCACTGCTATCTTATCAGCTTTGTCTTCCCCCTTGAGTGGAGCGACTATGCTTTGCATAAGGCCGGCAGGTTTTTTTTTTGCATGTGGGCCACATTATTGTCACCTCGCTGCATTGCATTAAAAAAAGTGAGCTGCTCCGGAGAGCGAAAAAAGGAGAAGGAAGAGGAGACAGTGATCTCCAGGCAGGAGTGGATTCAATCTGCTCTTGGTGTGTGTGTGTGTGTTTGACGATGTGTGTGTGTGTGTGTGTGGGGGGGGGTCCTGCCCCCTTGTGAATTAGCCTTCAGACTCCAGCGAGCTTACGTCTTACAGCACAGTTCAGCGTCTGCAGAGCGCTGTGCCCCTTTGTTTCAGTTTTAGCACACCTAGCATGGATTCATCACAGCTCAATCTGATTCTCTGTTAATAAAGCCTCAGGGCTGAAGTGCACTATTTTTTGAACTAATTAAGAGAAGAAGTGCTGTTCTAGCCAAAAAAAAATAAATAAAGATTGTAATGCTCAGTGAATCCTTGCTGAAACTACAATGTGTGTGTGTGCAGGATTTTTTTTCTCTGAGCCTCAGAAGTCATGTGGGATGTTGGCCTAGTTTGGGCAAAATCAAGTCAGCATATCAATGTGTGGCTGGTAGCACAGACTTTTATTTGGGCAGGGTCTCATTTTCAGTGTTCAGCATCACATTTTAGGGAGAATAAGTTCTTCTCTGTATCCAAAATTACAAGCTTTTCCATGTGTTAAAGGTCTCATGTCCTGCAAAAAAACAATCTTCTTTGTTTTTAATGTTGTAGGAAGCAGGAGAACACGGCACCTTTTATTAATCCTTCAGTTCATGGAGAAATGCGCTATACCTCTTTAAAGAAAATGCCTCTGAAAACATTATGTTCTTTTACTTCCTGTGGTTTACTATGTCAATGTCAGTGTCAGCTTTATTTATATACCACGTTTAAGACAGCCTACTTTAGTACTTTACAGTAAAATAGACAGCCTATGACCCCATCTTACCCCTAAAACCAGACATTTTTGGGCAGCTAATCACCAGAGAGCTCATTATTACAGCCTCCCGTAGGCTTCCTGCCCCCTCACATCCAAGTGTTTCTAAAGGGGAGGGAAAAAGAGCTGTATCTGATTCTCTACAGAGACTAATTTTTTTGTATTTTTTATTCACCTTAAATCAAATCCTTGCTTTCAGACACTTAAAAACAACATAAAAACTAATAAAAGTCAACAAAACCAATAAAAACAAAGCAATACAGAGAAAACATAACAAATAAAAGACCCAGTAAAAGTGACTATACCTCCACCAAAGTCCAAAGTGAACAAGTGCTTCTTAAGCCATGTTTTAAAAGTGGAAAGGCTATTCGCAGTCCGCACAGTGAGAGGTAATGTGTGTGAGCCGCAACTGAGAAAGCTCGATCTCCTCTGGTTTTTAAAAAAGACTGAGGAACGTCCAAGAAAACCTGACAACCTGATCTAAGAGCTCTGGAGAGCTGATGTACCTTAATAAAGTTGGACAGGTATTCTGGGGCCAACCCATTCAGACACTTAAAAAAAAATAAAAAAAATCTTAAAATCAATCCTGTACCTAACCGCAAGTCAGTGAAGAGAAGATGTTGGTAAGGTTGTTTTCACACCCAACACATTTAGTTTCAGTGTTTTTTGTTTTTCTTTTGGAAAATTTGTCTAAATTGGGGTGGTGAGAAAGGTCACATGAACAAAAAAAAAATGATAAAAAACAGGGATTAAGATTATGATGAAACTGTGCAGTTTTGATCAAATATTCATACCCGTCCGAGTCAACATGTCAACCAAACTTAAAGACCTTCTAAATGTAAAATAAAGACTCTGACTCTAAACCCTGCATCATGCTGACATCAACTTCATTCTGTGGTATATTTATTTTTTATGTCTTGTGTAGCCTTTTTGTGCTGTTGATGACGTGTAGAGCCAGTGTGAACTTAGAAATCTCAATCGCCCCTCAGATAATAATCAAGATTTTCCAATCTAATCCAATCAAAAGCTTGAGGTGGTAGATTGAAATGAAGTGTACAGACACAACAGAGGTCCAAATCTTATAATCTGAATACATCATCCCCTAAAATGCCAAACTTTCAATTTCAGGAATTTTGTAACACAACTGTGTAGTCTGGTCATTCCTGAAAATGAAACCATATCTATATTTTAAGCTTATGGACTTAAGTTTGGGAAATCCAAACTGAGAATTTGTTACACAGTCAAAAATGTATGAGAAAAAAGGACATTTTCAAGCTTTGAGGTCCTCAATTTTGAGTTGAAGTTGAAAATTTTGGTCTTGCTTCTGCCCAGAGTGCTGCAATTCCAGTGCAGTTTTTTTTTTTTTGTCAGAAACAAAGTAAACCAGGAAATAACAATAAAAAAGCCCCTGTGGTGTAGCCTACATCATGAAAGAAATAGTGCCTTCGCATTCTCACTGCCACCTGGAGATCATGCTCCTGCTGCTTCTAGTTACAAGTAAATGTAATTCAGGGTATTTCTGAGGATGTAGTGCAGCAAAAAGGGAAATGTGTGGGCCAGTTTTTATAATAGCAGAACATGAGGTCTTAGAGTAGTCTTTCATCAAGAGGGCCATATAGGGGTGAAAAGTTGGGAAGATTTTCAGGGCCTATGATGGTTAGAGGGCTCTAAAAATATTATATTATCAACATTTTGCCAAAGAAGATTTAATTTACTTTTCACTTACAACCTAATTTAAATTCCAAATACAGTCACACTTGATGTCGCAAATTTTCACAAAATAATATTTATGTATGAAAAAGAAAAGGCTCTTCTGTTTGTGAATTTATCTAAATGGCATGTTAAAATAAGAGTCTTAAAAATAACAGGTCATGGAGTAGGACAAAAGTATAATCTGTAAAAGTTTACAAGAGTCAAAGATCAGAGATTCATGAAGACTGGTGATATCTTTAAAGAAAATAATAATTAAAAACATGCTGAATGCTTTAAATTGCCCAGAAAGTTAATACACTAGTTTACCTTTGTTTTTCATCATTGTTATTTATTTATTTGTTTGACAGATGATTGACTCAAGAAACTGTAATTCAACTGTGTATTCAGGTCATTGGCCCTCTTTTTATTACCAGACTTTGAACATCATTCAGTCTAATCTAAATGACAATAGGACTTTTGAGAATTTCTTGAAGTTCTTGTCTTATTTAGGCAAGTTTCAATTTACAATAAGACACAAATATAACAATAAGACACATCTGACCCAGAGATTTACTACATATAAAATATCTAAGGTACACTGAGTAACTATGCTGCTAAATATCCTGTACCAGAGTCCGGTTATCTGGCCCAGACAGCCTTTTAATGTCATTGTGTGTAAAAAAAAGAAATCTGAGCTAATATAGCTGAGTATATGTAGACTAAAAGACCAGCATGTCTAGTCACAGTATGTTATGTGAACAGGGCTTGGGTAACACTTGACCTACATGACATATGATTACACACATAATCCATAGGGCCGGCTCAAATCACCATGATCAGGGCTGGAAAGCTCTGAGAGGCAGGAAGCAGACAGCAGTATACGTACAGTATGTGACCGCAAGGAGGGGAACGGCGACATCAGCAGCAGGATACTGAAATATACTGAAGCCATCCATCCACAGAGCCCACAAGCAGCCTTAAACAGACTGTGAAATCCCTGTCTCTGGTTCAAGAAGAGGCGAAGAGGACAGAGTTTGATTTAACCACTAAAAGAAAGATGGAGATTGAAACAGAAAGGACAGACTGAGAGGAGACGGTCATTGGTCTCAGCTGGATTTATTGATGTTCAATTGACTCTGGAACATCTGTGAGCCCATTTGGTCCTGTTAATTATACGGCACTAATTTAAGTCAGTGGCGAAGACAGGCAAGGAGATACTTGGTGAACTGTAGAGCACTGTGTCCTGACTTCTACTTTATCTCCTGCTCAATCGTGATGATGCTCTCAGCAAGTGTTTGCTCCTGGTAATAAAGCAGCCTTTAGTGTGTTCAGCTGCTCTAATGGCTACAAATATTATCTACCTACTGAGGGAGAAATACAGCACTAATGTGGTGCCTCTCAGTAAGGATTATGCAGATTTTATTTTCATTAGTGCAGCCTTTTCTGTGAGATAAAGTGCAAAGACCTTGAACGACCTCTCACATTTGCACAGCACTGGATCATTTAGCTGTTGTTTCGCTGACACTGCATCTATGAATATGTTTTCAACTTAAAGGTCATTATATGCAACCATCTGAAATGGTCTGAATTAACTGTTCCTTTGCACAAAAGAAAAACCTTTCTCTAGACTTGAATGTAGAGATGCTAATCACTAAGACATTGAACATTTTCAGTCATAAAAATCTGTAAAATAATTAATTGTCCACCATAAAATTGTTCTCTCCTAATTATATTTGTTTAGCTGTGTCAGGAAGGTGACGCTAAATGACATTAAATATTATAATCTACAATGATGTATGTGCTATGCGCAAGTACTAATATGTTATTCGATTAAGGATGTCACAAAAAAATACTTGAGTGCTTGAGTACTGGAATACTCGCACCCATCTCGACTTATATAGGTGGTTGTAGTTTTACAGTAAAAAGCCCCAAAATGCAACTTGCCTATCAAGCCTGTGAGATGTAAGAAAATCAAGACAAATACTGTTTGAATGAAATTTAAATTAATTTGAGCTTGAAAGATCATTGTCCAATTTAAGAGCTAACACTGAGTAATAGTGCAAACAGTATCCAAGTAGTTGACTTATTGCTCCAAAAACTAGCAACTGGATGACGGTCAAGGGGCTCTTTGTTGCAGCCCTGACACCTCATTTACACCTGTATCTATTTACGGAGACAAGTCAACCAGAAGGTTGTTCATTTATGCAAAACCCAGTGATACCTGTTGTGACTTAAAATCTCCTCCCCTCTGTGATTTTCTCATCAGGAATTTGCCTCAAGCACATTTAGCAAATTGAACTTTTGCAGTGTATCTAGGAGAGACCGTATGGTGGTATGGTGACCAACCTACAAAGCTATTTCATTCAGTGTAGTGGTGAGAGACTTCCCACAAATAAGAGACATTTTGATCAAGTCTTAACATGTTGTGAATTTAAATATGAGTTACACTATTCAGTGAAAAGGAAGACAAAATAAGATGGCGGTTCTTAGATGTGCTTCAGCATGTGACCAGCCAAGATGGTGATCAGGACAAAGCAAACATGGCAACCAAACTTGAACACCAGAAAGGAAGTGGACAAAATATGATTTGCATCAGTCACACTGGTCTTGCTGATCCTAAAGAGTAAAGGAAACACTCATTTGCAGACCTGGTGGTCTGGCAACAACAAAACCAAGTATTCATCAATGCTAGTAGCATCAACAACAGTTAAACAAACACCTTAGTTTTGAAGCAATTTTAGAAAAACTATATCTGCCCAGACTATATGACCTCGTACTGTGAGTAACTTTGTCCACAGCTGATGGGGTAAAGTGGGTCCAGTTGCCAGAGATTCTCCATTTAGGATAAGGGCAGATAAGTCAAGATGGCAGCAGGAGTCACTAATGGCGAGAGCCATTTTAAAGAGTTCTTCTTCCAGGGGCAACATGTCTTCAGTAGCTAGGTCAAATGTCAGGCAAATGAAGCTCTATCCACAATGCTTTGTTGGGATACTTCAGGGACGATCGGGCTGGGCATCAACACCATCCGCTCTTCAAGCTGATTGTTACTTGGCACAAAAACTTGCAAAAGAGGGTTGGAGTGAGACCCAAGGAGAGCAATCTCTTGGCAGCTGAATTGAATAAGTGACGACCCCTGTTATGACCCCTGATCACACCTAAGGGCCTGTCCACATGGAGATGCACATGTTTTAATTTTTAAAACACTCTCTGTGAAGACAGTACCATTTCAAGAAATGTGTCCTTCCACATGAAAACACTGAAAACACTGTAGTATATATCCCAAGCCTGAAAGTGGCACTGTAACACTGCTGCAGACATGCATCAAAACCAGAGAAGAAGACATGAAGCATTCTCGCAAATCATGAGACATGGAAACAAACGCTAGCATATAATGTTCTTTGTGTCTTCTTATTGCTCATGGTGGCAGTAGAGGAGTAGAAGGTTTTGCAGGCTAAATTAGACTATTACAGAACAGTAAAAAGTAGATGTACAGGCTTCATTAATCTGTGAAGACACGCACTGTCTTGCATAGGACACTGGGGGGCATTTCAGTAAATTGCAGATAGACCGACAACAGCAATGCACATAACTGGAAACCAGGCATAACCCTTGAAGTAGATTGTTGCTAGTGAATTTGACTTATTACTTCTTTGCATGAGATGGGTTTTTTTTGCTTAAGCTAATAAACTACCACTTTGAAACTGTGTTAATGGGTGTCATATGTAAGGCAATTTCTAATGATAATTCTTCCTGGAATAACTTAAAGGTCCCTTGTCCTGGTGTGTTTGACTGTTTACATCATGTCTTTGGTGTCTGTTAATCAAGGATTTGATTTAAGTTGAATAAAAAATGAAAAATGTTGTCAATGTAGAGGATCAGATGCAGCTCTTTTCCCCTCCCATTTGGAAATGCTCAGATATGAGAGGTCGTGGAGGCTTTGATATTAAGCTCTGTGCCGATTAGCTGCCCAAATGATGTTTTGTGGGAGAGGGAAGAAGAAGGGGTTTAGGCCTTGAAATGGACCTTCAAAACTGTCATGGCATCTGTCTGTGATAAGCAGAAAACACACATGTAGGAGGAGGCTGTATAGCTATGACATCATAAACCCCAGGAGTGTTTTAAAGGGCATATTTTTTGAAAAGGTAAAGAGCATTTCTCTGTGAACTGAGAGTTGAGTAAAAGGTGTCATTTTCTTCCACCCCTTCAACAACATTAAACGCAAAGAACATTGATTTAGCAGGACATGAGACCTTTAAATTACCAAAAATGTGTCATCTTCAGAACACAAATGTTGCATGTACATATTTTGACTAATTAAGTTGTAAGCTGCCATGGTAATAGCAAAGACTATGCATACAAGGATAATGCTTAAAGACAAAAAAAATCACCCAAATCTCAGCTTTACAAACAGCCCCGAAACTGTGTGTTGAATTGAATGATGAAATCTGAACCCAAACGAAACCGCATCCATAGAGAGGGACGTGTCAGGCATTCTGATTGGTTATATAAGAAGGGCATACAGGGAGAGCAAGCACACACACTCACACACACACTCATGCAGACCCCAGAGGCCTGTGTTTGCCTTTCCTGTAATCTGAGCTTCCGTTCTCTGAAGAATGATGTAACTGAATGCCAGCCCTGAACCAAATAGGAGAGCCAGCCAGCCAGACACGCTGAACTGTGTGTGTCTGCATGTGTGTGTGTGCTCATGCTTTATGTCTCTTTACATCATTTGTATCACTATTTACAACTAATTGCAAATGGTCGTCAAGACAGAAGAGTTATTTCATGCTGCTCTTCTTTTGGCTCTGCATTTTTTTTTGCTGCAGTAAACATGATCTTTTATTGCATCACGTTGCCCTGCAGATACTTTTACAAGGTCACCAAATTGTGGCAGCCAACCAAGGCACACACAACTCCTGTAACACTGAATCTCTGACTGGTTTGTGGACTAACGGAGCCAAGAACACACTGTCTCAGGCTGTGACTTAGTCAGGATGGCATCTAGTGGGGCGGCTGAAGGAGTGTTGAAAATGATTTTCACAGCCAGACACTTTTGTTGTCCTCTTTTCTCTCCTCTACTTTTGTCTTCTCTAATATATTTTTTTTCATTCACTGTGTGCTCTTCTATAACCTTGTCTCTGTTTCATTTTTCTCCTTACTTCCTCTGCTTTTGTCTTGCAGAGAGTATTCCCTGCTAACTCGAAATGAGTCACCTTGCAGGGCTCTCCCTCAGCATGAGGCAACAGTATCACACTTTCCTCATCTCTTTTTCCAGATTCTGAAAAGCAAAAATGTTTAGAGATTTAGCATCGGAAGAAGAGTCAAAGCAGGCAAAACAAAATATTACGTAATGATATCCTGACTCCAATTTGTAGTTTTCTGTGGAGACATCTCCACAAAGACATATTTGCAGTTTTCAGTCAAGCAAACAATGACATGAAAATAAAATAAATCAAAGAAAGTAGTCTGCTTGATCATCATCATAATCATCAGCAGTCTGTATGATCTGATCTGACCATCTGATCATTGCATCTCACCAGAATTACGTGACAGAAAGCAACCTTCTGATATTGAGGTAATTATCACATTGACCCTTAACCTACAAAATCAAATCTGCTCACTCTCAAATCCAAGTTTATTTGTGCCACACTTGACAAAAAACCTTTCTTTGCATTTTTGAAGTATCCTCATAAGATTTTAAGTCACAAAGTCCTTGATCTTATAACTACAGAATCAAATTGCATTATCCTTGAGTCAGATTGGGCATTTGTGTTTAAAGTTTAAAAATTATACATCAACACATTCTCATGACATATCATGTTCCAAAGAGGACAAAGATGCTGAGGCCTGAAGTTCATTCCTGAGATGAAGTGGACATTTGTGTGACGTTGACAGAAAAGTCCTCAAAATGTTCCAAAAAATGCTTGGTCATGAAGAAGATCAGATGAAATTTGCCATGATAACATTAAAAAGCTGCATTTTCAGAAAATAGAGTTATAATTGTTTCTTTGGAGTTTCATTTATTGCATATGATAAAACAGAAATAAAAATGTAATGCTTTGGTCCAAAAAGCCATGAATAAAGCACAGCTGCATTTTTTCCATGCTCACATAACCGCTATGTTCAGAACGGTTGTTTTTGAGGGCGGTCGCCTTAATATACTAATGAGCCAAAGCAGAGCCACGGCCAACACAGTAACATACAGGGACCTAACGTTAGACCTGCGGTGTATCTTGAGCGAAGCTGCCGCTCCAGCCACACGCTGCATACAGTCCTGAACACACACAACCGCAAATTCATGCCGGTTACCAGATAGCAGCAAAGCTCGTTTCCCCAAAACATCACAGGCTAACACACAACATGCTAACTTCAGCTTAGTCACCACAGTGGGACACAGCTGCAACTTAGTCTACCTTCCGGGTTAATGTTACATGAAACAGAGGGGTAATGGGGTGGGTGAAGGACTGATTATATTCAGCCAACTGTTAAACTACTAATATAAGAATGCTCATACATTTAAGTTTATCCTTCAGACTTTCAACAATAACGTTAACATTGACAAACATGTTGTTCAGTTACCTCTGGTTCACTTCCCCCTGCTGTTAGCATTAGCTCGTAGCAATGAGCAAAATAAATACTAAACAACATTAAAATACTCACATTTCCATCATCAGGTTTGGTGATGGATCGTTGGTACTGAACCTAGATTCAGGAAAAGTCTAGTTGCCAGTCCTGTGTTGAACTGACTAAAGTTGAAGAAACAGTCGGACGTGAAGTAATTGGCACACACATACAGGTTTTAGCCTACTTTAGCTGGCACATTCCCTTCACAAAAAAAATTAATCCACTGGGCCCTTTGGTCCTCCAAGGCTGGTAGCCTATATGTGAAGATATATGTAGCTGTTTACAGCCAACAACCAAGCAATGATAGGTTTTGGGTCAAGACATGGTGTATACAGATCTCTTGCTAACGGTGAAATCAACAATGGCAGCACTTCGCACAGAAACTTCTCAAGCCGAGGGGTGGGGATACTCAGGTAGAGGGAGGCTTATGCAAATAAAATGCTTGTGAAGTAACAGTGATGGTAACTTCATCCATGATGAAGTTAGCATCATGATATAATTCCTTGACCATGGAAACCCACACCTAGCACTCAGAATCATGTTGCTATCATTATTAGTTAGACAGTAATTGCGCAAAAACAATTGTTTGCTAATGGTGGTTATCTGGATCACCACCAAAATCTAATCATTTTTAAGTTGGGCCATTACCAACTTCTGAGAATTTCTGCAAAATCTGTCCTGTAGTTTTTGGGTAATCTTGCTAACAAACAGACAAACGAACACATCAGCAAAAGTATAACCTCCTTGACCGAGAGGTAAAAATGTAAACTTGACTGGTAAAAATGTAAATGCCCTGACACTTGCATCAAAAAAAGTGGCAGAAACTGGCTTGAATTCTGTTTAGCTCATTAGATTAACCATTGCTGATTGCATTTAATATATACAAATGTTGATAAGGTAACTTTTTATTACAGTTATGTATATTTGATCCCTCAAATTGCAAAAATTTGGCCCTCGGGGTGATAAAAATAATTTTAAAGTGGCCCTCTTGTAAAAATTTGCCAATCCTTCCTGCTTTATGACTTTCAGCTTTGACCTACAACTTCAAAAAGCTTGTCAGTCTATCCTTGAGTTAGTCTGGACATTTGTACTAAGTATCATACTATTACCCTGAGTGTTTTCCTGTATTAGCACACTCATAAGTACCAGTACATCCAGGATGAAGCCTCTGGGTAACTAATTATTTGTGGTTTAATTAAGATTCATCAGAAATGGATGACCAGACGCCCCTGCTGTAGACTCAGGGAGCAAAGAAGGGCATCGGCAATGGATTTGTTTGAAGAAGCAAAAAAGGAGCAAACCTGCCTTTCAAGTGCTAAGAGGGTTGTTTACAATAGACAGCACAGAGACAGAAGTTTGGCCTGGTTATTTTACACTGCTGGCCAGACCGTAATTACCCAAAAGTTTGCATTCAGTCCCAGAGGCGTAAATTGCTGTCAGACAATAACCAATGGGTACCAAGATTGATGCCTCTCTAACTCTCCTCCTGCCTCAGCATCCCTTGTAGAAAGCCCATTTGTTAATTTGAAAAACACTCCTCAAGACACTCCCCACTGCATCTGCTTTCCGAACATACTGCTCCATCTTCCAGACCCAACAGCCATCCAAGACATCAATAATAAATGACTTAAAATGGAAATAAAGTCATCTGTGGAGCTCCAAAAAAAAGTCTCTCACAAACTTCAGGAGACATATGGCTCGCGGCTTATTCTTTAACTGTATGGCATGTTGCAACATAAGCATGTTGTGCAAAAGAAAGGGGCTCATTCTTCAGCACGGTGGTGAAATAGGTCAGGGGTTTCTTTACTTTGCAACACTGCACTTGATGCTAAGGGGGTTGCCTCACAACTTTTAAGTACGTGAGTGTGTGTCTGTGTGTGTGCGTGTGGGTCTCTGCTTGTTTTCCTCTCCATGTGACCTATTTGCGTATCGACCACAGTGTTCCCTGCTCTGATGGGGTTTCCATGCCAACGCAGCCAGTGGCAAGACAAAAGATGAGGTCTTACTTTGTCTTGATCAAAGAGTCAACAGCTCCACTCTGTTGCTTTTGCTATCTATGTTCTGAAACTGATACATAACATACGCAGAGATACAGAGAGAGAAAATATTGTTCAGCAGCAGCTACCAGTCTTGTTTGGACAGATGTTCCACCTCAGAGCTCTGTACGGTGAGCTCAAGTAGGGCTTCATCAACTGAAACAGTCATGGTTCACTTGTGTCATAAATGGGTCATATCCAAGATGTTATTTAAAACTGTTCAATGGTAAATGGACTTGAGCTTATAAAGCGCTTTTCTAGACTTTCTGACAGCTCAAAGCAGCTTTACACCATAGGTCACATCTACCCATTCACGCCCTTTCACTCTCACATTAGCACTGATGGTTTTAGAGTCTCTATGTAAGTTATCCATCAGTATTAGCTAACACATTCACACTTTTCATACCCATTCACACTCCACTGATGCAGCAGTGGGAGCAACTTGGGGTTAAGTGTCTTGTCGAAGGACACATTGCCATGTGACAGCCAGATCTGAAGTCACACCAGCAACCTTCTGATTACTGACAGAGCTCACTATAGCCGCGACGAGTATGCCTCTTCCGAAGGGATGGGAATTGATAAGATTTTATCGATACCATTGCTATTAAAGATCCTGCTAATTAATCCAATTCTTTAACGATTCTCTGATTGATCCCTGCAGATTTTGTTTATGTTGACCTGTAGATTTTCAGTGGCAACAATGTCAAACACATGTCACAGCATAGATAACTGCTTCTGCAAGTTTCTGGTGTTTCGTCTCACTTAAGGAGGTGCAGTAGGCGCCTTTTGTAAAAAATTAAGCCACAATTCTGACCGCTTCGGAACCCCGTCAGTGGAAGGAATTGATAAGGGAATTGATTAGCAAAAAGACTCATGATATCCATACTTTGATGGAGCTGTTAACAATTCTCAACTGGAATTGGTTTTCGATTCCCATACCTATTCTTGCGCTTTCCCGGTTAGCACACATTGCAACATAACCGTACGATCTGCCTTGGGCCAGCCCCTGGCACCTACAACTCTCTTAAACAGAGAAAAGAACGTCTCCAGGTCACTCTTATTAAACCTCGGAACAACCTGCAGTTTACCAAGCCGATCAAAAGAAGAGGGTGTTCAGCCACTCAGACTTTGAGTAGCAGTCATGCCCAACTTACCTTCTCTTATCAAACTTAATTTGTCATGCTCCAAATCAATCCTGGCCCTCTCAGTCTCACATTTTCATTTCTCGAGGGTCAGCTCCTTATCAACATCTACCCAATGCTTAAACTTTTCATGGTCAATTTTTAGCAACAGTAACTCTTTCTGCTGTTCGGACAAGCCCCCAATTTGTCACAGCCGGCTCAAGGCTGGAGACAAAAAATGGGAGGAGACACCGAGTAAATGCAGAAATTCTATATTTATTTACAAAAGCAACATAATGCTGATAGGAGATCAGTAGGTCAGTGATTGTAACGTGTGCATGCATGAGTGAGGGTATGATCATGCTGTGAAACAAAACGCCAAAAAGGAGCGTGGTGGGGGAGCAGCCTGCCAAATTAACTCCCAGGGATGAATGCCTGCCTGGCCACACCCACCTGCACCCGAACAGAAAAGCCAGCAAAACAGCAATTAGATTGGGTCGTCACACCATCAAGCAGTCCGGTTCAGTTCAGCCATTACAGGTGTTTCCACTGTTGAGTGAGGAGAAAAGGTACCCAAATAACAGTCCCATGCCGTCCCACTTTTCAGTACCCCTCTGAAGTGGTGCTGAGTGTACCAAGCTGACTACAAAAGGTGGAGCTAAATGTTGTGAAATCTGTTAAAAAAATTTGTCAATTCTCACGTGACAGCAACAAAAATACATACCTTGCCATGTTTACATAAGCCGTGGATTAGAAGTGCTTATTGATTTGATAACTACGGTTGCTGTAAATAATGTCTGCACAGAACAATGCTCCATGGAGTACTGAAGTGCTGGAAGTCCTCCATTGTTGCTGTTTGATGTTTACGTGTTCCTGACTTGTGTGACACATCCTTCTATCCTGAAATTACTGCTGCTTCCCTAGAATTTTTCCCTCCCCAGCCATCAATTGACTGACATGCAAATGGCAGAGAAACTTCCCGCTATGAGGGCCAAGAATCAATAACAAGGGCAGGGTAAATTCAGTTTAGTTTCAGGGATTTATGGAAGAGTGAAAAGGGTCTCAATCACAGAGAAAGTATCGGGTAAACCGACCCAGCTTTCCTTGACCTAGTGGAAGCAAATTAACGTGGCCCTCATGGCAACCAAAGTTGTCCATCCCTAATCGAGAGATTTTTTTATTCACCTTTTAAGGTAAACATGTTAAAATGTATGTATATTGAATCTTAATGAATATGTCTAATGTATAAAGCTTCCACATACCACATGGCGGCTGCAGAGGTTGTTCTCCCTCTGTTGGTTGTGTCACTTGGGATTCATGTTGTCAGTCACTGGTAAGGCTTTGTTTGTATGTTTGTGTACTCTGCCTCATTACATTGGGCCTGGAATATTGAAGACCTATTTGTAGATCTAGAGGTTGATGAAAATAATGAGAAGTGAAACAGGAAACAAGCAAACAAACTATAATTGGGCTGATTAGAATGATTTTCTGTTTATTTAAAGCTCCTGTGAGGGGGTTTTGGTTGATTCTACAGACTACAGAAATAAATGCTTATGCAAATCCGACCACCAAGGCTAAGTTTGATTTATTCCTTTACTTTTGTGGTTGATGCATAAAATTCCCATCTGAGAGTAGGTGTCCGATAAAGTCAATGGCATCATGCTGCCCTTTCAGCCTCTGTTTACATATTCCCCTGCAGAGATTGTGTGAGTGATACTGTTTGTATCAGACATTTAATACAATTAAAAAAAAGAACAATATCTACCTATGCAAAGAACAAAATCTGCAAAAATATATGTCAGTGTATTTGTCGACATCAAAACAGACACAATCTGAGAGTTTTAGCAGTTCAGATATGAAAAAAGTGTTTTGTGAGTGCTGTCATGCTAGTATAAAAAAATCAGCTCAAAATCAACTCAATATCATGTTAGTCACATGTCTGCAAATGGTCAATACTTCCTGTGTACAATGCTTCTAAGGCAACAGGCAGCTATCCAGTTGAATGTTGAACAACAAAATCATGCACAAATTTTATAACTTTTTACATTTGTACACGCTTAAAGCTTGAATTAGATGAACACTATTTATCTCTGGCTAATGGTGATATCCAGCAGGATACTAATCGACTAATGTATCTTAAATAAGGATGCTGCTTCACAGTCAAAGTATGTAAGGGAGATAATCCCTGCATCTCAGCCCTCTCATTTACAGTTCCTTCAGTCTTCACTTACCAAAGCTGTACACAAGGATGCACGGGAGCTTCCTCTGCTAAAGAGTTTAAACAGACCTTTCCACTTACTGGACACTCACTGATTGGACACTGCAGCAGAGTGGACTTTTATGAAACCTGAAAACACCAGCAGAAATTAATAAAAGAAAAATAAGACCTTTTAAATCAGATTGCTGACCTAATTATACACCATTAGAGTTTGAAGAGTTTTCATGTGATAAAATCAGATTAATTTAACTCCTTTCATACTTTCAAATCCAGACTGAAAACTCACCTCTTCAGAGTTTCCTATACTCTGAAGATGCCATAAATAAAATGTATTATTATTATCATTATTATTATTATAATTACTATCGATCCATCCCTTATCTATACCGCTTATCCCTTTGGGGAGCCTATCCCAAAGGGGCAAGAGGCAGAGTGCATGCTGAACCAGTCACCAGCGAATCACAGGGCCACACAGAAAGATAGACAACCATTCATGCTCACACTCATACCTAAGGGCAATTTAGAGTCACCTCGCCGCCCTATCATTATCATCATTATCATTATTATGAGTTGAGACCAAGCAGAATGGTTGCCTATAATAAGATTCTTTTTGTGTCTTTCAATTTAATAATTATGAAATGTTTTAACTGGATATTGTTGCCTTTTAATATTGAGTTGTTTTTATAGCTTGTGTATTTTTAAGGTGACCTTATTGTCTTTAATCATTATTATTATTATCATTATTATTATAAAATAGTAACAATAATAATAATAATAATAATAATAATAATAATAATAATAATAATAATAGCATAATATGCAAAGTGCTGAAAAGTGCTGTAAAAATAAAATGTATTATTATTATTATTATTATTATAAATATCAGTGAAATACTGGTATAACTTCAAAAAAAAAAAAAAAAAAAAAAAACAGCACATCAATCCAGACTTTCATATTGCATTTTTTCTAGTTCACAATATTTTCTTAATTATGGTGCTGTGTATTAAAAGGACAACAAATGACAGAAACACTTTGAGATTTTTGTCATCAGTTTATGTTATTATGATTGATTTAAGATTGATTTTCATGGATGAAGATGAAGATTTATTCCCAGCTTGCGTTGTTATTACAGCCCTCCTTGCTAGCATTAAGAGAAATTAAATAATTTCCTAACGTCCCTTTTAATGCAAAGGTATATTTCCTAATACACATAAAAGAGGTTAATGGGGGAATTGCCCTAAAGCCATGTCTGGTTGGTGAGTTTATTGCAAAAGTTAATGTGCATGTAACTCAATTTGAAGTTCTGTTTCTCCCTCTCTTAAAGTCTTAATTTAGCACTGGTACCAAAAACTCAACCCTACTCAAGCAGAAGTCCTTATAAGACCACAATGTAAACATTTGCTGTGGAGAAAAAGCTAAATAAATATAAATGTTTATGCTATATAAACTAACTGCCATTCATGGAGTTATTTACTTTTTATTTGCACAGCTCTTTGCTGCACACTTCATACTCTCCATTTTATTGCAGCATGCTGATGTCAGGTACAAAATGGGTGCTTGTTTCAACTGACACCATAGCTCGTGGGAAATTAATCGTCTCAGCTCCTTTGGTGACACAGCATTATCATTCTCCCCTCAAATGAAAGCACTTTGCCAAGTTCCTGCACGTCGACCGAGCAAACAAGCTCATTCATGGCGGTGATAAGTAAAGCTGAAGTAATGCATTCACACAAACAGCGCAGGGAGAAAAACAGTATTTAACAGTCCATGTGAATGAGTGAGTAGAGAAATGCCACAGCAGCTGCGTTCAGTGATACTGTGGGGGGAACTTTCCACTTCATTCATCAGCGAAGAAAGAGGAAGAGGAGGAGCAAGGGAGGGAGAGAGGGGGACAAAAATAAAACGAGAGGAAGATACAGATGTGATGAATGAGAAGTGTAAGAAAAGAGAATTAGAAATAAAAAGGGGTAAACAAGAGAAAGTGCAGCAAAACAGGAGAAAGGGAGGAGAGGGCGAAGGAAGAGAACAAAGGGTGATGTTTGGAAAGACGAAGAGTCGAGTTCAGACTTTCAAAGAGACACAGCGCCTTGCTAATTTGTGAGAGCTGAGACCTCAACCAACCAAAGCCAATTTGTGCAGCTCAAGGTGACCCGTGGGAGACTAAATCAGTGTGTTTGTGTGTGAAAGACTCTGAGGAAAAGACAGAGATGGAGTGTTCCCCCCCTTTTTTTAATAAACCTCATCAGTGCCGCTGTAAACAAACAAGTGCAGCTTCCACCTATCAAAAAGGACTCACATGGGCATCTTAACACACACTAACATCTCTGCATCTTCACCACAGGGAAGATTAATGATGGAGCTGTTGTCTCTTCTAGATAACTGGCTCATCATCAGCCAAGCTTCCCGCCTGGCTGATCAATCATCTTAATGTAAAGAGATAGACGCTGGCTGCTTTAGCACAGCCGCAGTCATCTGATGATCGCTCATTAAAGCTGCTGTGAACTCCTCCTGTGAGCGCTGCGATGAGCCCAGTATGTCCATAACAGGCTTTTATTGCAGGGCTTTGTTCAAGGCTAGTGAGTGACTAGTAGATGCGTAAATAAAGCAATAAGATGCAACCACTGCTATGATGCATTGGTGTTCCCTTATATTTTCTTTTTTATGCATATTAGCCTAAAACTGAAGTAAAACTAATAATAATAATAATACATGTTACTTAGGGCACCTTTCATGACACTCAAGGTCACCTTCCAAAAGACAAAAAGGGCATTAAAAGATAAAAAGTGCATTAAAAACTGTCAAACTCTTTGCATAGTTCATAAAAAAGAAATCTCTGGCTTTTCAATGGCATTAACTTTTCCAAGCACTGGAATCATTATAAGAACTCTGTGTGCCCCATTTTGATAGAATGAAGCCACTGTCTAACAGTGCTTTGGGGATAGTTGTCCGCAGTTTGCTATCTAGAGGATGGATCATCTTCATCTGTAAAGATCTTTAAAGGGATAGTTCAGTATTTTTGAAGTGGGGTTGTATGAGTGCCATATAGCCACTAAGTACCTTAGATGCAGTAGAACGTTGTCTCCTCTCCCTCAGTAAGTCACAGTCTGTAAGAGTCTGTTACGCAGATATAGCCGCAGACAGGGAAGTAATGTACCAAGAACAGAGGGTATTTTCACCTCCTACAAGAACTCCCTTAAAAAAATAATTCCACAGTTTAGGAGTAATATATGCCAGGTCTGTAAGTCGCTATAACGTTGCTACACACCAAAACCAAAGAGGAAGACATGAGGCATGCGCATAAAATATGTGCAATGTTTAACAAACAAAACAAGATGAGGAGAATACTGTTCTCCATGCCAACTTGTTGCTCACTGTGGTAGCAGAGGAGCAGAAAACAAGCTCAGAAGCTTCTGCAGCACAAGCACAGCACTGTATTCTGCTTTGTTTCGATTGTTGTCAGGGTTTGTGCATGTGGTTTAAGGGAGGGGCAGGACTAGGAGATAATCGTTTCTGAATATGTGTACAATGTTGTAGACACAGAAAAGCAAGGGCAGTGTTTAGGGATTTATTTAATCTGGGACGTGTCATTAAAAATGTGCATTCTCGGGCTCCCAAAATGCCCTCTTTAAATCCTTTGAATTCAATAAAAGACAGATAAATGAGGCAAGCACCAAGTAGCACCCTCAAGTGTTCTAAAATGAAGCCAATGCAAAAGTCCTAAATATCGTAGGCACTTGAATGTCCGCTTCAGGCTGGCAGCAGCATTCAAAAGTCCCCACTGATAACTAAAAAGGATGGCGTCGCCTTGGCTATGTCCATTTCTTTTTTATGCCTTTAAGTAGAAGCAGCTCACTGCAGAAGATTACAAGTAACCACAGTCTCCACTAATCACAGAGCTAGCTTTGACACTGTGGGATTGTGGGTAGTGTAGTTTTGTAGTTTGCTCAAGATAGAGATAAACAATGTATTTCTGAAAATGAGGCTCAAAACAGAAAGTTGGAATGAAGGGGCTTGTGCAGCTGTAATTTGTTGATAGGTGTGGAACACCCTGGTGTGGTCACTAGTCAGCCATGGGTTTGACTCACAGGCCCTGTTCAGGCTGTCCTGTCCACAGTATCAGGGCAAATAATGGTGAGAAGGGAGCATGTGGAGCCAGCAGGGGAGGGCAGCATTGTGGGTGTGTTTTTCTGTCTGAGTGTATGTGAAACAGGCACCATATTACACTTACAATATCACGTCCTTGAAGAATTCACATTTAAGTTTCATGGTGTGATGCTGGCAGAGCTGTTGCAGTGCTTTAGCTGAAAGGTACTATAAAAAGGTCTAAGAAGATATTGACATCTATGGGCTATACAGAGTCACCACTCAGCCAAATGAGCATGTCTTTGGACTTTGGGAGGAAGCTGGAGAACCTAGAGATAACCCACAAAGAGGGGACATGCAAAGCAGCACCTACCACTGCAGGGCCCTTAGATGGGTTTTAGAGATGATATTACCTTTTTGGTAAAAATAATGCTAAAGGGTTAGCTCGGGTTTCTTGAAGTGGGGTTGCTCAAGGCCCCTGGCACTAGAATACAATTGCCACTACAAAAAATTTGGGAGCTTTGTACCGCAGGGAAATATCTGGGGTCGCATGCTGGCCGATACACAGCAGTCAATGGTGCCACTGAAAGCCTCGGAATTAACCCACTGTTGGGTTAAAACTGCAAAAAAAACATGATGACTGGACTAGATCCTACAATAAGATCCTTTACAGCACTTGACTCGACGAAATCCCTGTGTCGAGACTAGAGTGACAATGATGTGCCGTTAGTTGTCAGTACCAGAGGATATCTTTATGAACTGGAGTTGTTGAATGAATTGTGAGCCCATGTCCACAAACCCAGAGGCCTATTGCAGCCACGAATGGTACTTAGTAGCAATGCTTCTCTTGGACCTGTCATCAGAGCTCTTTAATTTTGGTGAGCCTTCAAAATGCTTTCGTGTGCTGTAGTCCTGATCAGTTTATGGGCACTGTTTTTTGTTTCTTTTGACCTCCTGACCAGCTGATGGCAGAGGGATCCATAACCCCTATGTCACAACATACTGAAATTCTCAGCACAGGGGCTTTGTTGAGGAAAAGTTAAACCCTGTGAACAATCTTACTGTGGTGTTTAGTCATAGGTTTTTGAGTAGTCTTAACCTAAAAGTGGGTTAATTATACGGCTTTCGTTGCCACCCGGTGACTGCTGTAAATCAGCTAGTCTGCCCCCAGATATCTCCTCCCAGTGAATAAGTTTCTTTAGTGGCAATCATATTTACTAGTGCCGGAGGCCTGTAGCGATCCCACTTCAAAAAACCTGAACTAACCCTTTAATGCCAAGTGAGTTTTGTTTTCGCTGGCTTTACCTTTGGTGCTTACAAAATTCAGAAATAAATTCAATATTCAGGAACGTTTTTAAAGCTGGATGACCAAAATGAAACTCGTAATAGTACAGTTCTGTCAGAAATCTGGGAAGTGTCTCACCAGACACAAGACTTGAATAAAAGAAAAATATGCAGATTTTCAGACAGCAGAATATCAATTTGCTCTCTGATACCTTTCATTAACTCCTCTCCCTGCTGCGGTTCATTTTGTCCTCCACGCTTTGAACGTATGGGCATATCTGACTGGAAAATAATGAGATCACTTCAATCACATCAGGCACAAATGCAGATGCTTGCATCCATGTTGCATTATGCTGTTCATATTGTTTCAGCAGGCTGATAAGAGTGTGTTTGTGTGGGTGTGTGTGGTGTGGGATGAGAAACGCTCTCCTGCGTGTTGGATTAATGGAGTCAACAATTCCCTGTGGCGTTTCTCTGATTATGCACGTACCAAGTCGCCACATCCAACAGAAAGATAAACAAAAAGAGCTCAAAGCAAGCTGTCAAACCACAGCACACGCATAAACATGTGCACGTTACATACACTCTCACACACACACACACATCCTTATAATGATAGCAGACATTTGCATATTCCCTCATTAATGCTTGCACATACATACTTATGCATATGGATATGCACAAAAGGAACATTTATTGTAATAATTGTACGCATGAATGTGTGTATGTTTTCGGGGGTTTTCTACTCCAGATATAGAAGTGTGTTTGAAAGGACACACACTTATTTTCAAGTAGGGTGAATCACCAACCTACCAGTCTTCCTCGGGGTCTCCATCTGGATGACTCATCCCTCATCAAACGGCAGCCCTGCAGGAAAAGCAGCACACTCCCATTCACACATCCAATCACACATTCAATGATATAAACGCTGTCAAACACATGCACACATACACACACAAACTTGAACACAAAAGGGTTTTCCTTCTCTGTATGCTTGGCGTTGGTTTCAATCACATCTAAAAACCCCGTCAGTGAGGGAAACCCCTTGCAGATAAATGTGACTGTAGCCATTCCTGGATGTGTGTTCAGAGCAGGATCACATGCTCCATGTGATGAGTCATACACAGGGCTGGTTTGCCAGGGAGCGGCGTGCTGGTTGGAAGCAGTTATGCAGGAAGCTCATCAGCTATGCACGGCTGAGCTTGGGACTCCAGTGAGACTCACACAAGAGACACTCTGACGCTCTCGATCACTGACGTTTGATTTACAGGTTGGCAGCAGGAGTAGCCGCCCTTAACATGCTACACGGTGTTCTGTTCTGGAAGTCACCCCATGCTTTGTAATCAGTGACTTTTACAGGCAGTTTCACACCTCATTAGTTTGTTTAATGCATTGGAAGATAGATACAGATGGTTTTGAGGAGAGGCGGTAGCAGGGGGGCAGAAATCTCCCCTGATCCAGACCTTGTCCTTCAGGTCAAGGTCACAGCTATTTTTCTAATTGTTGGGTTATTTTTTTATTCCATATCTGGGATGGGGACAGTTTTGGCAATATGTTTTCTGAAGATAAACAGTAATAACTGTGAATTTTTATCTGTATTGCACTAAATCCTGAATGAACTGTGACATATGGCTAAAGCTTTCAATCAGGGCTCTATGATTCTATTTTTATATCCCAACTAACTGTTAAATTTTGATTTTAGTCTCAATCACAGCTCATTATTTATCTTAAAAAATCTATATGCTCGTAACAACATAAAGTAAAAAAGACCAAGTCTCAAAATGTCATCAAAAGTATGAAGAGGTGTGTTGTTTATGGTCTTGAGTTTTAGACTCTCATTTAAAGGGGTCCTATTTTGTCTTAAATCAGATTCTATGTCCATTGTTGATGACTGCTTGGCAATGATCACAATCAGCAATGTTCAGAAAACCTTCCAGTTTGTATATACAGAGTGCCCTGATAGTGCTGTATTCTCTCTCTGTCTGAGATGCTTTGTAAATGTGCTTGCCCCTTTGAGGCTTACTTCCCCACGTGGGCCCAGTCCACTCTGATTGGTTAACAGGTGATTATTGGTCAGTTCAGTGCTGCTCAGCTCCATATTGTCAACAACTCCACAATCATTCTAATGTTTATGTGCTGAGATGGCTACCATTAACCAGTGGGCTTACGGATGACAAAACAATGGTAGGATTTCACACTGATAGATCACATGAGACTTTTTCGACAGCTTAAAGTGACATGGAAGTGAAGAGAAGAAGTCCTGATGCTCCCTTTTTGACTTGTTCTCTTGTTCACAATTACTTTCTGATGTACCCCCCAAGAGATTAATATTTTGTCATAGCCTACCACCACCAACCCGGAAGTTTCTTGAAGGGAAAAAACCCCCAACAGTTTTTATTTGCCATTTTTATTTCAATACATGACTTAAAACGTTAAAACTGGCTATATCTTAAAAAATAAAACAACAAAAAAGGTATTTTAAAAAAATCACATCAACAACATTAATCAAAGAAAATACTGATTCACATAAATTCCCCCCTCTGACATAGAAACAGGCAATCAAAATTTTGGTACCCAGGGTGGCCAAATCACAATTCTAGGCGGCCCTGGCCCCTGCCCAGACAAGTTGAGCCCCCCTTTGGCCATTAGGTGATCGCACCCACTATTTGAGAAACACTGGCCTATGGTCAGTACTGTTCCTTAAGCTCTATTTTGAACACAATAATTAAAAAGAAATGATTTACTATCTTTATAAACAAGACATTTATTTCAAGATCCTGCTTGCAAACCATGTCTGTTTACACTGTGGATCAGAAAGAGGAAGCGCTGCTGTGCTTCCTGCACAAACACAGCTTGAACTGGCAGATAGACGAGCAAATACGAGGCAGCTTGAAAAATCACAGCTAACATGTTTATCTGTCAGCAAGAAACCATGAAGCAAAGCAGGGGAGACAAACTGGGGCCTAGAAGCAACTGAGAATTCTTTTCATTGCAGAAACCTGGATGTAATGTGACTGTGGTCTTCATTTGGAGAAATTTGTTTGCTAACAACGCTGCCACTGCAGCTTTGAGGCCACAAAATAGTTGCATGCTCCTGTCGACTTAGGTTTTAAAGGTAATCTAGCCACACCTGGTTGGTATAGAGGATTAAATATGCAGCACATGTATGAAACACTGTATATAGATTCCCTGCATTACATTAACATTAAAAGCACATCTAGAAGCAAGCAGGGGGAGGAGCGGCGGCAGAGGGATTGTAACCGTTAAGATTTTTTTCTCAGATAGAAAATTCACATCAAATGTCTTGATGTCATCCATCTATAGATCCATATGTGGAATGTAGAGTATAGTTAAGCCATATGTATTTCATTCTGCTTCATAGAGGGGGTAAGAAAGAAGGAGATTGTGCGTGTGGGTAAATGTGTGTGTTTTGAGCAGGCCCATGAAGAGGTGCCAGAAGAAAGGCTTTGATGAAACAGCTGTAGGAAATGGCGGGAGTACGATGAAACAGGGGGTCACTCATCACTTTGTTCTCCCTTGCACCTCAGGGTGTGTGTGCATGTGTGGATGTGGGTGTGTGTGTGTGTGTGTGTGTGTGTGTGTGTGTGTAGGAGAATGTCGGACTCCCTATCCTCAACTCAAATATAAATCACCTGCCGTATCTGAAATATCACTGGCAAACACTTGCATCTCGCCATCCCCCTTCCACAGATTGTTTCCTCCCTTACAAAATTTGGCATTCTCCCCCACATCACTCATCTCCTCTCTTCTCTCCCGGCCTGATAAGCGAGGATGCCTGCTCTGACTTTTCATAAGGCTCTGGATTTTGACATCTGGTGGCCTAGATAAGCAGGAAGCACACTGAGCCACATCAGCCGATCTGTGAGGACTAAAGGGCGATTAAAGCACATAATCTACCTGATATGTAATGAGGGGGAAACAGCCCAGATCACAAAGATAGCACTCAGAGAAGAGGACTGCCTGGTGTGGTTCACAGCTGTCATGTTATGGAAGAGGAATAAAAGCAAGACTTTGTATCCTATATTAAGAGGAATGCTTAATCTCTCACAGAAAATACAGTACAACTGTGATGCTGTCTTAAATCTAATCTTACCTCAATTACTGTCCATCAGTCTTGTCCTAACTTAAAACTAGAGTCAAATGTCATCGAGTCACACACCTCCTGTCCACACGGCATGTTTAATATTTTATTCTATATCCCATGTTTCCCCTTGCAAACAAGACATTAAGTGCCTTGATAAAAGTAGAGAAACAGATGTTTAGTGCGTTGTATTGATGAATGGTCAATTCAAAAGCTCCTCAATAAGCCAAATAAGGTTTCTTCCTTAGTGTTAAAAGCAAGTAAAACATATTACTGACAGATATAAATAAATCCTCTATTATCTCTACTAAACATGATGGATGAACAAGCTCTGCTGAGTGAGAAAAGTCAAAGAAAACCATGAAAATTCCCTCAGCCTCCTGGTCAACGCAAGCAGCAGACAGGAAAACAGAGCTGGGCTTGGAAAAATGTTGCACCATTTTGCATTGCATCGCTCACAGGCAGTTAGGACACACATATGATTAAGTGTAATCAGCCTGATTTTGTCAATGATGCCCACCAGCATTGTGTTCAGGTAGGATGGAGTGTAATGCTTCAAAATACGGTAAATAAGCTCAAGCTCACACAGAACAGTGCTCAGTGTCTTAATTTAAAGTAAACTGTAACAGTACAAGATAGCTGCCTTTAAAAAGTATGCCTTACTTGTAACATTGGGTTACAAACTATGTAAAGTGTGAAGTGGTCTTACAACTTAATTCTGATGCAGTTTTAAGGTAGTCTCTCATTAAAGCTTTATTATAGCATTCATAGGAACATGGAAGCTGCAGATTAGTGAACATAGCCAGGAGGAGAGGGAAAATGAGTGCAGAGAATTAGGAGAATGAACTGAATGCATGGAAAGAGGTAGAGGCCCTCTTTGATATGTCCTCCTCTTTTCACATAAACTGAGGAAATGGAAAAATATTGGACATAATCTACTGTGGATCAGAAATATGACTAAGAATGCTGTAGCATGCGAGCTAACAACAGGGACGAGCTAACTGTACCTTCAGGCCAAAGGCTTCCAAATTTTGTGGCTTATGATCCCAAAAATAGCAATAGAAACTGGGAACTACACATTACAATGCTGTCATATGCAAACTTACATTTTAAGGATTTTTTCCCCTCGCTATCATTCCAGCATCAAACTTAACCACTGGTCATGGTTTTATTTTTGATTAATCAACATCCAGGCATCCTGACTCCAACTTTGGAAACCACTGCTTTTGGTTAAAGAATTTAACCCCTTACCTTGCATTCTGTGTCCTTACATCTACACTTGTGCATCTTTTTGTAGATATAATTTGAATACTTACATATAACTGAAATCCTTTACCAAAATATAAAATTAGCTTGTGGGCTAAACAGTAACCAAAGCCCCATCTTGTAAATATTACATCTTAAGAACACCTGGAGCGATTTTCTTCAAATTTTGCACAAATGATCAGTTTGACTTTGAGATGAACTGGTTAAATTTTTGTGCTCATTGAACAAATGTCAAGGTCATTGTGTCTAGGGATGGGAATTGATAGGATTTTATCGATACCAATGCTATTAACAATCCTGCTAATCGATCCAATTCTTTAACAACTCCCTTATTGATTCCTGCAGATTTTCAGCGTGGGCAAATGTTGGCCCGTAGATTTTCAGTGGCATCAATGTCAAACACACGTGTCACAGCATAGATAACTGCTTCTGCAAGTTGCTGGTGTTTCGTCTCACTTAAGGCTGTGCAGTAGGTGCCTTTTGTAAAAAATTAAGCCACAATTCTGACCGCTTCTGAACCCTGTCAGTGAAACGAATTGATATAATTGATTAGCAAAAAGACTCTTGATATCGATACTTTGATGGAGCTGTTAACGATTCTCAACTGGAATTGTTTTTCGATTTCTATCCCTAATTGTGTCTCATTGTTATTTTGAGTTGCAAGGTTAAAGGTAAATTATCAGGTCTCATATAAATCCCTTGAGTATAAGATTTCTACCAATCACACCCCCTGAAAAGTCATCCCGGCCCATTTTTGGACCCACAACAGTACTTTTACTCTCTCGTCATTGCATACTTTGCAGAGGCGAATAACTACTCATATTTGATTGAGCTTGTATGTTTTGGATAATTGTCTTTTCTACTGGCTCCAGGAAGATTAGCTCCAACTGCAATAGTAACAAAAGTACATCCTTAGTACATAAACATAATAAAATAAAAAAAACTGTGTTTATCTGAGTGCTTTCCAAACATTTAAAACACACGGAAGACTTCTGCATATGTGCACCAAGGGTTGTGTGCTCGCACAGTCACTCTGTATGTGTGTGTTGTTTTGTTCCAGATGCAACAAATAAATAAATAATAAAAAAATGATGTGTATGAGTCATAGCCTCGTGGTGTAGAATATCATTGATCTCAGTGTCTCTGATGAGGAACAAATGTGCAGAGAGTGAGAGAGACAGACAGACAGAGAGAGAGAGACCGATGAAAAACCCCACAGAAACACTCAGTGACAATGCTGCTCCGTTGCCATGACAACCCCAGCTCTGTGAGGAATCGCCGGGAACATTACGTTTTGTCTCTAATGAGGCAAACTGGATCGTTTTGTCCATCTACCTGTGTACTGAGTGTGGTTGCTCTCGTTCACACAGACACACACTGGGGCTGTAGGTTATGACTGCAGCCTGTGTGTTTACTCTGTGCGATGCTGAGAGGGTAAATTGCTTCTCTGCGCTCTGATGTGAGACTCGCTAGACAAATGTGAAAAGGATTGGCTTCTTTAACTTACTGATTTGCACTACCGTGGCACTGTCAAGGTGACCCCAACACTTGTTACTGACTCACACATACACATACATGTTTTCACAATGTCACCGTAACATTGAGCCCTACTACTGAGGTGTACTCAGACTAACATTTGCCTTCAAAAGCCTCAATGTACAATCAACTTTCTGTTCACTCTGTAACCAGGGCTGTGGTGGTACATAAAAGGATACTGGGTATTACATCAAATTCACCAGATTGCTGTATTTATCAGTTTGTGTTGCGCTATGAAGCAGGGAGGTTTATTAGTATCAGTGCTGTAACATTTGAGAGTCTGCACTGGGCTCTAAACTCAACCAGTATTAACCATTTGCCCCTTACATCGCAGTCCATTCCATATCGAATGATTGTCAAAAACAATGCGGTCCAGCATGTAACTTAATAGACATTCGCACAAAATGAATAAAAATATCCCATGGTCAACTCAAACCTACATGTCCAGCTATAGTTTTCTACTGCTGCGTAGTGGACTATCATAACAAGGTTTTAAATGTCACTGTATATCTGCAATGTGAAGCATAAGCTATCACTTGCAACAAATCAGCACTATGTCCACTGATCCTAGTGCTAGCAATTGTCAAGTAAACTTATCATTAAAACTATGTGACACAATTATGTGGCTTTATCGAATAAACAGTCAGTATAAGCCAAATTCTTACTTTGAAGATAAACTTTCACTTGGCCCTTTCTGTTTGTCCTTTGAGTTTGGAAAACGCTGTGTGGGTCCATAGAAGTATAAATGTTATGTACAGCAGGGAGGATCTGCATGATGAGTTGCACAGACTCCAGATTTCCACACATTAGCCTCTGCTATCCACTGAGCCTGAAACATCCACATTTTACCAAGTCACACTGGTATTTCATCAAATTTGAAAACATAAGCCCAAATTTTTACACCTGCATCTACAGGTAACCTGAATGGTCTCATGTCTTCCAGTTCCTATTGAAGTTTCTGCCATTTATCATTCAAAACTGCCAAGTATACATCAGCAGACGTTTTAGCTGTGTGCATTCTGTGTTCATTAAAGTATCTTCATGTATCCAAAACAGTCAAAATCCCTGGAAAGATCACCAAACTATCTTGCTAGGCAGTGGTTGTTTTTCCTATACTGAGCCTCACTTTAAACAGCAAATCCACACGCTTTCTGAGTGCTGTTCAGCAGCTATTTTAGTGTGGTCTATGCTCATTTTTCTGTTCATGAATCTTCTTATGGCAACCAGACTAATCTCTGAAAGCTTTAGTAACATTTTTGTTCTGTATTAAGGATACTCTTGGTTACTTTTGTGGCTCTAAAATGCATCTCTGAAGTTACCATCAGCTAAAATGCTTGTAGTCTATTGACAACAGTGGTGCCTTTCCCGTCCACAGAACTGAGTGTATTTTCAAGATTTCTCTGTCAGTATGAAAAGGCCAAAAAGACCACTATTTAAAGCACAATATAGTATTTACTAGTGGAAATGACCTCTCAACTCAAAGCTTTGAATTTGCTTCAATCAGTATTTACAGCAGTGCATCTACCTTGACAACATGTTCTGTACAACAGACACATAGAAAGGATAATATGCAACAAGGAGCCAAAGTCAGGGTTAAATTAGGAGTCAATGCAGTGCATTCATTACTAATACCAACTACTTCATACAAATCAAGAGCAACATAACCATTTGATTTTGTATTTTATTTTATGAACAGGTCCACACGACGCAACAGGGCCTCCTCTTGATTTTAATCTCATAGGTCATTTCACTCATGAATCAGACTGAGTCAATGAAAACAGTTATATCTTTGTTGGTTTTGTGGGAGTACTGTTGATCTTTTTAATTCAGTAATACCTATCATTGTATTCCTGCATCCTGATCTAATCATGGTTTGCTTGGATTAAGTTTAAGACTTCAGTGGTGAAAGGAATTCTGTAATGCAAACAAGGGTGGGAAAGATTTATTGAATTTGTATTCAAGTTGTCAGACCCAGCATTTTTCACCAAACCTCATACCAGGGGCTGTGAGTCAGGGCCTTTCTGGTGTACAAGGCAGGAGTTTTCCTTTTTCATGCATCAAATAATTTATTCTCAATCAGCTGTAATACTTCAGAGGGCAGTATTTGCTTTTATCGGCTCTACATTGAAATGCCATGGAGAAAATATCAATTCAAGGAGCCCATATTTTGCCTCAACTGAGGTTCATATATTTAATTTCAGTGACTACCAGAGTACGTTCATAATCAATAATGCTAAAAAAAAATTAACTTCTAGTTTTCAAATACTGAGCAGTCCTAACCCACCTGTTTTCTCAGTCTGTCCGAGATGCTCTGTTTGAGCTCCTGCCACATTAAGGCACCTTTCCCCACATGGCCCAGTCTGCTCTGATCCCTCTACTGTTTCCACTCTGCCCTGGGCTTGCCGCTCCGAGCCAATGGGTTTTAACTGCTGTTGAAACAACACTAAGATGTCACACTGGTGGGCCTAGTTGATGGGCAAGGACAACGAGCCTTTTCAGGCAGTATGTCACTGTAAACAGAGGGTGTGTAAACACTTGCTGTGTTCTCAGTCACTTAAGTTCAAAAAACCTTCCAGTGTTCTTCTACTGTCTTCCCTTGATAGTGCTGCATACTCTCTCTGTCTGAGTCACTCTGTCAGAGCCTCTTTAAGGCTCTCTTCCCCATATGGGACCAGTCTAGTTTGACTGGTTGACAGGTCTACTCTGTGGTAATTGGTCAGTTCAGCACTGCTTGGCGCAAAGTTGTCAACAACTCTGCGTTCATTCTAACATCTCTGCTCTGCACTGGGCTTGTTAGCATGAGCCAGTGAGCTTAACCTGACAACGAACAAGATGTTTTAGGAGGCTAAAGATGCCATGAAGAGGGGGAAAAGGATAGGTCTGGATGCTGCAGACTTTTTTTGTTATAGAAGTGCTCTATCAAGTAAAGGAGGTATGTTAAACACACTAGAGCATATAAAACAAACAAAAAAAAAGCAGAATACAGGTTACGCAGCAATGTTCAAACAGTCTTGGACAGGAGGAGGAGGCTGCAGGATCATGCCTAGCTCTGAGTGTCACATGGTGTTGGGTCCTTGGGCAAGACACTTAACCCCAAGTTGCTCCCACTGCTGCATCAGTGGCTTGTGAATTGGCATGAAAGTGCGTGAATGTGTTTGGTAATACTGATGGACGACTGACATTAAAACTCTGTCAGTTAGTGCATATGAGAGTGAATGTGTGTTAGTGGGTAGGTGTGACCTGTAGTGTAAAGCTACTTTGAGTAATCAAAGACTATACAAGCTCAAGTCCATTTACCATTTAAGCACAAAACAAGAGAAAGAGAGAAAGAAAAAGAGGGAATGTGGCTAACAAAGAGTTTGCCATTCTGCTAAGTATTTTGGCTTGCAGATGGCATCCTAAACCCACAACTACAGAAAATCAAAGTTTCTTGAACTCAAACATACACATGAGAAAATATGTAGTGTGATTCATTACTATTTCATTGAAAACTTCAAGCTGCTGCTAATGACTTTGACGTTGTAGTAAAACAGAAAGCAAATGCTTCCTGAAAAGTTTGGATATTGATCTTAGAGTTTGTGGTTAGTTTAAGAAAAAAGCCGTGGTAAATTGAGAAATGTGAACCCATTAGGGGTTGAGACATCTACAACCACATGCATGCTCCTTTAAATGTGCGTGTCCTATTGTCCAGCTAATGGTGGGAGATGATCTCACTGTCATTCCCACGATGAACGTGGATCATTCAATTGTAGAGCAACACAATGAATCATTCTCCTAGTCTCTGACAACATCCTCCACACTCCTCTCATCAGACACTGCCACACCACACAAGTTGGTCCTGTTATCTTCATAATGTGGATAAACAGTGACAGTCGTCTCAGACGGAGGGCCATTTCGATGGCAGCTGATCAAAGCAGAGCTCATTGTGGAAAAAGTGACACACGGGTGTCTGCTGCAAAGCTTACAGTCAAGATGTGAAGGGATTGCAGGCCTTATGGGATGCCAATGCTCCTGCTAAATTCCTCGCCAGCCCGCACAGGATGAAATTAGTGAAGTGTAGCATCAGGTCCCGTGACTTCTCAGCTGACAGAAAGACACACTCTGCTGTCACTTTGTGTGTGTGTGTGGCATTATTTCCATCTCACCCTCACAATCCCTGTGTCTATCTCCCTCACACACCCTCAATCTTGTCTTGCTTCACACTGAATATGTCAGTCATGGATCCCAGCACTTAAACAGCCTGTCAGATACTGTTCCCTTTCCCCCCATGGTCAATTTCCCTGCTCTACTCCATTTTTGGACACTTTCAAAAGGATGTGAAAACAGAACAGGGCTCTTCAAAAGGAAGCACAAATAAAGCAAAGTTCTGTTTATCAGGATTAACTGGCTTTTGTATTGAGCCACAAAGTGTCAACAAGGAAAAGTTCAGCTTTAAAGACCTGGCTCTGACGGTTTGGTGCTCTAAAATAAAACCACAGCTTGATCAATGTTGCACAGTACATACAAACATGTAGGGTAGGGAATGTGCAAAGTGCTTCACTGTGCAAACATGATGACAAAGTAGAAACTGACAAGAAAATATCAACTTTACTGAAACTTAAAGAACATAACAATTAAATACTTAAAAAGCTTTAAATCCATAAAAACCTAAAACATTCACCTGTTGTTTATATGCTGTACCTCTGCAGTGATTATAATTTGCTGCACAGTAACAGTACAAAAGTGGGTTATGGAAAGGTCCTACAGGGCTTTTCTGGAAGTTCTATATCTCATAAGCAAGGGATGAACATGAGACACAGCAACATTTACCACAGACCTTAATATGTAATTAGATAATCCTTGTGACAAAGTGTGCATATGTACAAAGTATGGATAAAGTTACTTATTGCATTATTGAAAAAAATCATTCACACACAAAGAATTGCCATGATGGGGCCTAGAGATCTTGACCTTCAACTACTGACCTCAAAAGTCTAATTAGTCTAATCTTGAGTCAGGTTGGACATTTGCATGGCATACAAGCACTTTTGAGACATCCTATTCAAAACCAAAGGGGCCATATGGCATTGACTTTTGACCCTTGACCTCCAAATCCAACTAATTAATCCCTAAGTGGAAGGTGTATAAATATTTGAAGTCTGAAGACATTCTCTTCAAAGGCTCTTGAGATTTTGTCTTGACAGGCAAATAATGACCATAATATCTAATGACCTTAACATTTGATCTTCAAAATATAATTGTGATCACAAGCTCTGATGAACTTGACACCCCGCAACCTTAATCTTTGACCTCTACAATTTGATTGGTCCATCATTGCGCTAGAGAGGACATTTATGCAAAGTCTGAAGAAAAAGCCTTAAAGATACCATGAGATATTTCATCCACCAGGATGTTCCAGTCAGACCTATGCACACCCTGAGAACATAATACCTCTAGCCCAAGCATTTGATGGCCTTGATGTATGATTAAAGGCAATAAGAGTATGGTTTAAAAAATAGACAAATATTAATACTGAGGCTACACCGTTGCATCAAATACTCTTTTGGGTTTGTTTTTTACCCAATGTCAAGACAATCTTATTAAATAAAGCCTTTATCTCATCTATGAAATATGTTGTATAATCTTTGGGATGTATATCTATTTAAATATACAAAAACTGCCTGGTTTAGTTTCACTCAGTACGGTAACACTAAGCAAATAATTACTTTTTAATGAGAAAAATGAAAAAGAAAACTGCAGCCATCTTACCGTATGTCTGCAGACAGGCTCTATTACATGGTTTAAGCTGGCCGTATGGTTAGGCTTCATTTCACACAGGTATTTTCAAGTCTGTGGTCTCCTTTGCTTCTGGGATCTCGCCCAAAGAAAATGGACAATTTCGGCATGGAGAACACAGACATTTAGGAGGCTACCCTGAAGTTAATTTGACACTGTATATTTGACAACCAGTTGTATATTTGAAAAACAATCCGTCTTGAGCCGCTGTGTCAACAAGCTGGAGGAGAGCAGTAGGGTTGCGGCGTTTCTCGAGAACTATTTGTGGTTTATTTTACTGGGAGAGACTTTCCCCAACTCTGTTAAAGCGTCAAACCGTAACAGGGCCACGGAAGTCTCTGTCAAAGCTTTTGTTAGTGAGTGATGGAGTCAGCTCAAGGCCAGATATGTCAGAAGAGTGTTTGGCATGCCAGGGGGCCCTTGTGTGTGCAAAGTGGTCATAAAAATTAATGAGGAGAGTCCCATACGGATAACCACACACGTCTGCCACGTTCCCCCATACCTCTATATCAAACACACACACATACAAACCAGTCATTGACAGAAATCTGTAATTTTTTGGAACCACTGGTGGTTTTGAGGATTTAATGTCTGTTTTGGTTATTTCACACAGAGTCAGCTCGGGATTTGTTTTTTTTTTAATGCAAACAGATTTTAGGTGACATTTCATGTAAATTTACAACCTTATACCACTGTTACCCTGTGGACTGAATTACAAAATGTCTTTAAAAAGGCTGTGTTTTAAATGAAACATTGAAAAACATTGAAAAGAAACTCAACTCCAAGCTCCATAAAATGTAAGTAGGAATTAAGCAAGTGGTTTTGATCAGTTATGGCCCAAAATCTTAACAATCAAGTCCAAGGTATTAAACTTTTACATATTTTGTTAGAAATATGCATACACAATCTCAATATGCTCAATCTAATAGATTAGATGCTTTCATATTTTCTGTTTTTATGGTATAGTTGACTTATAATGAAATGTTTTCCACCCTTTTATCCCCAATGAATTTGCATATTTATTTGTACTTATTCCTGTATGGCTCTGCTAGCACATGGAAAATGCTCTGCTAACTTGGCGACAAACATTAGCAACAACTACACATAACCTTACAAAACTATACATACTTCCAAAAAATAATCATCAGGTGATGAAGCTTAGACTAACATAAACAATACATATCCACGGTGCTATCAAAGGCTTAAGTTGTTTAGCCGATGTCACCATATTGCTTGTCCATGTTGTCACCTTCTCAGTCACTTCTTGGTTCTTGTCACATGACATATTACCTGTGCCTTACTTCCTGTGCTTCTAAAAGGAAGCACAGGCAGAATAGAACTATTTAAGCAATATTAACTGCTTAAAACACACAACTTTTACAAACTAAATGGGTAACAGAGCACTCCAACTTAACGTGCGCCAATACATGCATAACAGTTAACAAACAAGCTCCCTCATATTGTGTATCCTGAATATTTCCATCACAAATATTGACTCGTGGTGTCATGAGCATTGAAAGTTAACTTTTATATTAGTTAGCTGCATTCAGAACAGCTGAGACAGGGTGATCCATATCGTGAAAAATACAAGTGCTGTACTTAATATGAGCACTTATTTGATGCCTATTGTCCATGTAAATTACCTGATTAGAGTTAATTTCTGTATGAAGTTCAGTTTTATAAGACAAAAACTTGTCTTTGGGGTGGTTGAAATCTGGTCATTTAACTACACCAATCTCTTTAAACTGTATTTTAGCTCACAACTGAAAGTAAATCTTAATTTACAGGCCCCCCCACCCCCCAGAAAAAAAAAAAAAAACAGTGGTCATAAAAGGAAGGAAGTAGCTCAACGGCCTGACCCTGAGTTTTGGAACATTAACAGATTTCCATTACAAAACCTTAGTTTGACATCTGTACGACTATGACGGATGCTCTCACACAAGAGTCTCCACATAAGGGCTTTAATTGGGCAAGACTTTGTTTTCCTCCATTAACTGGCGGATATGAGAGGATGACTGGTTGAACTGGCGTCCTCTCAGCCGGCCAAGGCCTTCATTATTGCACAAGTGCTGGACGTCTGCCATGTTACACAACTCAGAGAATAGGTGAACCCGGAGGAGCGGGGCTAACCTGGCTGCAGCGGGTGTCAGTGAAAGGAGAGCGTATGGGAAGACATTTGCTATCAGTCTTTTCCTGTTGTTGCTGAACATTCAAGATGAATGATGACTTAAGTGATGACAAGTCCATCATTTGATATTTCCCTCTCCCGAATTTTACATCTCCGGATAGCCTGTTCACCTCTGATGGGAGGGAGTGTGTGTATATGTGCAGCAGAAATGCACCCAGGCCCGCCTATGCTGATCCCAGCATGTGTTTCCTGTATGGGAATGCTTAGAGAAATGCAGTATGCTTACAGTAAATGTGTAAGCAAGTTCCAGAGAGACAGAGAGGAGGGGAGAGACTGAAGAGGGAGAGAGTCAAGGCATATCCAAAGGGATCAAAACCTAAACCACAGGATATTTCTGACCTTGAGGGCGAGCTAGTAAAGCAGGGAAGAGGGGGAGGAAAAAGAAAAAGAGAGAAAAGGGAACAAAGAGATGGAGAGAGAAAGAGGCAGAGTCTTTGGAAAACCTCCAGAATCCTCTGCTCAAACCAACCATAAAATTCCAACTGAAGCCACAAAACCAGTGCGAGGACTGGCGAGGGTGCCTTCTGCCCACAATGGGTGTGTGTGTGTGTGTGCATTTGTGTGTGTTATGTGCTGTATGTGATTAAAGGGTCCGAGGAGAGGAGGCCAGGAGGCAGATGAGTGATGCAATCCAACAGGAGCGAAGAAGAGGACACAAGGGCGGCAGGAAGGAAGGGAGGGAATAGAGGAAGGAGGAATTGTTGCTTCTGGGGATCCAGCTCTCTCCAGGAATGTGCTGACGGTCATGTCCCACACAGTCGGAGAGAGGGTTGCATTCTGGGAAACTCTGCGGAGGTGACAACACCTGTTTTAGTATGCAAATGATAATTAAAAAAACCCACATATTGTAAAGGGACAGACTTTGTGAGTCATAATAGTTTATTTTCAATGTACAACAATAAGTTCTGCTGTTAAAAATGCAAGCTGGAGGCCTGTATTCCCCGTCACGCACCAGCGCTGAGGATCTATTTTTGTGTGAGCTACACATTGTCCACAGGCACCCACATAAGCTTGGTGGAGAAGGTGATTGGTAAGCCTGGACAAATAGTCTACTTCTGAGCACTGCAAGAGTGGGTGGTTGTCCTTGAGCTGGTTTGTCTGTCGTCTGAAGTGCTAAGTGCTGTATACAGTTACAATAGATAGAAACAAGCACAAGGACAAGTGAAGGAGGAGAGGGGTTGAAGGAAGGAGGGGAGGGAGGGTGAGTGCGAAAGGGAACTGGGAATAGAGATGGTGAGTCAGAGGCCATTTGGAAAGTAATTTCATCTCTGAAGGCTGTATATCTTTTCATCAATGAAAGGAAAGTATTTTCTGAACCGGGCCAGCATAAGAAGGAAAACATCTCTGTTTGGTGAAATGAAGCCTATTTTCAGGGGGAAAGGACAGAAACCATTCACTAGTTATTTTGGGTTCAGCTTGCACAGTTCTTTGTTACATTACATTGCTGTGACAGCAGTTTACAACATGAGTTAAGAGCCGTGCTTGCTACCTGGAATGCTATTTGAAGCCTTCATTCACACTAACATGCAATGACACCTTGTTGACTGATCTTTTAATAATGCAGATTATTTTGTGCTAACATTCAGTGCTCAAAATACATTTGATCTATTTCAAAACTCAGTATCTAACAAGCTGCAACATTGCTGCTACAATACATAACCCTCCGAAAAACTACTGTTAGCCTCAACTGTCTAATTCAAGCAGATATCTTTAATAGATAGATAACTTTATTGTCCCAATGGGAAATTTGTTTTCACAGGCAGACAAACGAGAAGACATACATTTAGGAAACATATAACAGGCACAGACACATAGAGCAAACATATTTACATCACAAGAGACACATGAATCAGTGGGTTGTTTTGTTCAGGATGGAGATGGCAGATGGTACAAAGCTTTTGTTAAAGCGTGCCCTTCTCCATCTCAGTGACCTGTACCTGCGACCTGATGGTAGAAGTCTAAAGTGGGTATTGAGGAGGTGCTCGGTGTCCATGGCTATTTTGACTGCTAATAAGCTTTTGGAGATGGGAATCAAAATCCAATTTGGTGGAGAATCAAAGAGAAATAACTCAAGGAATCAATTTCATTTGTTTTCTTTTTTTTTGTTTGCTTACCAATTCCCCTGTTAGTCCCTTCCTTTATAAGTTCCAGATGCTTTGCAAATCAAGGAGGCCACGCTCTTATCAGCCGAAGTGGGTGCAAATGACAACAAAGTCAAAGTCAAAGATGTAATCTTGGAAGACAGAAGCAGCCAAAAGTGTGGCTGAATTTAACACAGTATTACACTAACTGCATTACACCCAGTGTCTGTGTGATTTCAATCAAGAGGGCAACACCAGCAACTTGCTCAGGCATTTGTCAGACAGAACAGTATTAAATATAAGGATTGCCATGAATATGACCTTGTTGACCCTGAAAACCTGTTAAGGCCGATATTTATTCATACTGAAAAGCCACAAGGTTTAATACGGGAATCAACAAAGAATTAGATGGATATGCAGAATGGATATTGGTATTGGTGTAAATACGATTAGCAATTTCCATCCCTAGAAGTATTCAGTCCAACCACAGAGTCAAAAAATGTGAGTGGTGGTGGTCCTGTAGCACCTATAATCCAGTCCTGAGCTACCAAGGCAGATAGGCCTCATTTTACAAGCGTAATATCTTAAAACTGTTCATTTTTGTTTTGCACTGAATATAAGTTTTTCTACAGCAGGGCTTACACAATCTTAAGTCAACTGTTCATCAGTCATGGTGGAACGTCGGCTCACACTGTGCAACTGAAAAGTTTACTGCAAATGAAAAAAACTCATGATAGATGCACTCACACTGTAAGATCAGATCAGACAATATATTGACTAAATATATTGGTCATAGTACACTTCAGATATCAGCTGTAATATTGGCAGAATGCATGAATGTTACGTAATATATCACTTTATCATCACTGCAAGTCTACATTTAACAATCAAAAGTATCATTTATCAGGAAAAGAAGTTCATTAACAGATTGTCTTGAGTAGCTACGACAAACAATGAAAGCTATTAACCTGCAGTCTTAATTAAAAACAATATCTTACATTGTTTTCATTGCCATTCTTTAGTATGTGTTTCACTCCATGGATTCACCTGGTGGTGTAATAATGGATAAAACCAAACTTTCCAAACTTTGATGTAAAAGGATTGATTTGGTTTCAGGCTTACAATGGCCACACTAACATAAAAGGTTTGAGGAGTGAGAACAACAGCATTGCAAATTTGCTTTGCATGTAGCAGACCACAAACTTATTTATTTGATCTGTGATTTTTGAATAGTGATTGCTGAGAGGGCATCACCACAGCCATAAGGATTCATCCTCGAAGCGACATATATCTTTCAAGTTTTATTGGCACTGATCATTTACAGCCAAAATGTTTTGACCATGCCTCTGCTGACAGAATAACATTATTGCATGTAAAGCTGAATAATTTTCCTCATTTTGCCCGCTTATGTGGTCAGGAGCAAGGACGTGACCTCCAAATACTGTAATTTGTCATGAGCCTGAGCATGAGCGATATCCCTATTCCACATTATGGCACTAAGTATTCTGCAATTTTGGTAAAGCACTGGTTTCTATGATGCTAGATTGAGGTTTTAAAGGATTCCAGCAGTATTTTGGACAGGCTGAATGTGGTGTGGTATGCTGCCAATGAAATAAGGGAAAGAAAAGGGCATAAAGAAGGAAGCTAGGTGAAAGTGTTAGAAGAGACTTATTAAGGCAGGTTTGGACTCCTGTGTATAATCTTGCTAAGCAAACTTGGCTTTGACATGACTGCACAAACATGAACGATATTTGACGCCCACCCAGGTTCTTCCTTGAACAAATATGGGTGGAAATATTTAGTCCGTTTATGAAACAAACCAAAACCACCCTTCAAATCTGCAAAAAAAAAAAAAAAAAAGAATCCCTGTGTCCAATTGATAAAAAACAAGTCGAAGAGAATGAATTAATGCAACATGTTTTTGTTAACCAAGCTCTCTGACTGGAGGGGATGAGAACTAAACCACAGAAAACTGAATTGGACTGGTCTGAGATTGGTCTGGCATCAGCCGTGTGGTAATGTGGGCTAGCACAAAGAGAATGCTGTGGTTATTGTTGGACCACCTCTGTCTGCACTTCCATGTAATGTTCTGCTGTTTACCATCACGGGTTTAGTTCATCTGCTGTGATTATGAGTCAGCCCTGTTAAGGGGCTGCACAGAGGTCTTGCAAGGACACTGACTGACTCGCTTACCCTGCTGCATCCAAATTAAAGTGTTTGTGTGACTCCACCACACAAAACCCAGCCGGGACACAACCAACACCACCATACTCAAGAATCCTGCTGTGTTTTTGTACTGTGTGTTCAGTCTGAAGGCTCAAATTAAAACCGGCCTTGGCTTCGAGTTGGTGTGTGTGCGTTGTTGTTTTTTTTCACTCAACACAGTGCACATTTTGTCACGTTGTTTGTGCGCTGTGGAACGTCAGCAAAGATATTTTCAGTCCGTGTGGAGGAGTCTACACGTAGCCGAGCAAACAAGACCCAGCATCTGGTAGAGAATGTTGTGTTTGCTGAGCCTGTCTCCTTTCAACAAGCTTTTGCACTTCTTCTTCTTCACTGACAACCTGATGATATATCAGTGGGAGTTTAATTTGCTACTGGATGGCCTGGTGATGTATCCGGTTATTATGCATGCCATGGACAGGCAACATCTGGACCCTTGACTGCTGTTTCATGACATCGACTTCCTCTCTCCTCTCTCCCCTGCTGAACCATGCACCTTTGAATACCACACAATGCCCCGCAGTCATTTAAAAAGTCATCCTGGTTTACTGCTTAAAGTAGATTAAAATGGCATCATGCTGAGATGACTGTTCGACCTTTTGTTATTTTAGTGATGCAGCATATGTTCATCCCCCTGATTACACATGTCAGCCAGTGATGAAATGTAGAAACCTCAAGTTTGTTTCTCTGCTGTGTCCTCATTATGACAAAGCATCCTGCGACAACATCACAAACCACAGTTCAAGTCTATTCTTTACCAATGACATTACCCAGAACTTGATACTGTTGTTATTTAAACACATGCAGTACTGTACAAAAGTTTGAGGCAGGTGTGAATAAATATGTAAAGTAAGAATGCTTTCAAAATTGAAGCCCCAATAGTTAATTTTCATCAATTAACAAATAAAAAGTGAGTGAACAGAAAAGGAACCTAAATCAAATCAGTACTTTATGTGACCACCCATTCCCTTCAAAACAGCATTAATTCTTGTAGGTACACTTGCACACTGTTTTTGAAGGACCTCTGTTGGCAGTTTGTTCCAAGCATCTTGGAGAACTAACCACAGATCTTATGTGAATGTTGTCTGGCTCAAATTCCTTTGTCCCTTCATGTGATCCTCGACACATTAAATGATGTTGGCTCTGTGGGGGTCATACAGTACAATCACCTCCAGGACTCTTCTTCTTCTTTACACTGAAGACAGTTTTTAATGCTATTGGCTGTACATTTTGGGTAATTTTCCTGCTGCAGAATAAATTTGGAGCTGATCAGATGCCTCCCTGATGGTACTGATTATGAGATAAATATCTGCTTGTGCTTCTCAGTGTTAAGGAGACCATTAATCCTGACCAAATCCCAAAGTCCGTTTGCAGAAATGCTGCCCTTGACTTTCAAGAAATTTCAAACTTGCTCTTCTGTTGCCTGTAAACAGTCATTATCATACCATTCTCTAGCCTTTGAGGCATCAAACGGCCTTGTGCTTCAGACAAGCATTTTAATTTTTTTGACTCATCAGTCCAGAGCACCTGCTGCCTTTTTTGCTGCACCCTAGTTCATGTATATTCTTACATGAAGTTTACTTCCGGCCCTTTGGTTTCTACCAATTCTAAGCAAATGGCAATGCTGGACATCTTCAAAGGTAAGTAAACATGATTTGTCTTTCATGTGCTGCACTATGTTTCCTTGGTCAATCACTGTGTCTTTTGTATTCAGTGTTGTCCGGTTGTCTGAGCTTTACCAAAAGATCTTGAAACCCCAGTCTGCTTTGAAATCTTTGCCTGGGAGAGACATTGATGATGTAGTATATCTACCTCGTGTCTTGTTGCTGTTCTCAGTAATGCCATGGTGTATAGATAGATAGATAGATATTGTGGGAACAAAGGAACTCTTGAACCTCTCAGTCCTGCAGTGATGAGTCTTTCACTGCTGCTGCTTCTCCATCCCTCCAGGATGTTGTGGAGAGGATGGTTACTATTGTCCAGGATGGCCTACACTATGCACCTATGACCTATGACATGGAACTGTCCTTCACAACCTCACCTTGGCGGCAGAGTTTGGCTGTTTCTCTCATGGTTTTAAGCCTCCCACACAGCTGTTTCTGTTAACTGTGCTTCAACCAACAAATAAAAATGATGATCATCAGCATGTTTGGTAGGACTAGTTAATCATACACCTGACTATGATCATACAAAATCCCTGACTTTGAGCAAGTGTATCTACAAGACTTGATGCAGCTTTGAAGGCCAAGGATAGCCACACAAACTGTTGATTGGATTTAAATTGTTCTCCTGTTTGCTCATTTTGTATTTTGTAAATTGATAAAAATAAACAATTAAAATTATCATTTAAATTTTCTTTTACTTTACATCATTTTTATACCTGCCCCAAACTTTTAGCAGTACTGTATTTTATTGCTACATCCTAAGATAAGTTATGGCCTACATGCACTTATCTGTAACTGAGTAATGAAGCTATTATTTGTTTTCATCTGTTAACTGAAAAGAGCCAACATTTTTCAACATGCAGAGTCGTCCATTTAAGGAAGTAAATTAAAACAGGCTTTTCTCCACGGAGTCGTGAGTGACTAATGTTCTCCTTCCTCTAATCTTAAAGTTTGTACTTATGGCAATACAGAGAATTGATTTGTATGACTTGTCATTAATTTGCACAGAGCAATTCAGTATTCCATTAAAGCCCCCGCTTATTTTTGTGGAAATGCTTTACGCCACATTAATATCTATGCAAATAGTTTTGATTCCCAGGAGCACACTGTTTCAGATCGTTGCATTTGCAGATGTTTTTGTGTCTTTTGTACAAAGATGAATCATGGAGGCGCACTTGGGCGAAAAGTGTAATCCATAAAGCACGGCATGGCAGAGGAGTAATGTAATAAAAGCCAGACGGACACAGCGTTCCAGGTCAGAGCTGAAGTCTGCCCAGAGAGCAGTATGAGTCACCGGAACTGGAGCAGATTGCTAGCTTGCAAAATTCATTAAGACAAATGTAAGGTATATGGATTTCCTCTGGAAGGAAAAAGGCTTGGCAGCTGCAGAACAGCACCCCAGTGAATCCTCAAGTAGCTTTCCATGCACCTTTGGTATGACAGCATGATACTTGCAGCTCTGGAGTGGAATATTACTGATCAGAAAGGAAATCAATTAGCTTCAATCCAAATGTATATTGTTTTGAAACGAATCTGATTTAACTCCTTCCTGTCCAACTAGAAAAACCAAATGATTTACAGTATTGTCCATAAAACACAGAACCAAGGGAGTCTGACTGCTCGAAGTATCTCCTAAAATGAACGCACTGTATGTTGACATGGATCATGCTTAAAAAATGCACATCGTTATCTGAACAGATGCAGACAAAATTCATTCAATCCATCATAGGCAGATATATATTACTTCTTACTATGCTGTGGCGCCACCCTGTGGATTTTAGGCAGCAATGCACTTTTTGCAGAAGGTAACCTTCCCTGATCGCATTTTTGTCCGTTAGGTAAGGGAGAGCGAGGGCACCCCTACTGCAGCATTTGATATTTAATATTGTTTACATTTCATTAATGTTTTATTCAACATGCATTATTGATATTGTAGTCAAGAAGAGCAAAGCAAACCACCATGAAGTGCAGTGTCAATTTTTCCATGGGCATATTTTTAAGGAGCAATGATTCAGGTGAGGGATGGACGCAAATATGTTTTGGTTTTGTTTTTTTTTAAAACAAATTATAAATCCATAATCTGCTGAGCTTTCATTATTTTTATAGTTATAATTTTGTTTGTAACAAGAATTTAAGATTCTACTTTTCACAAGAGGCTGACCCCCCTTGAAAGTTTCATCCTATGATCACCTCTACCTAGGGCTGGACAGTTAATCTGTCTTATTTACAATTGTAATTTTGACTGCGGGATTTTGAAAACAAGATATGAGCGATAAAATTAATGATCACTGAAAAATGGTTGATTTTTATTTTTCTTTATTTATTCGTACATTTTTCACATTGTTGTCTTTTGAGAAAACACTTTTGCTTATTTGTTTGTATCAGTTACTTAATTTGTAATACCTTAGTTTGTAACAATTTTGAGAGAATGTAAATTTGATAAATGTGATACAGATGTTTGAAGTGAAAATGTTTTAATGTGTCATTATCGAGGTCTCAATATCAATCAAAATAAATGCAGTTGTAATTTTTGCTATAAAAAAGCAGCCATACATCTGCCTCATCCCACTGAAATCACTGATTGTTTTTTGCCCAGAGTTTCCAGCTTTAGTAACCTAAAGTTGAGGTAAAGGCGCGTCTCTTGTAACACATTTATTTTAAGAATTAAAGCTAAAAATTATTCCAGCAATTAAGCTGAGTGTTAAGAATGTAGGGTAAATAATGTTCTAAGCTTGAATTCAGCATGCCAATTAGCTGGTTATTACAGGTGAGTATACAAACCTTTACACGCTCCCTTTACTTCTTGTTTTTGTGTTAAAATACTGATTTATTGAAGTTATATTGTCATTTTTACTAAAATGTAACAAGCAAGGAAGGCAAATTTTAGCGTAATGAGAGCATATCAAGTCACATTACATGAAACATGTAACATGAAAACATGCATATCTGTATGGACAGTCTCTTTAAGGCTTGCTTTACTAGAGTCACATTACCATAACATTGTTTGTTTTCTGAAGCAGCCCTTCAAATAGCCCCACAATGATTTGTTAACACTGTGAAATCTTAAATGTAAGATCTCTCAGAGTTAAAAATATAAACCTTAATAAAAGAAGACCTTTGCGGGAGACACATAGATTTATTAAAAAGACCTTTTAGGGCTGTTTAAATCAATGCAGAAACTACGTGACATGCAAAGTTTCATAGGCTGGATTCTTTAAATCGTGATTTTGGCAGAAAAACTGATTGTAAACCTTGTGTTCTTGGTTTGTCTGATTTTATTAATGTTTTTTATTCACCTTACCTTAAAAACTTTAACTATATAAAAATGTGACGACTTCTAGTCATGTCTTCACCCAAATGAGTGGTGATAATTTGATTAGTAAGGTAGGCTTGTTGTGGCTTTGACGGAAATGAGATGCCTCAATAGACTATCTTTACAAGCTGTAATGGCTTTCAATGTAAAAGGGCCTCACATCAGGCTTAATTCTGGGCCCCTAAATTAAACTACAATAAGCCCCTTCAAACTACTACTCTATTTTATGATTGTCAAAGACCCTAACATGGTTAATTTTACGATGTAAGGTACGACATTTGTCACAGGTAGTTGTACTTTAAATAAAATGTTAATTAAATTGGACCAGCTTCCTATTTGACGGTGAATAAAACTGTAAACAGATCAAAAGACGATAGTAAATTAAAAGAAACGCTTAAAATTAATAAAAAATTTCTCGAGCTCATCTGCCTTTGCCGGCTTCACTATAAAGTATCGTGAAAAAACGTATTTATCGTTTGTCGTTGTAATCCTGCTAAGCTGGTCCAGGATCAGCAGATACATTTTTTCCATTCTTTACTGAAGCGCGACAGTAAACGGAAAACTGACCCCGAATCAGCCATCACGGCACCGGATGTGAGAAGCCGTTTTGGTGAGCGACTTCTACAGGAAATACCTTCCGATGTGCAGAGCATTTGTGAAGGGCTGCCATTTTACCGAGCTTACGGTAAAACCTCACGGTAAGGAAACTTGCTTCGTGTTATTGTGAGGCTCGACTGTTTGCTGTCTGCTCACTGAAGCTGAACTCGAGTCGTATTATCAGTCAGTGTGTGTAGTGTTTAAAGCCAATGTTAGCTTGCTTACCTCGCTTACTATTGTGTCTTTATCGCTGCTGTTAGCTTAGAGCTCATCTGGGAACATAATCGAGACGAGAGCATACGGTGTGCCTTCACAGGTTTTTTTTTCCGGATACAAAATAAGTCAGACTTGAAATATTTTTGTTTTGAGTTTAATATTTGATAGAAGCAGCCACCACGATGCATCAGATTCTGTTTTTAGCTTGCATGTAATTTGAGAGTTGAAAAAACCCAGTATGATCAAACCTGAGTGTGATAAACACAGTTCTTCAAGGTCCTGTGAGGTGTTTTAAAAGGTTTTGAAATAATCTGTAATTAACATTGATACAACCTAAAAACCAACAAAAGAAAATAAGACCATCAGCAGCAAGACTCATCATTTCTATGGTCTTGTTTTGATTGTTGAAACAGCTACCATTGGGTAGGTGTCAGATTAATGAATAAATTAAGGTGCAGAATTATGAAGATCAGGGGTGGATATTAAACCTGGTTCTGATGTGGTGCAAGTGCCAACACATCACCTACAGTGCTTAACAAATTTATAAGACCACCTGTCATAAAAATGAGAGAACTTAAATGCTATGGTATTGCCACAATATTGTAGAAATCTTTCTAAAACTTGTTTAAAACTGAAAATGTTGTTATTGGACATACATTTTGAACAGGAAGAAAGAATGTCAAAATGAATTCACCCTTTTATTCCCACATTTGAGCTCACTGGGCTTCTCTGAATAACGTTCAACCATTAAAACATTTTTTCCTTGTTAAGCAATGCAAGTGAATTACTATAATTTGACATCTTAATCAAGAAATGATCATATACTTTACTTTTTTCTTTTTGTAAAACAGTAAATTTAAAATTCTTGAATAACAATAGTTATTATATTTTAGCAATAAAGATATCATTTTCGTAAAAGAGCTTCTCCAAACTGATCTATTAACCTTACAGGAATGTAAAAAACGACATTTTGGTAATCATCAGTGCTATTAATTCAGGGCAGTTGTAGCAGAAACCGTACATTGGATGGTGGTCGTAACAAATTTGTTAAGCACTGTTCATCGTCCATCATCAATACCGCTTCTGGACGCTGCAGCCTATACAAGCTGTCATTAGGCGAGAGGTGAGGACACCCTAAATGGATCGTGAGGCAATCACAGGGCCACATAGAGAGTCAGACAACCACTCACTCTCACACTCATGCCAAATGTGCATGTTCTCGGTCAGTGGGTGGAAACCAACTTTCTTGGAGAAAAACATGCAGATATGGAGAGATCATACAAACTTAACGCAGAAAGACCCTGGTCGACACAGGGAGTCAAACCAGTGATCTTCTTGCACTAGGCTGATGCTCCAACGTGTGGCCCTTATCATGTACACACTTAAATACAAAACAGATAGGTTAATGTGTATTATTGTGGCATTGTTCCCTAGCTGACAGTGTCAAAGATGATAAACCCTCCCTGCCTTCTATGCTTAGTGAGCTACCCTTTGGCTGAAGAGGTAAGGCATCAGAAGCACTGCCACATGGTCAGAGAGAAAACATAACTTATATATTTTTTTTCTTTGCTGAAAATAACAATTAAGGACCCATTTAGACTTCTGCAGAATTTTAGAGGTACAGATTTAGCACAGGTATCAGGGAAAAACCCAAACGATACCCAACTCTAGCAGACATACACAAAATTAGTAGGTTTACATACTCAGTTAAGTCAATCCATAGTTATCACTTGATTACCCAATTTAACTGTTCAACTACCACAGGAAACCAATTTATAGGGTAGGACATGTTTGCCTCCACTCCAGTAGGGAGAGGCGTGCACCTCTCATCCTGTAGACCTCAATCCTGTTGACCTCGCAAGCAATTGAGCAAGCTGTCAACCAGTTGTAGGTTGGAAAAATATTAACTTAACAGCTCTGCAAATGCATGTACTCTTAGCTTTACCTTTGATACAGATTATATGAACACTATCCCTTTTGCTTATGAGGCAGGCAACTATGCAACATCTGTTAAGTCGAGCATTTATGCTGTCTGACTCCCAGGTCAAAGCTTTAGGAGCGTGCTGTCAGACTAAAGGTGTATGTATGCAAGCAAATATCAGTCTCCAATAGCATTAGCTTAGTGTGTCAGTCCAACTTTAAGAAATTTGATTTAGTGCAATTTTAATTTCATAAAAAAGTTTGTATGTATTTTAAAAGTCCAGTTTTATTTTGACTAATGCAATAATTTACTTTTTCTAACTAAATGTTAACTGACAAAATTACTTACACCGAGCAATGCATTGATTTTAATAAGACAGCAGGATGAAATATTTTAGTAAAAAGCCCTACTAATACATGTACTTGACATATTCAGCAGGCTTGGGAGTCCTTATGATTACAAATTACTCTTATTAATGGTTATTGTCCCACCTTTTCGAAAAAATGTTCTCAAACACCTGTCTGAGCATGGCTCAATAGCCACAGTAAACACTGGAGCACAGTGACACTTTCATTTCGTTAGAGGGTTGTCGTCAGACTGGGCTCTTTATGATTTAGACTTAAACAGCCTGTTCTAGGCAGGGCTGAAACTTAGGGGTTTATGTGGATTCTAAATCAATAATCTGAGTGGATTTGTTTGGCAAAAAAAAAAACAGTCACACACATTCAGTGGATGTCTGGGACCACTTTCAACTGGTTGAAAAGGAGTAAAATATGGGACCTTTAAAAAAAAAAATCACCCTATCTACCAGGGATCCAAAATAACCAATAGCATAATTTCAGCATAGGTGCTTTGGCAGATTTATCAAATCACGGTGTCACACTTCAGAGAGTGTGTTTATGATCACAATTCATAGAAACACAACTATTCACGTCTTCTTTCTTGCTCTTTTTTGTCTCCGCAGCATTAATATATTATGGGGGTCAAAATGATGCAGCTGACCTCTAAGTGTCACCATGAAAACATCCTGACCTCGCTGCACCAGCTCATGCTGCAGGGACACCTGAGTGACGTCACAGTGCAGGTGGATTACGAGGGAGATATAAAGGAGTTTCAAGCCCATCAGGTGATGCTAGCAGCATCCAGCGGCTACTTTAAGAAGATCCTTCTTTTACCAGATGCTATCAGAGACACATTAATCATTTCAGACATGCATTCTAATAATTTCTCCAAGTTTTTAGAGTTTGCCTACACTGGTAGAGTTAAGGTCTCAAGAGATAAAATTGGGGATGTTCAAGCCATGGCTCAATTTTTAGACTGTGAGGATCTGTTGGAGGTTTGTGCTGAGGCTATGAATACTGAAGTAATGGAGAAAGCAAGTAAGAAAGAAAACAAAGTTGGTGAAAAGGAGAATCCAGATAGCACAGAGATGGAAAATGGAACCACAGAAAAGAAGCAGTCTAAACGCTTACTTCTTAAGAGGCGTCTCCCTTTGGAGAATGCTGAGAAAGATGGTGTTTCAAAAAAGCCAAAGGCTAAAGACTCGGAGAAGGGTGACGTACAACAAGGAACACGGCTAAAATTGAGGTTGGCTGGTCGTAGAATCCTTCAGAGACGTGTAACTACTAAAAAAGACACTGTAAACAACAAACAGCAGGCTAGCAATGAAGGCACAGGAGAGGATGTAGACTGGACTGAAGCTGAGGCTCCACCTGAGGAAGAAGATGAGGCATGGATGGATATACCTGTTGATGAGGGCATGGACGACTGGGAAAATGAGGGTGATGAGATGTATAGTGATCCAGAAGGCAGCGTGATGATGTATATGGGGGATGAAGGTGGGAAGGAGGATGAAGACGAGGAAGGAGGAAAGCTTAAGAAGCCTTTGAGAAAAACATCCAAGGCTCAGTTTCAGTGTGACAAGTGTCAGAGGACCTTCCACTATGAAAGAAGCTACTTAAAGCACATCAGGTAAGACAGCAGGAAGACATATCTGCTGATATTTAAAATGAATTTTGCATGTTAATACAGCCTGGTCGTTCTCTTTGCCAGCTCTTATCATGGAGTCAAAGCAGAGGTCATCTATCGTTGTGAGATCTGTCTGCAGACGTTTGCAAACCGCAGCAACCTGAAGATCCACCAGAAGCACGTCCACAGTAATGAGAGGCTGTTTGCATGTGAAGCCTGCTCGAAGACTTTTAAGCGGAAAAAAGATGTTGTTCGCCATCAAAGACAGGTGAGAGAAAAACCTTAGGCTGACTTTACTTAAAAGCTACATGCAGTATCATGTCTACAATAGATTAATCCAGAGTTGCATTTATAAATTACAAAGTACATGCTGCTTCTCAGGTACATGAACGCAACAATTCCAAACATGCATGTCCTGACTGTGGAAAGACGCTCAGCTCCAGGACAGCCCTCCTGTTACACCAGAGGACTCACACGGGCTCAAAGCCTTTTCAGTGCACTGAGTGTGATGCCAGATTTGCCCAGAACTCCGCCCTCAAGATGCACCGCAGGTACAAAACTCTCTCATGGCTAATCATCCCTCATCATTGTGCTCACGTGAGCTTATTTTGTCTGTTTTTGATTGTTTGTGTAGGACTCACACAGGAGAGAAGCCATTTGCCTGTGATGAGTGCGATTCCCGCTTCACTCAGAAGCACATGTTGGCGTATCATAAGAGATCACACACAGGTAAAAAGGAGAGTTTTAAAAAGTATTTAGATTTCTAGATAATCTTTTTAAGTAAAGGGATTTTTCAGCATTGTTTAAAAAGCAATGAGTCTCTTGCACTTTAGCCAATTGGATGGATTTCGGAGCTCTCTGAAAGGGAGCAGAATTTAATTTTAAAAAACTCTATAATAGATTTTCAAATAAAGGCATTTCCAAAGAAACATCTAGTCACTTTAGACATTTTATTCAGGTGCAAAGGACTAACATTTTGATATGTCCTGCATCTTCATCAGAATCAAAAAAATCTAAATTCCCTCCTCTTAAACCACCTACCAGTAGGATTTCTATCATTGTTGGTGTTAGAATGAATGCAGAGTTGTTGACAACATGGCACAGAACAGCACTGAACTGGCCAATAACCACAGAGTGGACCTGTAAACCAATCAGAGCAAACTGGGCACATGTAAAAAAGGGAGTCTTAAAGGGGCAAGTACTCTTAACAGAGCGTCTCAGACAGAGTGAGAATACAGCTGGATCAGGGGTACTCTGTACATGAAAACTAGAAGGTTTTTGATCATTAATAACTGTGAACATATCCCAGCAGTCATCAAAAATGAATTTAAGACCCAGAGTGAAAATAGCTTGTAAAATTATAAAGACAAAGCTGTCAAATGCATCGAATCAAGACTAAAGACATTAATGAAGCATTTTTTCTCTTTTAAGGTGAGAAACCGTTCATGTGTGAGGCCTGTGGGAAAAGCTTTGCGTCTAAAGAATACCTGAGACACCACTCAAATATCCACACGGGATCTAAGCCTTACAAGTGTGACCAGTGTGGACGAGGCTTCGCTCAGAGAAATTCACTCCATCAACACTTAAAAATTCACACAGGTAATTATACACACATCAATATATTTCAGAGTCACCATCAAGCTCTGGTGCTAAGTCAGAAAGAACTTTTGCTGTCCTTTTTTCTTACTGGTTGTGTTTTACCGTTTATTTGTAAGCCCTTTGGTAAACTGTGGTCGTTCTTCTAAATAGTTATACATCATAAGACTGACTTACATAGTGTTCTCCTACATATTGTATATCTGTTTTCTCTCTGTCAGGTGAGCGTCCATACAGCTGTAAAGAATGTGATAAACATTTCACGCAGCTCAACGCCCTGCAGAGGCATCAACGTATCCACACAGGAGAGAAACCCTACATGTGTGGTCTCTGCAAGCGCACCTTTACTGACAAGTCAACCCTGCGCAGGCACACACTGGTGGGCATCACTTATGTTGTATAATTAAAACTATCAACAGTATTTCAACAGTTTGGAAATGTGTTTGTTGTGCATCTGCATTGTGTTCAGAATGAATTGACCCTCTTAAAGAAGACAACATTTCAGTGCACCGGGCTTTTCAAAATTATCAATAATGCATGTTTATACTGCAAACAGTGTGCAAAAAGACTGATATTCAGGCCTCAGGACCAACCACAAACTAGAAAAGCACTCAGAGAGCACAGACCTCAGCCAAGCAGCTCAGTTACGGCAGTGGCTTTTCGAATGAATGGGGTTTTCCCATTAAACTTAACATAAACTTCACTGATTTTTGGGCCGTCAATCTGGGTCGGATCTACATGAAATTAACCTTGATAATAGAGACTTATTATACATATTTTCCCGTTAATTCTGAAGTGAATCCATTTGGTGATGGCAGAGATATGATTTTTTTAAAAATATGGCCCAATGTTAATTTATGGGATTTTTAGAAAATTTGGGGAATTTTTGCATCCAGACAAATATGTGGATCACCACCAAAATTGAATGGCTTTTTCCTTGGACCAAACCACACCTCTGGTAAAGTTTTTTATGTAAATCCGTCCAGTAGTTTTTGCGAACAGACAAATAAACAGACAAACATGCGCCGAGAAAACATAACCTCCTTGGAAGAGGTAATAATGACCCAACTGTCATTTTTATTTAACCACTCAAAATTATCTAATGAATAATGTTGCAGTTTGGACCCTAAATGTCATAAAATGGGCAACAACTTACGTCCTATGAGTTATATTATATGACCTCAGCACTATCAAATCATATTAAGTGTAAACAGATGTTGTGGATGAGGAACAAACACACTGTAGCCTCTGACAATTCGGCACGCATATGACTAATGACATGTTCTCTTCCATCACCCAGATTCATGATGCCGATGCTCCCTGGAAAAACTACCTTGTGGTGCTGGAGGGAAATGTGGAGGAAAAGAAGCCCAAAACCCCCACAAAGGAAAAGACGGAAACCTCAGGATCAGGAGAGAAGAGGGCAATCCCCAGAAAATACAGCACCTATACTCCTGCTAAAACCAACGCTGGCTCCATTGTGGTGCAGGGTCAGCCTGTCACACTCCCATCTGACTGGAGCACTCATGGGGCCATTGCCCTTGTCAGCCACGGCGCACTCGGTGGGATTACTGTCATCCACACAGAGATGCCAGCTGGGACTAGGATCCAGCCCATCGTAACCACTGACAGCACAGGAGCTAGTGTCATTTCTTTAGATGGATCAGCTATCCCCGTACCTTTCTCCATACCTGTATCCATGGCTCACACTCTCCCTCTGAGCTCTGAAGCATCCTCCACTTCTCAATCTGCACCATCACTCGCAGTTCCTGTCTCTGACAGCTCCGAGACCCCTGCTGCCTCCACGTCTGATTTGGAGACAGCAGCCTCAGCAGCCACTTCAGACCCAGATTCAGAGACCAGAGCTTTAACCTCTGAGGCATTAATTTTACCTCCTGATATTCAGACTGTAGTCATTTCTGAGCAGATGACAGAGAAAAAACGGACAACTGCTGAGTCTAGAGATGAACAGCAGAGGACAGAAGAGACTCCCAAGGATGAACCTGAACCTGAACCTGAGCCTGAGCCTGAGCCTGAGCCTGAACCTGAAGAGGCTGCAGCTCAGGATGAAGTGTAAAAACTATTTAAAGCCCTTAATGTTAGAACTTAAACTCCAATTATTTTCTCTCCTTGTTCATTATTACTTGAGCTTTAGCAGATCTGACCATATGGTGTTTCATAATTCTTACGGGTGTAAGTCCAGTATTTTATGATCAGACTTGATGGTTTATCTCACTCTCTCTGAATATCCAGTATTCATTAAGTTGATATTATTTTGAGTGGTATGATAAGAGGTACACATGATATAAAATCTTTATAAATCTTGAAGGATTTTTGACGCATTAAACTTTTGTCTTCCTGACATCATGTCACGTGGAGTGCGTTTTTTTTCCACACAAATCAACATGAGATGCCTGTTTACTGATAAATTTAAGAAGTTAGAAATGCGCTGCTCAGTCAGATTTCCAGGAACTGTGTCATATGTCCTTGGCAGTAGAGAATTGCTCTTGTAAATCCTCAAGTAGCTCCCCTCACACATTTGGAATACTTTTTACTCTACTCATGATTTATGGTAGTCTAAATGTAAATCAAGTATTGCTTGAGTATAGCAAGGCTGTGTTTTGTTGAAAAAAAGCTGAGGGAGTTCTCTGAGGGAAAAAATGCTTAATAAATGGAACATAATGGTAAACATGCAGCCATAATGTCCCAGGAATAATAGCTTTTATGAAGATTTTCTCCTCTATATGCTTATGTAGGCCAGTGTCAAAGAAAATCTGATGCAAGGTGAATAAAAGATGTAAATATCTGTGTTTGAAAGGCAATATAATGACAGTGACAGAGCTGCTAACTGGATAAACGTAGCTTACAGAGGATAATAAAAGTAACAACTAGACAGCACTCAGAGAGCGCAACCCTCCACCAAGGTAGCTCGCATATTGCTGTTGCATCTATAAGCAATAGTTTCATGTTAAAGTGAGCATCATAATATGATCCCTTGACCCTGAAAACCCACACCTAACACTCAAAATCATGTTGATATCGTTAGTAGTTATTGAGCAAAAATTATCATTCACTAATGGCGGTTATCTGGATCACCACCAAAATCTAATCATTTTTCAGTTGGGCCATTACCAACATCTGAAAAGTTCAGAAAAATCTGTCCAGTAGTTTTTGTGTAATCTTGCTAACAAACAAACATACGCTGGTAAAAACATAACCTCCTCCTCTTGAGGCCATATCGATTCCGTTGAATCCGTATCGATACACGTATCCCCAAGGAGTGCGTGACGATACTTTGAGCACAGGCCTACGTGGCAGAGGCAATAAGAAAAAAGTAACATAATGACCCACAAATAAGACAAATAGCCCATCAACCACATTAAAAAAAAATCAAACTATCGCTTGTATATGATTAGCTGAACAGTCTGCTTTATCATAAACATGTAGGCTAACAGGCTTTTGACAAGGCTGCAAATTTAGCCAGCTGAGGCTCTCTCTCAGCCCAGTCTTGGGTTGTGGTGGCTGGTTATTTTCATCATCTGGATGAGTTATCATTTCATTTCAAATAAGTGTTTTTGTGTTTGATCCTATATCCACTGTTTTTATAATTTCCTCTCATTACTTTAACCTGTCAGAATATGTCAACAGATTTATGTGCACAAGTGTCAAATCACATTAGACGCCCACTTTAATGTGAGGATGCCGTCATTTTTAAGTAAAAAGACAGATTTGACAGAGGAAGCTCATATCCTTAAAGAAACCCTTGTTATGTTGAGCCCATTACCTTGGGCTGCTTAACAATTTGTTCCACACTAAAAAAAACCTGCTTGAAATGGCCCTTCTTGGTTAATGTTACCATCTACTGTCAAACACAGTGAATGCAGCGATGAATCATTTCCCAACCGGGATGTAAATACACCATCAGAGATGGGGAAATTCAACATCAGAAGCCCAGCAGTGGCAGTTGCGACGTTAAGAAAAATGTCTCTAAATTTCAGTCAATCTAGAAACATAAGGAAGCAGACCTTAGGTGGTCCTCTGACATAACTCAAGGACAAAAGACGCCCCATGTTAGGCGAGAGCAGGAAAGAGCAGGACAGCACAGCTTGGATGTAATATCTTTATTATTGTCCCTTTGCACAAGCATACACATATCCAAGGTCCATTGCCATTCCACCTGGAAGAAGCTGGATATGCAGAGGGTGACTGACCCTTTAGTAAAAACTTTGGTCTGGCTTACATTAGTGAATGTCACACGACACTAAACTATACACAATGACATGCTCAGCGACTGGCCAAATTGGAAGGTGCACTGCAGTGAAACTTCCATGATACATTCACAACACAACACAAGATGAGCGACGACTGATGCTCATGGACCCCAAAGATTACTTCTCTCAAAAGAATGAAGAAGGGCGTCCACATCTGCACGTTTCACAGGCAAACTATAAATCACAGCTTACTGATTTAAACATTCAAAGTAGAAAGAAATAAATGATTCCTGAACTATAAATAAATAATCATAAAGTGATGGAGGCATGATGATGTGAGGGCTTGATTACAAATGTTTAACAGTCTATTCTTGGTGCATATCGTTGCCCTTCTTCCAGAAGAGTCTCTCCTCATGGCTGATTAAATGCAGTTAATAAAAAACAGACTCGTGTAATCTGCAAACTTTAATTAAAAGTACAATCATGATAGTAATGATGCCTTATTCTAATCCAACAAATAAAAATACATTCTTTAAATCCATCCACACTCTGATGATGTTATGTACAACAAACTGAATCATTTAAACCAACAATACGAGCTACATAAAAAAACAAGCTGTTTTTGACTAGGAAATCATAATCATACAAAACATGCAGTGCCTGTTGTCAATACTAACACCATTTTCAATACAAGATACCGCCCTGAAATCTGACAGCACAGATTTCAGCAGAAAAAGGTATGCAGCAATCCTCTAGACAAGAGGAGAGGGCGAGAGGATTTACATTCTGACTAGATTCAGATTTGCTCAGAGGGAAAGCAAAGACAGCAGTGAGCAGTGAAAATTTCCTCTCCAGATGCTATGCACAGTGCGAGTGAAAGATTGTGTTTGTGTGTGGAAATGTGTGAAAGCATGCATGATGGATTTGTCCCTCCGTGCCTCAGTTATACCCCCAGGTTTCTCTCATTTCAGATCCCCTTCATCACCCTGGATGGTCTTTTTGATGCGCAGCAGGAGGGTCGTGTGCCACTGGTCCAGGCGGGAGATTGAGTCGAATTCTTTAACCTGCAGGCGGCAGAGAGACATGGAAACAGCTGTTTTCCTTCTTTATAGGATTTAAGTTAAGGGTTCTGCTTAATTAGTCAGACAGCTTCTTCACTGGAGGAAATTTTCAGTCAAAATATACCAATAGTTAGTTTATTTGTTTATTTGACCCCATAGGGAAATTGGGGTATGGCAGGAATCACAGGCATTTGGCAACAGAATAGTGTTGAGAACAGACAAATAAAAAACACATCAACATCACTAGAAAACTCAAACAATGCACTCCCACAGAGAAGAAAAGCAAAGGAAACCTCGTAGAGATAGACAGTCAGGTTGGTCTAGACCTGGTAGGCCCTTTGTAACATGACTGTTTCTCATTCATTTAAAATTTGATCGCTTGTGTGACAAAATGAAATTTGGATCTCTAACAGGGGAGCTCAGTAACCCCGCCTAGAAGGCAATAGTGTAAATGAAGGGGCAGCGAGGCATCAAGACTTTAAATGTAAAAACATCTAAATCAACGCAGAGACTGCCAGACCAATATAAACTCCTTTTTAACAAGTGTGCACTGGTCCTTGATGTCTTGTTATAGAAGTTATTGGTACATCAGTGTGTACTGATGCCATGTAAACACAAAAGCCTTTAACACTGAATGGATGCCTGTGATCCAGCCTCTACATTTCCTTAACACACGAGGGATACAAAAAAATTCATAGCAGTGGCACAGGGGTGTGTCTGCTCACCAAAAGTCTTTTTTTAAAACTTTTTGACTTACTGCCTCTGTGAAAGCTTCACTGTTCTGTTCCTCATGAGCTTCAAGAAGTTTCTGTAAAGACAAGAAAGTAGGTTACTCATAAAAACAGAGCAGATGAAGAGGGAAAAGGGAGTCAATGGATTCCTCTGGGGTTTCAGTGCTGAGTTACCTTCAACAGTTTACATTCTCGAGAGTCTGAGAAAGCCGGAAACATCTCTTCATATTTTTCAACTGCAATCTGTGGAGACCAAGAAAATTAAAAATCTACCCAACACTTCCCATCCTGAAACTGTGGGCTCACAGATGAAGACTCGCCTTAGCGTTGAGCTCGTCGACAATGAAATGACAGAGAGAGGCTTTGAAGAAATACTCTTTGGCGCTGTATTTCAGCAATGGATTGTCCATGGTGTTAGCTCCTACCTGGAAACATCAAAATCACAAAAACATGTTACGAATAAGAGCGCTGTGAATCAAATATTGATTAAGAAACATGAGACAAAAACAATTTGTACACACCTGCTCGTAAATCTCAATGGCCTTCTGATACTGCTCCAGCTGCGCACAGTAAGCCCCCACCTTCAGCAGACACTTGTTGGCAGAACTATGGAAATATACCAGAGTTAAAGAGACACAGCACCGCTAAGGCAAATGAAGAGTTGTCCACCCAATGCACACCCTTTTCTGGGTCATGTCGGTCAAAGTTTCTTTTATTTCTGCACATTCATGTCTCATGTCTTGTCTTTCCTGGTTTACTTTGAAGCACTAACCCTTGTGTCTGTTTCAGATCCGTTTCCTGTTTGTCCCGCCTCCGTCTTGTCTCACCTGCCTTCTGATTGTTTCCAGTGTTAATTTTGTCGACTAATTATTTTCGTCATTGTTTTCGTCAACAACTTTTTTTCCCCTGATGAAAACTAGACTATAACTAAAAAAAACAAGTGTACATTGACAAAAAATAAAACTTAATTAACTGACATTTTCCTTAACAAATAAAAACTAGACTAAAATGTTTGACAGAGACTAAACCCAATCAGACCTAAATTCATCATGTGGAAAGTAGAGACAAGTTAGGAATCACAGCTACTTTGGTTGTGTGGAAAGGTTGGATGAGTTAAGAGGGACATCCAATCACAACTGCCTTAGCTTTGTGGTGGTGGGATCCAAGCGTAAAACATGACTTCAGAAATTCAAGGAAACATAAAAATGCCTTAAACTTTACACTTCATATATATATATATATATATATATATGTAAAATTGGAGTACAATAATAAATGATTAGGGGGAGGGCAGACAACCCACTAGGCCAACATTCGGAAATACATTTTTGTAGTGCTCTATTATAACACAGTTCAGTTACAACCCATACCGCTCAGATAAAGTGTAACACAGTTCCATCTTTGAGCAAAGAGTCCATCTTCATTTGTAGACTTGCAGTCATTTGTACACTTCATATTTCATTCGACTAAATTTACAGTAGATTTCATGGACTAAAATGTTGTGAAATTTCATCAACTAAAACTAGACTAAAATTAAAACAATTTAGATGACTCAATTATGTTCTGTAAATACAACTGTACAAATACATTTGAATTTACAGAATATTTCTTATTATTATTTATTATTATTAATAATAATAATTATTATTCTGTAAATACAAATGTAAATGATGCAGCTAAAAACACTTGTAGGCCTATGTTGAACCCATTTTAAATCTTTTTTAAACTAAAAAAATAATTTTAAGTTATTTAAGAAGTGTTTTTAAAATATTTTTTGAGTTGCAATGCATAAAACTCAGCTTCCTCTCTGTCGTTCCTTTATTAGTTTGCTGAACAGAATCATGTTTGATTAGTCTCCACAGTCACATGACACAGAAAGTGGCACTGCCCTGGCATAGAGAGAGAAAGACTGAAAACATTTTGAGGGCCCTCACAGAAAAACATTTTGTTTGAGAGCTTACATGATATTGATATTCTAGTGAAGTTTAAGTATCAGAAATTCATCAGTACCTGTTGGATTCTTCTCCTTTGTAGTAATCTGCAGCCTGTTCATAATGTGCAATAGCCTTTACAAAAGAAAAGTGATTTAGATTGCTTTGCTGATGTTGCTGTGGAAATAAATAATATTCAGTAATATTAAGAGATTACGTTACCCCAGTTCCGATACTTTACCTTTTCAATATCCACCAGTTCAGACTCGTAGATCTCGGCGATACTGATGTGGTGTTTGGCAGCGATGGTAAATCTTCCCTGCAGAGGGAGGAGGAGGATGAGAAATCATTACTAACCGGATCATGCCTCTGATGCCTCTTAAGTCAATGAAAGCTTTGTTTGATACATGACAGGGCAGAGAGAAAAGGTTAAGTAGTAGCCTGTGGCTGAACCTCGACAGGGATGAGCCTATGAAATTAATCCAGTGCAAGAAAGAATAACATGAGGCCAAATGGATCAAAGTAACTGTGTCAAGTAAACTAAAAGGATTTCTATGAACACGTTAACATGAGGAGATAGATAAACAAATAAATCTGAGAGGAGGCAGAAGAAAGAGAGAATCTGCTTCTTGTAAGTGAATGAAGACTTGACTTCATCTGAATGATATGAAATACATAAGTCATATTGCGAGTCAAAGAAAAGTAACAAAATGAGCTCTGAGGTAAGAATTATGAGGGCAAAGTCACTGTTAGGCATCAGAACACAAACAGACTCTTTCTATGTGCACCTTACCATGTCTGTGTATATATCGATGGCAGCATTTAAACACTTGATTGCCTCTTTTGGCAGCATAAAGGAAAAAGGAGGGGACAATTAGACAGTGTTAGTTTTCTTTAAGTCCAAGAGATCCTGGCACAGCCCCATCACATACGGTGTATGTACTGTAAAATGGTTTCTAGTTCGTTACACGCAGTGAGATACAAGAGAAACAATGAACAAAAATGTCATGTGCAGGAGTCCCTCTTTTACTCTCTATCTAATAAATACATAAACACATACAGCTAAAGCTACATATAGCAGAAAAACAAACGTATAAAACCACATTAAAAAGAGAAAGTGAAAAAGCTGTGGAATCAGACTAATTTTAAAGATTACAGATGGAGACAAGTGTTGAGCATGTAATCAGCTGAAATGTTGGCTTCCCACCATCATGAAAAGCGATAACCAAGACTACACAGTTATTAAAAAAAACAGTTTTTAATAACTGTTAAGGAATAAGGAACAATACCCATGAGTAAAGCTGTTTAATGAATGGGATCTTATTAAATGGTTTAATTTTAGGGAGTGGAAAGGGGTCTGTGAATACAATTTTTCAGCATACTGGTAATTAAAAGGTTATTAGTAATAACAGTAGATAAACAATAAAATGTCCTTCTCTATAAACCTGTTTGCCCTTTCATTCACAGCTACATAAAACAAATCTCATAGACGTCTTTTATTTTGTTAAAAGGATTCTTCAGGTTTTTACAGAAGCTGGTAAAAATCGGCTCTCTATTCAGTCTTAAAAACTTCAAAAAAGGCGCGCTTCCTTTGCTGTAAAATTGTTATTCTTTGTTGCTGTCTCCTGACAATATTTAAATGCTATTTCTCTGGTCTTCCTCAATACTCCTTCATATTTCCCCGATTTCACAACATGACCAAAAGACTCATTTTTACCCCTTAAAGCCTGCTGTATCATATTTGATGCACACTTTTATGATACCTCCCTCTAATCACTATGATCAACAATTTACTAAAAAAAAAAACATCTGGATACAATCAGATAAATGAAAAGAAAAATGTCATCAAGTGGATTACCAGTTGCCAAAAACACTAATGCATCAAATGAGATACAAAAAATATATATGTTAAATTTCATGGAAGTTTTTTTTTTTTTTATTTCAGTAGAAAGTGAAATAAACATTTAAGCTCCAAAAAAATTTAATTTTTCGGCTATAATTTGTGTTTTCAGGCTTTAAAGGGTTAAACATGGTGCAGAACTGGTGCAAAATTTTAGAATTTTGTGTCTGCTATTATATAAATTTATGTCATCAGTAATAGTGACCTTAATAATATTCAAAACCATTGTGTTTCTGATTGTACTGGTATTATTAAAAAAATAATTAATAAATATGCAGTCTTGCATGACGATTCAGCTTGAAGACACAAATGTTTTGACCACACAGGAAAATACTAAATCTGTTCAAATCTGTTCCTGGAGTTTTGGATGAACTGTGACAAAAACATGACCAACTTGTGTGGCCTTTTTTCATTCAGAAAAGTAAAGCTAAACAAATAGAACAAACATTTGTACAAGAGAACGAGATCATATTTAAACACTGAGGCATAGCAGTCTCACCATTAGGGTCAGACTTCTTGTATGCATTTCCTGCATCAATAAAACTGGTGGCACAGTCATGTTTGTTCTGCAGTTGCATATGGAGACGTGCCGCCTTACAAAATGCTCCTCCAGCAGCTGAGGACAGAAAGGAGACAAGATACAGAATTGTGCCCAAGAAATGCTTATTAACTTTGTTCAATTTAGGAATCGATATGCTCAGAAGGAAGGAAATGTTTGCTCACCACTCCAGTTCTTGGCCATCTTGAACATGTTGGCTGCTCTACAGTACATCTCACATGCTTCCTCCACTTTGTGATGTCCTCTAAACAAAGACAGAAGCAAAATGGAAAAAGATTAATGTATCTGTTTAGCAAAATGCGACAAAACAAAACATCAGATTTGCAGGAATACAGTTGCATTTAACTCAAGACTAGACTGAGAGCTGTGTGTAATCGTGTTATTGGATGAGATCACTGAAGATTTTCACAACGTTCAGCTCTAGTTTTTTATTTGCGCAGGCCAAACTGGGAAACAATGACACACTTGGGTCCCTTATGCATCATCCTGCCCCAGTATGCTAACCTTGCAGTGCGGGTGGACTCACCTGATTACATTGTGCCAAGCTCCAATCTACAATGACTGTGCTCGGCCCAAAGTGTCACGGCCCAACCAACCTCCCTTAGAGCAGGGAGAGGTGGGAGATTTGAGCGAGACAACAGCACATACTGGTTGCACGTACGGATATTAGCATAGATGCTAACAGCTTTAGTAGCAGTTTTATAATATCTGGACCGCATTTCTTTATTAAATTAAAAACCAATAACAACACTACAAACTACGCTATAGAAAGGATATTTTCATTCCACTTCCGACATGTTTTGCCAAGAGTTTAATTTACAAAGAGGCTTAGCCCTTCAGACTGCAGCAGCAGCGCCCGCCTACTACATCATCTGATTGGCCGATAACGAATGTGGTTGACAGAATGATCGTCCAATCAACAGCCAGGTTTGCTTTTAAAAGGTTCTGCCAATTCCCAAACACTTTCTATGGGCTCTTTCCCAGATGAACTAGTGAAATATATTGAACGGTCCATTTGTTGTATCAGGTTACCATTGTGCTACATCAATATAAAGCACTGAGCCATTGTTGTTTACCTATGCGATTACCACAGGGTTAGCTTTAGCTCAATGTCAGGTAAATACTAAAATTTGGTAACATGGTTTATTAAGCAATCTTCTATTTGATAACAAACCTAAAATACATTTGCATAACACTTTTATGGGGTCTTTAATTCATTTTGAAGAAGCACATAGTGGCAAACCAAGTCTAAAATGGTTAATAAAAAAGAATAATAAATAATGCCTCAAGAGCACCATAGGGAGATAAAGTGTAACCCTCTGAGCTGTTGCATTTCTCGGGGAGAGGCAGCACCCTGATTGGGAGACAAGCTCAAGTAAATCCCTCATCACAGGCAGTATAGATCTCCCTCCCTCTGTGACAAGAGGAGGCCCCCTGGGAGCTCCCTGTAGTTGTAATAATTCTCTGTCCATTCCATCACAGCAGAGGATTACTTCACAGCCTGGTCAGACACAGAATTACCCATCTAAAGCCTGCCAGAGGTTATCACGCTGCCCAACTGCTGCAGAGAAACATCTGGGGGTCAAAAAGGACTGAGCTTTGAAAAAAAGACTGAGTCACAAAGGGCTTGATGTCCAAGAGTCTATATTCTGGCAAAGCCTTTTGTATATATTTAATAGATAATAGAATCCAAACCTACATGAATGTACTGAATTTAAATAACAACAATTCTGTGGTGGGGTGTTTAGATGAACTATTTCTCCAGTGCATCAAAGACATGGTAACAGAATAAAATAAGAATTGCATATTGAGGTTCAGTGTAAGGTGGTAATTAGGCAGTCACTTGTACTATGTTACTGTGATCATATCACTTTGTTGAGTATATAGTGTAAGGGATTACAAGCTCTAAAATTAAAATATTTAAGATATTTATCAAAGAAACACATGGTCACCTAGTTACTTTTTGTCTTAGTTGGCCTCTTATAGTTATTATACATAAACACAGGGACTAACTATGGCATTTATCATGGCACAAAGCAGAAAATGAATTAAAAATAATTAGTTATTTTGGTGCTGAGTAAAAATTTGAGTCATTTTTTATGTTTTTAAGTAAAAATGAGTAAAAGTAAGCATTAAAATTAAGGAGTACCTTGCTCAATACTGATGTTGATGATGCTAGTGGATTTTCCACTTATGTCAGTTGATTTTGGTTCACAATGTCAGCACTTTTTTGTTTATTTTGATTATTGAACATTTATTGAATGATAACAAGGTTTGTTTATATGGGACGTTATGTCTTTATTGATAACCAAAAGAAGCTCTGTCTAGTAACAGAGAATACTGCAGCTCATCACGGTGGCTCATGTAATCAAACTGAATCACTGACTGATCAATCTGAATTATTTCACAGTCAAGAGAAACGGCCTCAAACTAATGACCTCACCAAGTTCACTGTAATCATTCATGTCAGTGCAGTGGTATAACTGACATTTTCTTTTGGGAGAGATACCTATATGTCTATATCAGTGAATAATTTTAGTTGTACCTCTGCATTTATGAATGTTTTAAAACAAGTAGATTGTCATAATAGGAGTAATAGATATACATAAATACAGGACAGACTTTGTGTTCTTCGCCTCTTATAAAATTTGTTTATATTGGTGTCGCATAAAATGCAATAATTCAATATTGTGCATCATTAATCTCAGTCCGTTTCACTCCTTGTTTGGTTCTATTGTTCTAATCATATTGTACACAAGGTGCTTCGAACTTAATGATTAATATAAAATGCAGACCATGAAACCCTGCTGAAACTGTCCAGTATTAAGTCAATACCAAGACATGATGATGGTGTGCCTAATCTTCTGTTGTCTAAAACTTACTGGATTAATATGTTTCAAGGATTAACCACAGTGTTTATGGGTGCAGCACTGAAAGTAATCAGCAGTATTTCATAAATACTGGTACAGTAGAGGGCACAGTTTTACAGTAACAGGAATGGGCATTCAAATTCCAGGAATTCAGTGAATCCAGAAATTCACTGACTGCAAGTTTCTGTAATTGTACAGTTTCTTGTGTACTTATATTTCATGAATATTTTTCCAAATCAGTACTTTTACTTAACTGTGTAATATTTTGGTTAAAAATACAACTGAATAAAAGCTAAACCAATAAAAACTTTTCATCAACCAGCTGTGTCACAATAACAAAATTTTAACTTCAATTCTGAGGCCAGATCCCTTATAATGAAACTCAATGATACTATTTTTGTTTAAAAAATATTTTCAGTCATGCATTTAAAAGACTTTTGTTAGATATTGTAATTTTGACACTTTAACCTATTTAATCAAATGATTTAAGTTATACATTTAATAACATCTTAATTTATTAGGGCTCACACTATAAAGATTACCCAGCTTGAAATGGGTTGGACCCCCTTTTTGCCAGCAGAGCTGCTTTTGCTCAGCTCTGTGGCACAGATTCAGCAAGGTCCTGAAACCCTTACTGAGAGATTCTGGTCCTTACTGTCATAACAACATCACACAGATGCTGCAGATTTTACAGCTGCATATCAATGATGACTCTCCTGCCCGCCACATACCAAAGGTGCTTTATAGAATTGAGATCTGGTGACTGGGGAGGCCACAGGAGCACAGTGAGCTGACTGAAATGTTTGGGATGATTTGAGCTTGTGCCAAGGGTGTGTTATCCTGCTGGAAGAAGCCATGGACAGAGTCAGCAACAATGAACAATGAGCATTTAAACAAGGCTCAGTTGGTAAAAAGGGGCCCAAAGGGTTCTAAGAAACGACAGTATTCTAGCCAACAGGTGTGGCTTTCCGTCTGGTCTTCTGCTGCTGTGGCCCATCTGCTTCAAGATTTGACACGCTGTACGTTCTGAAATGATCTCCTGCATACTTTGGCTAAAATGAGTGATTAGTCCAGTAATTTTTAGCTTTCTATGATCTCTAACCACTCTGGCCATTTTCTTATGACTTCAGACACCAACACAGCATTTTTGCCTACAGCACTGCAGTTCACTGGATATTTTCTCTTTTGGGGACCATTCTCTGTAAACTCTAAAGATTGCTGTGTGTGTGCATATACTAACAGACCCAGACAGTTGGTGATAAACACCCATGCTTATGGTCAAAGTCACGCTAGGGATTAGATTTTTGCTGATATTTCCAAACGCATTGATGCCAATACCAATAATTTTCATAAAGAGCAGAAACTATTTACATCACCCAAATTTACATGTTTCTTTCAATGTGACAGTCTACTTGTTTAAGGATCAGATGTAAAAACAGAAAAAAAATCACTCTTAAAAAAAAAAAAAAAACTCTTGATTTTTAAATGTACCCATACGGTGATGAAGTGAAGCAAAATATGTTGCATATGTGTATTTTGCCCGAATATGAGATATATATATGGCCAATATATCTGCTGTAATATTGGCAAATATTTCAATATCAGTCAATCCGATATTCAACTCTTTAGGCCAATATCTGCTTAACCGATATTGTACCGATAATATCGTGCATCCCTATAAATCACCATGCTTCCCCATTCTGGAGCTCAGTTTGACCATCAGCATGGCCATCCTCATGGCTAAAAGCATTGAGATGCTGTTGAAGGACTGTACCTAAATTAGTGGCCAGTGAATGAATTAGTGAGTCACATAGTTAAAGATGACAAGAGTAACATAAATAATCTGTGAGTTAAAAGAAAGAAAATGACAAAGTGTTACAATTGTCCCCTTTCTCCCCTATTGTATTTTCCTACTCTTTCCACCCCTGTTATATGGTTGGCTTTCTAACCTGAGTAGGCTGTGGCTCATTTATTTATGTAAAAATAAATTACGGTTACAATAAAATACAGCCATAAGGATACAACTGGTCGTGCAATAAATGAATATATATTACCACAAATAAGTCTTTGAAATTCATTCTTCAGTCAGCTAAAAACAGATTACTGCGTAGTCTGCAGTGTGAATCTGATTTACTGATTTGTTTAGACAGTCCTATAGCTTACTCAGTAAAATGTCAGTCACTGTAAGCTACGTGCTGTCTCCAGATGTTGTTGACCTGACTTCCTTTTATATGAGTTACTGCTGGTTAAAATAAAACCAGCTGAATTTATCTCTCTAAAGCTACAGGCTGCGTGCCAACTTTGCTGCTGACAGTTCAGGCTGCTAGCTGTTGTTCTTTGGTGCAGTGCTGTCTTACCCTCCAAACATTCCTCCCAAAAAGGAGCCTGAGGACTTGACTTTTTTGTCTGCGTCGGCCATTAGCTGAATCGCCTCCTTCTCTTTACCGGAGTTGTCCATTTTTGTCGCTTTATTTGGTACAAACTTTGTAATGGATCAGAAAATACCCGCAGAGGATCCCGCTGTGTACAGTGAGGATTACAGTCGATGGGTTTATTTAGCGTGGGCGTGCACCTGCTAGTGGCTTAGGCGAGCACTGCGGCATCATGGGAAATTGAGTTCCATGTGCGAAACAAACAACGTGCAATTACGCAGAAGAAACTCCATGTCCCAGTAAAAACTCAAGATAGTTTTATTCCCCGTGTTACGTAATGCGTGATGGCAATTTAAAAAAAGGAAATAACGTTCTTTTTCCCTCCACAATTATTTTTCAAACAGTAGGTGATATTTATTTTATTTTTGATTTCCGAAAATTTCTAAATACAAAAACGCCGGCTGGAAAATGTTTTGCATATGAAACGTAGTCATCGCATTTTGTTGTGCTGTGCACCAGAGGGCGCTAAATCATTACAACTGACTCAAAATCTTCACGTTTTGTACACTCAAGTATAATTATATTGATTTTACACAACACTTGGAAAAATAACACAGGCAAGAGTGCTGTTAGGAATTGTGCCCCCCACCATCTTCTAACCCTATCACACATTTACAACAGTGTATCAGTATTACTCTAAAATTATCCCCACACATACATCATCTATTCAGCTTAGCCCTTTTGGGGTCATGGGGGGCTGGAGCCTGCCCCAGCTGATATTGCAAGAGGCAAGGTATACCATGGACCGGTCACTAACCCATCACAAGGACACATAGAGAGACAGACAAGCATTCAAATGTTCACCCACACCTAAGGGCAATTTAGAGTCACCAAATGATCTAGAAAGCTGGAGCGCCCTAAGACAACTCACAAATTCACAGGGAGAACATGCAAACTCCACACAGAAAGGCACTGACTGACACAGGGTTCAAACCTTGCTGTGAGACATGGGCACATCTGCTTAGGATGGTCGCCTAACCAGATGCCTCCCTGTGGAAGTCTTCAGGGTACATTTAACCACGATGAGACCTGAGTGAGACCCAGAACCTGCTGGAGGGATTATATTGCCTTGTCTGACCTGGGAACACCTTGGGATCCCCTTGGAGGATCTAGTGTTGCAGGGTAGAAGGATGTTTGGATCGAACTGCTTGACCTGCTGCCTCTGTGACCCCAATAAGCGTGAATAATAAATTGGTTTAGAAAGTGCTTTCGGTCAAAGTGCTGTGTACATGGCAATTGAAGCAGAAACACAATAAAATACATTAAAATAAAAACACTAGATTCAACCAATTTAAACAAAGACTTAGAGAAAAATCAAAAAACAAATGTCTCTTATGAAAAACTAAAAAAGTAGGTCTTTAGTTGTGCTTTAAATACCTCAACAGAACATGCCATCCACCTATAAATGTTTCAGAAGCTAAGGGTTAAAACGTCTTCTTTTTAATTCTCCATGTGTGTTATCAGTAGTTTTGAGGGACTCAGAACAGCAGAGTGAGACACACACATGCTCTGGTTAATTAAACCAAGCTTACATTGACAAAGTGACAGAATAGCACATGCCCATATTTAGAGATGTGTTTTGCTACCTGTTGTTGTTGCTCAAGGTTTGTTCTGTCTGAGCTGAATGTCTGCCTTTGTTACTGACTGCTGATATGTAGTCACCAGGGAGTCAGAACTAGGTGAGGTCAAGGATCAGAAGACCAGAATGTTAATTTATTGTAGTGTGATGTCTCCTCCCAGGTTCCATAAAGGAACTCTGCAACTGTAATCAAAGCTCTTTCTGATGCTTCTCTTCCTGCGGGTGGTGGATGGTCTAGGGAGAGACCTCAGCTGAGTAACTTTATTTGTGATCTGATTATTCAAAAAAATTGGATGGGTCTGTGGTCTTGTTCAACTCTATCTAACTTGTCATTGTCCTTCCTGTTCCATTATATTCTGAATACAGCTCTCCTTCTAGCACATCCATCATCCAAGAAGATGGATGGAAGGATGACAGGATGGATAGACTGTATTTATTCTGACATGCATTTGCAAAACATGAAAAATAGTGCATACTGAAGAAAATGTCCAGCTGAATGTTTTTTTTATTATTATTTACTAACCTCTATGACAGTAAACACAATGAGCTCCATGGTCAAGCACAGGTTTGCTGTTTTTATGAAAACAGGAGTATAATTGTCTCAATGATAAAGATGATTTTATATTATCTGGGTAATCTCTATATTTATGACTCAAGGCCAGTTTTTGTTTTGAATTTAACTCACTTTGTAAATGTCTCTCTGGTCTTGGTGGAGAATAATTAAGAAAGGGTTTAGAACACTTTAGAGAAATATTTGGTAAACATCCTGCCATATAAGAAAGTAAGTATATTGTCATATCTTGTAACACATTACAGACAGTATGTGTAAATGTATAATCCATTATCAAAGACATTTCTAGCTTGTTATTCTTTGTTGTCTATTTTGACATGTTCACACGTTTATCATTTTCATACGTCAATGTTTCATTTTACATTTTTGAACAGTTCTTAACTTTTAGATTGTCTGTTCTTTGACATAATATGTACATTGTGTATTGTTAAACAAAATGATTCTCTTTTGGGGTGTAGGATACTTACATGCTTGTATGTTGTTGAATGGGGCAACTCCATATTGACAACACTGAGGATTTTGAAGATATTTGATCCATGTGGAGCTAAAGTTCATTGTAAAGACTGAACCCTGTAACCTGCATGATAAAGGACTTAAGGACGCGAATTCTTCCTGCTCATTTCAAGGTTCACACTGATAACTTGTGCCAAAGACAGTATGCATGAGATAGAAGAGAGAACGTGCAGCCTTTTGTTAAAGCCACTGCTGCTGCGTGTGCTTGTGTTTACATTTGAATCATTGTGTAGTAGCTTATCTGTGGCTCCTGAAGCATCAGATAGCAGTTAATGTCGGTGTACTTGTGCTGACTGAGGCAGGTAACACAAATATGCTTTTTGCAAGATAAGCTCTTACTAAGTTTTTAGGCAACTAAATCTAATAAATATGCCATAAAAATAGCTGATAGTTGAGCCAATGGCTGATCCTCATGACAGTCGTACAACCACGAGCAAAGTTCAAGGCCAGTGAATATTTTCACAAAGAATCTAATTTCCCGGTTTGACTGTGGATTCTTACTCATTTTCACATTTTGCAGTTTTTCTTAAACATCTGTAGAGACTCAGTGATATAAAAATTCATAACTACAATGGTATGGCACACCAAAGCTTATTTATTTGGATGGAATAAACCTGAATATGCTGTGGAGTGCAGCAAATTACTCACAATGTTTATCATTGTTTCCAAATTTGCCTCAGTGCAGTGCTGTGCAAAGACTTCAGGCAGGGTGAACATGCTGTGAAGTAAGAAGGCTTTTAAAATGATCAATTTTAATTGCTTTCTTTTTTTTTTTAATCAATTTACTAAATGCAAAGCAAGGGAACAGAAGAGAATTCTAAACCCAAACGAACTCAATAACCTGTATCACCACCCTTTGCCCTTTAAAACAGCATCGGTTCTTATGTTAACCTTTTACAAAGTTAGGGATTTGGTAGGATCATAGTCTGGTGCAAGGCCACCCATAAGAGGGGATAAAAGGGGAAAGCTTTCTGAGGGGAGCCCATGAAGGTCAGCAATGAAATGGTCCACTATATTACATATTACATTAGATACTGAACCAATAAAAGTCAATATTCCAATAATTTTGTTATAAGAAGTAAGACTTCTCTAACCCCCCTTCTCTAATCTTAAATGGTATGAGCCTGTTTCTTTATGTCTTTATTTATTTACTTATGTTTTAACTTTTAGGATGTGGGCAGTCCCCATGAATGTGCCAGTAAGGCTGGACCGTTTTTAACAATACCAGGACCTGATCATAAATTGGGAGAGGAAAATGGCTTTTGACCCAAACAACAAACTTCTGAGGTATATTATCCAGTCAGCTTCAAAAGCTGATCTGAGCAACGCACAGGGGCCAAATTAAGGGAGGAGACAAACTCAAATGCAACAGAGGAAGAACCAGTTGAGGCAGCTAGCACAAGTTTAAGTGCTCCGACAACTTTAACTGTCCTGAAAATCTTCAGATACACCTTCGGTTGTCTTCCTGAGAATCACCTTAAGGTGCATCTTTGTACAACAAATCAAGAATGTAACTTTTAATACCTTTGTAACATTAAATTAAAGAGTTTCTGATAATGCGGCGCAATTAAACAAATGTTCAAAACTGAATAAACAGGCTCAGATAGAAAAAACAAAACCTGTGTTTTCATATTACCCAGCCAGCAGGGCTCGGTTTAAGGACACTGTTTACTTGACTTGCACAGAATAAACAAAAACAGTTACTTATTCATCACTGACCTGGTTTTTAAACCCCAAAGAAAGGTTTGTTGTTGTTGTTGTAGTACATAAAAATGTTTTGCTTTGATTAATCATTATGAGTCCAACCATAAGAAAATGTAACACAACACTGATTAAGCAAACTAAATGATACCACAGAGACGTGTGTTTGACAAAACATTTGGGGACAAAAAGAGCAAATACAGTTTGGATTTTATTTACATGACCATAAACATTCTTCCTTCCAGAAGTGGTAATTAACATTTTACACTAGATTTAGTCAACAGTCCTGATATACAGAACCCTGTACAAACCATGCATGCCCCTATTTTCAGGGAAGTTTTATTTTACAATGCGATTTAGAGAAGTGAGAAGTGCAATTGCTCATTTTGTACAAAAATCCGGTGAAGTCCTTTTCATACATGACAGGTGAGGTATTGGTGATTTCAGAAAAATAAAATAATAAAATAAAATCAAGAAACAGACTAAAGATTTTCTACCTTTTAAGGCTAAAGGATACAAGTGTGCGCTTTGCAGATAAAACATTCTTCTGCTTTTCCTGAAGTCAAGTCAATAAACTGGAGGAAACATTACATCCAGTGTGCCGGATAGTAATGACAAATGAGCTGGAGTTTGAAGTCCATTCAAAAAAAAATTTATCAATCATGTTGTCTCAGCACCAAAATGTGAAGTCATCCACACTCAAGATCTTCTTCAAACTTTCCAATTCAAACCTTTGCTTCGCATGACTCCAAGATTTAAGATAAGTCTGCTAATTGAGACAAAGAAAAAAAACTATGTTGATGGCAATGTGCACAAAAATGAAACTGTATAATCCTGCATCCTTGTAAATTTTAAGACAAACACTGTGCAGCATTTTCATTTGTTCAGTATAATCTGCTTTACAATATAGCACTTAGTCTTTTAAGAGATTTTGGCTAAATAAATATGAATATGATTTTCCATTATTCCCATTTCTACTTCTCTGAATGTCTCCTTAGAATCTGATCTAATCTCCCAACTCTGCTATATCCATCAAAAAAGAAAAAATGAAGAATATAAAATATATGGCTGCCTTTATGTTTTGGCAAACAATCACCTTTTTGAATATATAACAAAACCTTTGTGAGTATGCATGACAAAAAAAATCTATGACTGAGTAGAGTGGAGTAGAGCTGCTTTGAGTGCTTATTTTCATGAATGAATGGAGAAAGGAATGAAACATTTCCTGTTCCTATTCAATTATATACACAAACTGATCTCTCAGTACATTTTCTCTGCTATATTAAGCCCCTCTTTGAGACCCTAGTCCTCTTAAGAGTGTGCATGTAGTGAGGTTCATTCAGGCAGGAGTGTAGGGATGTCTATGAGGAGCTGAGCCCTGAGTCGGACTCTGCACTGCCGGCCCTGGCCTTGGAGGCGACACAAGGGGCCATGGTGCAGGGGATGGAGTAGCAGGAACAGGCGGAGCTCTTCAGGGTCTCCTCTGTGATGACCTCCTGCAGGGAGTGTTGCTCCTCTATCTGGAAGATGTTTGGCTGCTCTCCTTGGTCTTCACAGATGCTGGAAGGAGAGAAGGAGGCAGAACTCAGTTAGATTGGACATTAGAAAATGCACGCAAATGCCAAACAAGTTTCTTTCCAGTGAACAGAATTCATGGTTACACCAAAATCTGCCTTAGCAGGGCCTAACAATAAGGTAGACATACAAACATGAATTACAATAAAACTCCTTTTTTTTTTCACTATCGACTGTCTTCTCTTTTGATTAACGTGTTTGGATTTATCCTTTAAGCAACATCCAAGTTAAGCAATTTAATGATGTTACATGATAGTATACTAGGGATGCACAACAATACAGACAAGATATTGGTCTTTGCAGATAATTACTTAAAATTTGAGTATCAGTATTTGCAAATAAGAGAATGCTGTCTTTTTTTTCTAATAATATATCAGCCTCAGGTTTCAGCATTACGTTTGAGGGCTTTTCATAATCCGTTTATTTGATTGAAGGTTTTAATTAAATGTATGGCTCACATACTTTACTAATTTTCAACACGTTTATAATACTATTAGGTGTCCCCTTATATTTTTTTTTGCCTAAAATCCCCTCAGATATTAATTTTTTTTAACATTTCCATAGACCCCTTCTGTTTCAGCCCTGCTCAGATCAGGCTGTCTCAGTGTAAATCCTCCTGACCCCATGTATCTGACCATGACCCTCTAAAGAAGTGGGTGTGGTTTGACTTCCCAGTGCTGTTCTCAAATGTTTACTGTGGCTACACAGACATCTTCATACATGTTTCTTCAACTGGAACTGGTTGTGAGTTGAACAAACACTTGTCTCAGGGAGTGTCTTAGATTTGGGTGAGGTGGCATATCTCCCAGTGACATCATTATGGGGAATGAAGAACAGACTGTTCAAAAGCTCTTTCTCAAAGGTGAGGAAAGCAACAAAAATAAAAAGAAGGTATATTTTCATGTTATGGGGCCTTACAGACAGGACATTGATCATATTTTTTGTATAAAAAATATCAAAAGTGTGTAGGCTTCATTTAAAAGACAGTTACTTTTGTACTCTGTAGAGCTCACTGTCAGATTGTTGCAGTACTGGTTAAAGCTGGTTAAAGGGTACACATTAGAATACAGGGCCGACAATATGATACATCATAATATATCATGATGTAATTTGTCATTTATTAAAATGCCTTTTTTTTCAATTTTCAAAGTACAAAGAAGTCACAATGTCATACCTATAGATATACAGTTTCTAACTAATTTTAAATATATATGGTCCCTGCTACAAAAAAATATACTATCCATCTGTCCCAGTGTCAGATATAATACCTACAAATATAATAGAGAGGAAATAGAGACTAATTGGCTTTGATGCCTGCTGCTAACTAGCTGCTGGAGGCTGAACTACAATAAAAAAATTGGCCTGAATATCTATTAATTATTACCTAGGACATACCAATATTCTATACAATATCACACCACAAAACATTGTGATACATGGGTATCTCAATATTTTCTTACACCCCTGATAATTACTTGAAATGCATGTAGTGTTTAATGAACATACTATCCAAATTAAATAAGCAAAAATGTCAGAAATATGGGAAAAGGTAAATCCTGGAACAGAAGACATATCAATTTTTAGAATATAGTGCTACAGAATACAAAAGGTCTTTTTACTGGTATCAGTATAAGCAAATGAGAATGAAAATACTAGTATATAAGGTCACAGCAAAAATCCAATAACGTGCATCCCTATGAGTATACTGTTACAATCTATATATAATAACATTACATTTTTGCCAAGTACAACTATTTTTGTCCATTCAGACAAAACCTACTGTCAGGACTTGTGAACATAAGTGTTCAGATTTCTGTGTTAATCTTAGTACCAACAAAGGTAAATATTCAACTAAAGCAACACTTTTATTATAACATCAATCGAGCATGATGCAAAAACAGATGGAGCTGAACCTCATGGACTTGTATTGGTAATGTAACCATACAATAGCTCCACCCAAGTTAATAAAAACAGCTGGGGGTATGATTGTGCTGGCTGCTTTTTTAGCAATGACAGGTGGATTTTTGATGAATTAAAAGGAAGATTACATTTATTTCAATGAATTCAAAGGAATGGATTAATACATGTAATGCCCACACTTCAACAATGAAGGCGCAAGTGTAAAGTGAAGTCTTATAAATGCATTATAGTGGATTGTAGATGGTTATGGCTGCGAATCTAACATTTAATGAGATTAGCGTACAGCAACATCAACTATGGAGATGAAACCTATGCATGGATTCAAAGAAGCCAGCTTTGAGAACCAAGAAATCCAAGATCGTAAGATAGTACGGCATAAGATCTATAACAAGCAAGACCTCTGAAAGTGCGTCATGTTGCAGCTGCTACATACTTAGAAGAGAACCAATATTTAGGATGGGACAAGCATCCAGTGCAATCACCCCGTCTGTAAAGAAACCAAACTGCAAAACAATAAGAGTGCCTAAAAGCTTAAAACCACAAATAACATCACAACGTAAAATAACAAATGCTTTGAGTACAACAGCCTGGAATCAAATGATTCAAGTGCAGGTGGCTCTTTGATCCATCCTAAAAAAAACATGGAAAATATTATAATGATTACATTTACAAACTAGACACTGTTTGTGGTAATGGTTTAGTGCTGTTAGGTGTGAAGGTGACGTTTAAAGAGTAACTAAACCCCAGAGAAAATGGCTGGTGTGCATCATCCCTGAATTAAAAATAAAGCCTCTAAACATTATGGACAGGGCTGGGATGACGAATGTGACATGCTCATGCACTCCTTTATGACCTCCCCATCAGCCAAAGTAGCTCACAGCCTGTGAGGTCTTTGTATATTTGATTATTGGCCAAACTGTCATAACTATCCAGTGAAGACTTTGAACAAGCTACCTGGGAGTGAACCAGTGTTATAAGCTCCTATTAAAAACCAGTGCAATTTTTTTTCCATACCTCATTTTCAGTAATATATGGTTTGTAGCAATCTTAATTTCTGAAGCTACACTTTCCAGAATCTTTGACTGTCATAGCATCAACTGTAAGTAGTGGTTTCTGCATGCTTTGGCAATCAGCTACCTCTACTGGATCAAACTGTATTTTTTGTTAGACAGAGCAGTTAAACGGGAGAGTAAAGGGGCATTTGCAGATGTCATTAACCACTTCTGAAGACTGTATTTTTATGACTTAAGACTAATGAACAACACTACCCAGAATGCCTGGAGTCACAGCATCATCTCAGCTCTGTGGTAACAGTGACCGGCATCACATGTTTTATACCTCCAGAAATCTGCCAATCAGTTGTTTCCCACAAAATGATACTGTGCGTCTTCCCTAGTTGTTTCTTATATGTGTCTCTACGCTTTTATCAGTGTTCATCAGCAGTACATCTATAAATCTGCTCAGAAAACATGACGTGCTTTCCTGAACACTTTACTTAAAATGGTGTTTTCACAGCATGTGAGCTGCAGGTCTGAGGGCTTACTGTTGCTGCGAAAGCGTGTCAGAATTTTATGACAAATTAGATTAGATTAGATTACATTAGATTAGATAGTACTCTATAAATCCCATTGGGAAAACTCCCTCAGGGAAATTTAGATTCAGTAGCAGTTAATTATTACAGATAAAAAGATGTATAAAAGAGAAAAGATAGATCTAAACAATATGTATACATATATATATGTATATATATATATATATATATATATATATATATATATATATATATATATATATATATATATATATATATATATATATATGTATATATATATATATATATATATATACACACACATATGTATATATATATAAATATATATATATATGTATGTATATACATATATATATATATATATATATATATATATATATATATATATATATATATATATATATATATATATAAAGTCAAAATAAAAACTGTCTTTTTTGACAAATAAAAATGTCATTATTACACATTGCAGCAGTCTGAATTTCACGAGAAAATCTAGCAATATTTCCCAAGGTACAGGACAACAGCCTTGCTTAAACATTTTTAAAGCAGTCATATAAGCTAAACCTGGTTTTAAGTTCATTCTAGCTTTACTTCTTCCAAGAGGAGAAAAACATTTTTTTTTATATCTTTTGGATTTAGAAGAAAACAAGTTAAAACATCAAGTATTGCCAAAAACACAAGGCGTAGCATAGCATTGCAAAGACACTGCATTTAGTAGCTTATACATGTACTCTCATTTTTTCCAATTTATTTCAAATTTGATCTTTATTGCAATATTGCTATTTCATTTTTTCTAAGGCTGAGGCAAAAATATTTGGGTGGCTGTAATCATACCTCGGTAGCCCGCAGTATTGTCAACGTGTGAGGAAACATGGTATTGGGGAAAAAAATGTATTGCTGTAGCTGGTATTAACCTGTAATAGGAAGAAGCGATGTATATTTCAAACATTATTTATAGAATTCTGATACTTTGGACTTAAATCAAGAGAAAAAAAATAGTTTAGGGGTTTAGTTACTCGTTAAATCAAGCAGCTGTAAAAGCAAATACAAACATTTTTCATTGAATTTGCCACCAATTATGCCATATGTGTCAACACTGCCACATGCACTAAAAAGCCATTCCGTTTTTGGTGCCATTAGAGACAGAAGCCTTTCAAAAACCCTGCAAACAACATACAAGCATGAAAACAAGAAGTGATCTTGCTGTAAGCAGGGAAAGTAGCCCCTAAAAATGATAAACATGGCAGTTGACCAATCAAACTGCAAACATTTCTGTCAAATCAAAGCCGGCAATCAGTCAGTGGGACTCGAACATCAATACTTTTGGTTAGGATCTGAGAAGTCAACCGTCCTGTATCATTGAGTACGGACATTAGTGTGTAAGATGGGGGCTTTCAGGCAACACTAAAGGGGAGAACCAAAACCAGCCAGGGGGTGTACAATGAGTAAATAAACCAAACACAGCCAGGAACCAGAGAAACATTACGGGGATCTGAAGAACTTGGGTCTAATAATGGCACCAAGCATTCACAAATTCTGTAAGAAAGAGGCACAATTAAAACAACAACCTGAACATGTTTTGATTCAAGAAGTTAAATGAAGGGACATCTGTGACCATGTTTAAAATGAATGGACAGCAAAGGTCAGTGAGGGTCAAAGTGGGACATGTATATAGGGCAAATGTCATTGTATAGTAAAACAGAAGTGAAACGGCTGAACAAACAGGCCCTGCTGACTGTGTGGCTTTGTAGAGACAAGAGGAAACTCTTCCATTCAGCTGTGAGCTTTATGTAACAGCTTTGGCCCTGACATGACCAATGACTAATCAAACATTTAATCAGCCAAGTGATTAGCATGACTGCCAAAGGTTTTATTACATAACTATGGACACTCAACAACAGGGATGAGATGTAGAGTCAGTTTTAGGATGAGGACAGAGCACTGAATGGTTGTGATGAGTGATTAAACGTATGCCTGGCTTAATAACGCTGGTGTGGCTACAGGTCGAGCTTGACACGACAGGTCAGACTGAACAGATGGCACTGTAGGACATTTGGTAACAGGTGGGCTATAGCTGGAAAAACAATCAGGTGAAAATGTATCTGAGCAGAATTAGTCAAGATAAATGTTAAGCAATACTTATGCTATTTAGACAGAGAGTATTTAACGAACTCATTCCTCTACCGCACACCTCTCTTTTGTTACAGAAGTGTTTTAAAAGCTTCGGGACAACTGATCACTAAAACAAAAATGACGGTTTTATTTACAGGATGATTTTATTGTATATGCAAGGTCAGAAAACACAATTATAGCCAAATCCTAAGGTTTTGAGACCAGTTGTTTCCAAAAATTGGTTGTTTCAAGTGTAGTGTGTCACAGCAATGAATATCCCATGGCTCATAACATCCCGAAAGAGAGTCTAAGAAGTTTGATTTTTGCTCTGTCTCCTACTGTTTGTCCTGTTACATCAGAGATGTTGACCAATGTCAACAAACCAAACAGCAAAGCAAATGGATGAAGTTGTTTCTCTGAGATGTAACTATTAGATGGATAAAGTTTGTCATAAAAGGACGACAAATACAGATATAAAAAAGGAGATGTAGTGAGAAACAGCAGCATAGTGAGTTACTACCATTAGCATTTAGCGCATTGTCATAAAATTTGGAAAGACTAACACATACTGTACAGTACTGTAAATGCAGAACTGCCTTCAGTGTTGCTCCGCTTTCATTCAGTGTCATTACATCTGTCCTAATGTGTACCAAAGTACAATCCTGTAGTCTGTTAATCCTATTGGTCAAGCCACTGCTTGATATTTTGGCTCTTTAATCACCTAAATTCACCTAAATTAAATTGAATCGGATCACCACCAAAATCTAATCATTTCTTCCTTGTGCCATGATCCACAATCCCTGAAAATTTCATCATAATCTCTTGAGAATTTTTTTAGTAATTCCAAAAATTGAGGAAAACTGCCCGATTTCACAACGTTAACAAATCCTTAATAAAAATCCAGGATCTGCATCTGATTTCTGATCACCACCAAAATCCATTTGTGTCTTTCTTGTGGCATAACCAACATGTCCACCAGATTTCATCAAAATCTGTTCATAACTTTTGGACTTATCTTGCTAACAGACAGAAAAAGACTAGCAAAACATAACCTCCTTGGTTGAATTAAAAACATTTGTGTTGTCTGAACTCAGCGCTAGCTGGCTAAACCGGTAAAGCTGGCCTGCAATCCCAAAAATAATTTATTGTATTTCAACCTACCTATCATAGATGAGTCCATCGATTCCCTGCTCCCTCAGCTTCCTCCTGTTTTCATGGTCGTTGTTGTCATCTCCCCAGCTGAACACCACCAGGCCTTTAGATTGAGCATCCCCGATGAAGGAGAGGTTCTTTAGCAGCTCCTCGGTGTGAGCACTGATCCCCTGAAGAAGAAAGAAGAGCCAAAAGTTATCTTAAGTGTGTTTATTTTATTCATTTTCATAATTTCTTTTTACCTTCTCTCTTTCAAGTTGTTTTAAACGTGAGGTGAAGTCTGTTTCTCTTAAATCAAAAAGTAAACCAGTAAGCTACTTATGAGTATTCAACAGAAAAGGTAACATTGTCAAATTATGCCGCATAAGCAGTCTTTGGTGAGTTTCTGCACTTGTTACAGCCACTGAGGATGTCATTCTTGAGACAGCTGACACAGCACTATGCGTACAGACTTGTTTGTGTGGAGACTTCTGTTTTGACTGACCTCAGTGGCCTTTTCCTACGAGGCTATGAAAGAGCATTGAGGTGATATCTGTGGCTAGTTGATGTAGATTAAGCCCAATACTAATCATTTAAAACATTACTACAGCTGATAACAGTTTCCATGTTGTGAACTTGTTCCACAGCTAGCTGACTAGAAAGTGAGTGTGTCCCAAGTTCTGCCTTTTAATTTGGATCACAAGCTGATGTACACTGGGTCATTAACATTGTGTGTTAACCTCTGTTTTAGGCATTTAAATACCAAGTTGACTGCACTTTGATACCTACATCCACACTCTGATTTAACAATGTGTCTTCAGTGATGACCTGTAATAAGAGCTTAGTTGTCAGCCTCTGATGCAAATAAAAGCGGGTACATTATGTATGTTGCTTTTAGGCTTACAGTGGATAATATATACAAGTCCAGCCATCAAGAGTTCCTGTATGCTTTGTACAGTGAAGCTGCTGGTACTTCAAATGAATAGGGAAGAATAGAATCCAGCTAATAGGCTTGCAGCACCTCTTTAACAGCTTTTCCCCCTCATTTTCTCATTAACACAAAATAATAGGAAACAGTGACATACTGATGAACAAATACCATATACAAATACTCAGGAACCAAGAAGAAGAGTTGGGTATTGTTTAGGATTTTCTCTTGGTCTCTGTAACAGTTACAGAATGTAAATCAAAGAAAGATTTAAGCTCTAGGCAGTAATATTCTTCAACACTAAAGCAAAATTTTCTTGTTTTTCAGCTCGTGACCTCCAAAATAACAGTGTGAAAGAATGATGACCCACACTGTAGTTTAAATTTAATGTTATTCATTCCAATTTACAAATGCATAAACATGTTAAGTTTTTTTTTTTACTTACTAGCATGAACCTTACCTCAAAAAGTTTTACACCTAATTCAACTTATTTTATGTATTCAGTTTTTAAAATAATGAGAAAAATATGACCTGAAATAATGGAAAAAAATGACTTATCATTTGGAAAGGATATCATTACCCCATGGAGTGTCCTGACTCTCACTTTGGGAACTTTGTATTCAAATAAAACTCCTTTACTTTTGGTACAAGTCAGACAGTGTTTTGAAATATCAGTGGGTAATTGGTGATTAATATTTGATTTTCTGTCCTTACCAGAATATTCTCACTCTGGGCAAAACTTATGGCAATCTGAGTGGTCTGGCAGCGAATGTCCATCAGCTCCGGATACTTCTCTGATATTCCCTGAGTCAAGAAGAGGATGGGGTATTTGTTCTGTTTCTGACGCACCCTAAAGGGAAAAACACATGAAAATAAATTTAGGTGCACCCTCTGTATTACAGTCACCCTAGAAACACAGCTGTATGGTTTGTAAGATTTCTCTTGGACTTGAAGAATTTTACAGAACTTGACTCTCACGGTCAACTGAATCTGAGTAGGCATACAGTTTCCATTCTGTGAAATTTCATGCAAGCATTCCAGGATTATAATGGAAAATTGTACAATTAACATAAGACGTGAAGAGTTACAGAGGCAGCTTTCAACAATCTACTAATCAGAGAAATTAATCAAAGTGCATCTCCAATTTGATAAGACAGCTGAAACATGATCCACAATATCAATATCAGGATACAGAGATGCTGGGATTATTGCCAGAATGTTATATAACCACGCATAAAAATATCTGATCAACTGATATATACAGTAGATTTAATAAGGTAAATCATAGGATTTATGCTTTCACTCTTTGCACTCAGAATCTGACAAAAACTAAGATGAAACCATGTTCATGTTTTCATATTTTGAATTAATTTAACAAAAGTATACAACTGTAAAAACAAATTGGTGTTGAAACACACTTATTTAAATAAAGACATTAAATAAGTATGAGAGACTTTGACTTTATCATCTGACATCATCAGACATAATCATTCCATGTATGTAGACTTGTGAAAGAAGCAGCACAGTATTTTTCTGATCAAATATTGATACTTTGAGCCAGCAAAACAGTATTTAGCCAGGACAGCAATATACTGGGATGCAGACATTTTCTTCCACTCCTCCACTGACTGTGTATTTGTAACTCATGTAAGTACAGAGTTTCAACAGGTAAATCAAATATACACCGACTTCATTCGCAGTATCTATAATTGCTTACATGGTGCAGACATCTGGGTCAAAGCAGGAGAAGACGATGCGTCTTTTCCCACCTTTCTGCAGCACACAGGACAGAATGATGTCCAGGAAAGTGTTCATGTTAAAATATGAGGACAGGTTTCCGTCCCATGACCCGTCCTGTCAGTGAAGAAAAACTTGTATTACATTTTTAAATCAAAATTTTCACTGTAGTGCAATTTCTTGTTCTATTACCTCCAAGTTTATGTTTTTGACCCATAAATACAGTAAACGCACCTTCATCTGGCAGATCCACTTCAGCTCAATATTGAAGCCCACATGCTCAGGGATAGTTTGGAAGATCTGTATAAGAGACAAATGGGACAAAAGTCATTGAACAGCAACTTTTATATTATTTTAACTCTATGTTTTTATTTTTAATGAAATGTTTTGGCAATAACGCCCCATATTCATGTCAATAGAACTCTTGAATTGTGAAAAGACAGATAAAGAAAGACAAAAAAAAATGTCTGAAAGTCTCCATTTAACACAGTCACACAATGAATGGTAGCACCAATGTATCTATGACGAGTGTGGCCTGTGGGCTCCTTCATGTCTGTTCTCTGAGTAGGCCCAATGATGGTGGTATTAGACTGTTTTTTTGTGGACAGTCAAGGAAAAAAATGACAACTGGATGTTTTGCTTTCCATTAAACACATAAACAGCACCATGACATACTCTGAGTCATGTGACTAACAATGCACATCCTGCGATGTGACAATCATACATCCATCTATATTGCAATTGCGATGTAAAACTGATATATTGTTCAGCCTTATGATCAATAATTATATTGATTTACCTGTGAGAGTGAAGGGAAGGGTTGATGCTCATCGATTTCCTCCTCATCATCCATCATATCTGAACAACAAACAAAACACTATTAAAGACATAACACATTTATAATCTGACCCACTTAAACAGCAATCAGTCACTTTGTAATGATGGTGTCTAAAGTACATTTAGCAAACTTTAGTCTACACTGAATCCGTGCCAGTCCTTTGACCAAACCATTGAATGACTGTTTTCAATAAAACAGAAACAGCACATGTCAGAGGGTGTTGACGAAAAAAAAAAAAAAGGATGCATACCTTTGTCATTGTTTTCTTTCATTGCAGTGACATGGGCCAACTGTGCAAAGAAACACAAAGCATACATTAACTCCTCTTTATGCAGCCTCTCCTTATGCAACCTGTTTGGTAACTTAAAAAGGACACACCAAACATGCGGTGATAAATAACTGGAAAAGCCTTTCCAGACGTAAAGGGAATATTGTAATGGTTACTGGGTAATACATGAGTAACTTACTACTGGTTAATCATCAGTTCACATATAGATCGGGATGGGCACTCCAGTTCAATCAATGCACCCGTAAGTTTTGTATTTGCCGATGTTTGTCGTCGAGCACGGAAACTCAAAAATTCTCACTGGATTTTGATTTAATTTTCAGGGAATGTTGGTCATGGCACAAGAAAGAAGTGATCAGATTTTGGTGGTGATCCAAATCTGGATAAGGATCCAGGAATTTTTTAAAGGATTTTTTTAACATTAAAAGGAAGGGCAGTTTTCCACATTTTCACTAATAACTTGGCAAACAATAAGAAATGCCTTGGAGGAGGTTGGGGCTCTCCAACCACTTCTAGTTGTATTTTTAATAAATAGCTGCCTTTCTGTCATCTTTCTTGTTCTCTTGCTTTTCAAGCAAACCATATTATGTGTAATGCCTCCCAATGGTTGTACATAGCCTTGCTACTTTCACAGTTCTGGTTCCGCAGCAGCTCAAACTACTGTTTGGTAGCAGGCTAGTTCACAGCTAGCTTTTAAATCACTCACACCATGAACAAAACCGCTAGTGGCAAAGTATTCACTCATGTTGATCGACAGTGAAGCCAAATCATGTCAAAAGTCAAGTTATAGGAGAGTGGTGGAACTTCAGCTGATGGTAAGAGGAGGTTTTGAATGACAGACAGCACAGAGTCAAAGGGGAAGGTCTCCACCCACTAACACACTTTACACCAGCCAGCCAAGGTAGGAGTTATGAAACAGAAGCCTCTAATGAGCTCAGGCAGGAAGCGTTTCCAATATGAGACACAAAACAAGCAAAAGAGAATCTAGTGCTGCACAGCATGCAATACATTAACTTTTTGACATCCATTAGCTGTTTCATGATTCTGGAAAGATACAATCATAACTGAATTTAAAACAAAATATATTGCAGAGCACTTCTTTGCAGCTTTTCATTTATTTCCTGACAGCTTCAATTGTTATTTATTATTTTTCACTGTTGTTTTTGTCTTACATAAAATTCTTTATGCGTGTTGTAGTGAAATCAACTGAGACAACAACTACTATGAAATTCCCCAAGTGCTATCATGCCTCATCCTTCTCATAATAAAGTACTTTGAATTATAAAAGAAGTGTCTAATACAGTTTATTTCCTGCTGTCAAGTGTGTTTTTGAATGGCAAGTTTCTGCAATTGTATAAGTGCCTGCAACTGCATGTGTCAATGGTACAGTCCCACATGAAAGTGATACTATTAGGACTGTGTGACCCTACACAATCAGTTCAGACTTCATTTTCCCACCAGCATTTCATGACCTTTCATATTTCCAGCCAATGTTGTCAGGTCCTTACCTTCAGGAGTTGCAGCTGGTCAAAGGTCAGGTCTTTGACGGGCACTTCAATAAGCTCCAGAGAAGTCTTGTCATTTTTCTGAAACAGTAAAATCAACCAGACTGAAAAAACTGAGTGCATAATCTATATTTTCACCTTGAAGTACTACTTCAACCAATTTTACCTTTTTGGTGGATATGCAGCATGTAAGATCGTGGTAAACAATGGGTACAGAATCCTTAGAGAGGTGAACGTCAAACTCCACATAGGCTGCACCCTTTAAAGCAAATAATGACACAGCTGTAACTATGTTAACCACACCATAGGGCTGCATGATAAATTAAAACACACTATCACGATTTCCACATAGATACAAAATTCAGAAAATTCTTTTAAAACCAGCAGCACATTCCTGTTCACTTATTTACCAAACAATACTACATGATACATCAGTCACACTCATACAGCATGCAAAAACACATATAATCAAATAATTAAACCTTACATCTCTAAAATTCCACCTTACAACTTCATTCAGTTTCTAATTTCTCTTCCTTATTTACAATGCTCTTTCAGTTACTTCTGCTTCATTAGCCTAACACACATTTTGTAGCAGCATGCAGGCAAGCAGACAGAGAGCAGACGGTTTACATGTTGGAGCTAGAGTCAAAGTTTTCTCAGGACAAATTATGAAAAGAGACACAGAGGGCAAAAATGATGGCAAAGGTGAGAGTAAATGTGTACTGGCACCCAAGAAGAGGCTCACTCCAGCATATGGAAGTCTCAGGTTTAAATCTGAGTATGCATATAAAAAGCCATATCTCACCATAAAAGCTACAGTTTGGCAAGCTGCAGGACTGCAATCTGATGATACACATCTCTGTTACCACCTCAAGTCAGACACATAATCATAGATTTTGTCTGTTGAAATCTCTTGACAGTAGGAGATTTTGTTTAATGATTTTATTTCTTTATATCTAAAATGGTTGAGAAAACACTGGTCTCGTCTTACAGGGAGACAAATTGTGATTCACAATAAAGCAAGAATCGTGCTACTCTAACTCACATGCATTATTTTGTACTGAAGGGCCTCTCAATCAAAACAATAACAAAAGATGACAGAACGAGTTGCATTCCTGGTTCGGCACCTTCAACTCTCCAATGAAAACAAACTTCTATGTATTGAAGAAGTTCCTTGTTCCAATGAATGAAACAATGCTGTGTTAGAGTATGAAACGCTGCAATTTTCCTTCATCATATACTGTACATAATACTGTCAAATTATTGATACTGAGAGCAGCTAATGTTCGGATCATTTAGCTATTAAAGTCAACACAAATAGAGGAGCCTTGCCATGGTGCTATCAAATGCAAATCAGCTGGTGCTGACATAGCAGACAGATAGTTCCAAGGTGTGGCTTTGGAGGACTATTATTTACCTCCAAAATAGTAACAGGTCAATTTTAGTAAAGTTGGAGGCTTTGTGCTCTTAAATACAAAATATCAGTATCAGTGATAATAAGTTTGGAAAAATTGCCTTATTGGCAATATTGTGCATCCCTTTGAATATATTACTATCTTTACCTGTTTTCTAATTCCTGGTGGGGTTTTTCTTACAGTCCATTACTTAATAAAATGAGTCATAGTGGAAAAATTACTGCTACGTCATATAGTTGAGGTTGTAAAAAGATTAGATCCCATAAAATGGCCAAAAATGCCTCTTGACTATTTGGAGGTTAAACCCAGTCTGAATCTGACACATACAGTGTGAGGGAAAGATTCAAACAAAGTTCACACACACACAGTGGGGGAACTTGAAATAGAAGCTCTGTTCACTCGAGGCATAATCTGGGTTTAATCATGTTTGATTAAAGCAGTGGTTTTCAAACTGATTTAGCTTAAGGCGTATTGAAAATAAAGCAAAAGCCCAAAGACCATTCACATTCATATTTGTGCAAAACAACCAATTTCACACATGTAACATTATCTCAGTCTATACTTCTTTATTTCTATCTACAAATGTCTAGAAAAACTGTTTCTTATAAAATACTAAATGAGGACAATATTGGAGAATTCATTTAAATCTTATATTTCATATATCCAGCAACATACATTTGGAAGTATCAGGTCACAATTTTAAAAACACACAATTAGGTAAAATAATGAATGATAGCAATGCAAGACATTAACAGTGGCCTAGAAGTTAAAGATCAGTATCAACCAATACTGAAATGTTTGCCCATATTTACTGCCGATATATCGCCTATACATACTGGCCATATACCGACTGTAAATAATGGGCAAAATACACAAATGTTCCGTATTGATGCACATTATCAAGGCTTCATGGGCTCATTTACAAAACAAGACTTTCATTTTTCAATTGTTAAATGCATTTTTTTCTTATTTTACAACCATTACTTATTCAAAAAGACCATCAAATTGAAAGCAACCAGTCAATTTTCTTTTTGCTCTTGATGGAAAATATCAGTATCGGTATCAGTATCGGTGGTAGTGAGTTCAGAAATATTGGCATATCAGCAGTAATCCAATATTGTGCATTATTAATGAATGAAGGAGGAAAAAAAACAGCCACTAATTCTAGCTTTTGCAAAAGACAATAACGAGTTTCATAAAGGTATATAATTAGCAGCCATTAAAGCACCTGACGCATTATAAGAGCTAATTAAAAACTTGTTTATGAGTTGTATAGTTTTACTAATAACTTGTGGTTGTAAAAGTATCCATTGCACACTTCGATTTACATAGAGGCACGCCAAAGTGCCTGCCACTACATTTGGAAACCACTAGATAAGAGGCAACTGTTTGTCCATGTTCAGTTTACAATGGCATCACTTTTAAGGTAACTTAAGTTCTCAACTAAAAACATACATTTACCCAGTTTGATAATCGGACAGAAATCTCAGTGCAGAAATTGTACTTTTAAAGGCATTATTAAATCATGCTGTAGTCATGTGTTTCACTTACATGCTTGGCAGCACTTTTGAATGAGGCGATTGTGTTCTCCCTGACTCTGTGATGCCTGCAGAACACAAAGTGAAAAAGGATTAGTCAACAGGGGTCCAGTGCAGGTTATTCAGAAGTGATTACCCTGACTGGCACACATTGTTTAGCTATTAAGCATTTATTTCTGGTATGCACACGATGCAGGGCACTCTGAGCCATTCAAGACTGTCCTGGACTGTTACTAAGACTCACTTGGCTGCGTGCGTGCTGCCAGCTCCCCGGTGCCCCACATTCAGAGCACTTCTTTTCTTCCAGTACTTGGTGTAGGAGGAGCTCATGTCACACTGCAGGCCCTGAATAGGCCGGATAACCAGGTAGTCCACTACGAGACAGACACAAAATCTGTTTGGTACAAAGGTAAAGACAATCTGGAATAACAGGTTATTCCATTTCTTTGGATAACAGCTTTCATAAATAATCTCCAGCCATCGCCGGTTTGTTTTGAGCAAAATCTCACCTCTGACTTTACCGATGGTCTGCCTGGAATTTCGACTCATTATGGGAAGCGTGGCAACTCCATTATCTTTACCACTCTCCAGAAAAGAGGAGGAGAGGAGGCAGGCTGTGCCCACATGCCCTGGGTGAGCATCCCCCTGGACCACATGCTCACTCAGATCCTCCTATGAACAAACATAAAGAGAATTAGAGCAGCCATTAGTTCATCAAAAAGTAAAATCTCCTCCCAATGTTTTGTTTCCTCTTCCATATTTGCCACTTATTATTTGTGGATGGTTCAAATTTGAAATACACTTTCCTTTAGCTGTTCTGACTGCACCGACAGTCATTTGAAAGATTTGTGTTAACACATTTCCCCTTAATTTAGCACAAATCCAACACAAGACTATGTTTTTATTTCAGTTTGAGGTTATGTAAAATACATTCACACATGCACGCACACACACACAGAGATATATATACACACACTTTAAATGGTCATGATGGAACATTAGTGTTAAGTTCAATGCGTTTCATACCAAGCAAAAACCTTCTTATCAAAGGAGCTTTTAATTTCAAATTACTAAAAAAGGACAAAATTAAAAAGCATTTTGTTTCATTGACATTAGATATGGTGGGTACAGAAGCAGCTGTGAGCTTACCAGCTAACATTGTTTCTCTGTTTTGAGTTTTTTTGTTCATTTTATATTAGTTTACGATTCAGATGGTGTACTGAGCATGGCCAAACATCTTTGTGAATATTCAAACCACATCAATACAGGATGAGTACAGCCTGTTGCTGCAAGATGACAGTGATTTTAATATATTTCATGCACTGGAATTGTCCCCATGACAAAGTCTGTTCAACTATAAAGACGCTGTATTTCTAATGGAGTAGATGTTGAACTGTCGTCTCCAAACCAAAAGGTGTGTGATTCTACATTCATGCAGTTACATGTTAATGTGTCCTTGGGCAAAACAGTTAATCTCAAACTTCTCCCTCTGCTTTTTGATGACTTGGAATTGTGTATGAATGTTATTAGGCAATAATTGTGAAGAAGAAAGAACAAGCAAACAGTGTGTGAATTAAACACCCTTTCATTTTATGCAAAGTACCTCAAAGAACTCGAAGGTGAGCTCCAGGTTGTCTGGGTCCATGGTGTGGATGCTATACTCAGTCCACTGGGACGGCTCCAGTGCGTAGCCACACTCGGGCTGCGAATGGCGGGACTTGTAGCCATTGGCACTGATCATACTGATCTCCAGAGTGGTGGTCATTTTGTGCCAAGATGTGGGACTAAGCTCATCGTCCTCATCGTCTTCCTCCTCCTCAATGCCCTCTAATGTAAGCTTGATTCTGTAAAAATAAACCATTAAGTCAGAGTCTCTTCTCTTCATTCTGTAAGCAGGGTCTTGTTACACAGGGGTTACAGGTCAGGACAGGTGAGAGTGGTTACGTAAAGACCCTCTGTTCTGTTTCATGTCGCTGTTAAGCAGACTTTCCTTGTGCAGTGCTGAGTTCCACCTCTGTGTCACCCTTACCTGAAGCGAGACTTCTTAAATTTCTTCTTGGTAATGGACACCGGGGACACCTTAGAGTAGTGCAGACGTAGGCGAATCTCTGTCTGACACGTCAGCCACCCAGAGTCGACACAGTTCAGCCCATCTGTAAAAGGAGAGGAGGCACAGAGGAAGCATGAGCTGATTGATGTGTCGGCTTTGTTGACCAGAGTGCTAGAGGCACAAAGTGGATAAAGACAGAAAAGTCATAGGCATATGTGAGCATGTGGACACTATAGCATAAAGTAATACAGCCTTACTGTCATAAATACAATGGTAATGTCTTAAAATCTTTGGGTCACCCTGGCCACCTGGAAATACTGTGTGCTGTTAGGACACAGTGTTGGGCTTCAGCCTACACTTTTTCTATCAACTCTATTCTTTGAAGTAGTTCATTTGTGATTTCAATATTATATGCATATGTGTATATAGTATGTATTTCTTTATATGGATAAATTGTAAAAAAAACTGTCCAATAAACTATTACTACTATCTTTGAATTGCTGATATTTAAATTAACGTCATTCTTTTGTGTTAAAAAAAAATCCCATCTCCTCCCTTATGTCATATGAGCACCCACGATTAATCACTGCAAAAGTCATATTTTATGAAAATATTTTGTATTTACAAGAGATGCTGTCATTCAGTATGTGTACATTTAAATACTGTGTGGAGATCTGAGTGTACTATCAATAATTTAACATCATTTTAATACTGCCAAAGCAGCTTTTGTAATCATATCTGTTTAAGGTGGGACATTGTGCAAAGAAAAGTTTTGTGTAAAGCATGCAGAGCAGCAGATACACAATGACTTTGGAGACACAGCTAATGTGCACTCTTATGGAGTAATAACTCGGCTAGACTACAGGGTTTGGGTGGCTATCTGCTTTGTTTTCTTATACAGTATACAGTATAAATAACTTATAATGTCTTTCAGGTTGGCGGGGTCATCAAGAAACGGCTATAAGATCCTCACAACAACAAAAGAGGAAGTAGAGGCAATAGAGTGACACTGTTCATAGTGGATAGTGGATAAAAAACATGCAAGCAGTGGGCAGTTTGGGAAGTCATACAACATTATGGAGCAGACAACGAAGAGCGTTTAATGTCCTTGTCAGATATCTCTAACTTGTTGCGGAAATACTTTGACTGAAAAAACTGTGCCGGGTATGAGGTATGATCCCTCATGAAAAACCGGAACAACCGTGCAGAGCCAAGTTGACTTGAGGTGATATCATGTAGTATAATAGCCCAATTAAATATTTGTCTGCAACACTTCATGTCATTATCACACTATTCAACACAGCTATAATAAACCACATATATTTATCACATCACGCAGGGCTCAAACTTACTGTGAAATCCAAACTGCCCGTCGTCAATATTCTGGTGCAATGCTGCAATGAAAGAAGAGAAAATTAAAAAAACAACAGAAGATTCAGTCAGGAAGCAGCTAAAGGTTGATGTCAAATCAAACCAAAAAAAGCAAAGCAAAAAAAAAAAAAAAAAAATCTGCAATTTCAGCTTGAATTCAAGCCTGGACTTGTTTGCTCTCAGTTTGATTTGATTCAACCTTATGAGTCAACTCGATAACTTTAAATCTAATAAATTAGATCTTTTACATGTCATGAGGGTTAATTAACAAAAACTAGTATGAAAAACTATTTTAAAGATGGGGCTGTCCAAAATGATAAATCAAATTGCCTTTTTAGTGAGGAAAGTGTATCAGAATTGCAAAAGAAAAACAAGAAAGGGGTGACAGGCTTGGGGTCAAAGCGGGCATGACACAGGGTGCAAATGTGGTTTCTACTGTTCAACCTATCTGCTAAGTCTGAATGAGCGCTGTCTGTGAGGCTACCATGATGGTGCGCCAGCGAGAGAGGACTATAAATATATCATTGCATATTAGTACTGCAGTGATCCTGGTCTAAGCTAATACTTGAGATGTATCTGCCAAAGCTTACACAACGCAAAATAAGCAAGAAGCGAAGAAGTGGAGAAACACTGCAGTCAGGTGGCCGTATATTACTTTTTGACATTTCTGCTGCTGAAAACAACAAACCAAATGTCAGCTTCAACTACTGCTGACACACTACCTCTCTTTTCAAGCTCCAGGTTTCTGTTTAGAGGCAAATGTAATAAAGAGCAAGGCCAGGGGATAAGGAGGTCTGAAGGGAGTTTGAGTATGACACGCTTCACCAAATCCACCCACACCATTTCAACATTTCATTGTGGTTCTATACCTGTGGGGCTCATCGTGCGAGGCTGCTGATGGGTCTCCCACATATTGACTATCACTTGACAGGGACCACCTGCACTCTGCAATTCCAATGTTTGTACAATGTTAGGCGTTTCACATGAGATACAGAGCACTAGTGTGTTCAGTCCAGCCTCAGAGACGTCTTTAGAGCTTTGGAGTGTGTGAGAGAGAAATTAGAGCTGGTATAGTCACCAATTCCCATGAAGGGCTGTCAGCCAGCATGGGTTGATATCTGAAAAGTGGAAGTGTTAGTGAAGGAAAAAAAAAACAGTTTTTCAGTAACACGTGAGGCTTCTTTTTATCTGCAATAAAGCAATGTCAGTTAGGACAGAAATGTCTGTAGCTTAATATTTTAACCTGAAGTTTTCTTCCACTCATTTATACTTAAATTATCGAAAGACCCGATGTTGGGTGTTGCAACAACAAAAACATAAACCGCATTAGTAATGGTGAAACAAGTGATACGTGTTTTGGCACCACAGCAACAAAAAATGAAGCACTTCTTCATAAAATCTTGATTCAGTCACCAAAAACAGTAAGACGACCTAAACTTTACCTATCGTAAAACTTTCCTTCTTCTGATCTTGTTGTGTCTGTAAGACACACAAATGTAACTTTAGCATCTAATGTGACCACAAGGTCTCTGGACATATCACTGACAAATGCTGACAAATGAATTTAGTGCACCATAGCTACATTCCCTCTGGCTTGCGGAGGCCTTCGATTAAAACATGAATGGAATTTATTTCTCCACAAGTTTTATTTCAATACATTTGATTGCTGGTGGGAATAAATATGACTCTGCCACAAAATTTCTGCTTGTCATCCAATTCTTTATCCACTTCTTCAAAGATTCTTGTGGATTTTCAGTGTGTTAGAAAAGTCGTCTATGCAGGCTTCTGTGACAACAATGTTAACACATGACACTCTGGATATTTAATGCTGTGCTGGTTGGTAAAAGTCTCAGCATGTTGCTGCTGAGTCCCACCTTGCTTGAAATCTCACAGTCACAGACATTGCATGCTGTCATCATACAGTGAATGACGTTTCACTGTTTTTGTTTTTTTTAACTTTTTAAGTTGTTTTTTCTTTTTTAATTGAACTCTTTGTCATGTGTTTTATGTGTTTTTAATCTATCTATCTATCTATCTATCAGGTTTGTGCATAGTTAACATTACTTTAGGCACTAGTTGCAGCACACACCTTATAGAAAGACTAACAAACAGTTGTCAGTGTATCATAACTCTACACATACTGTACTTTATAGCTTCGGAGTACCTTTGTTTAGTCATATCTTTGCAGCAGTGGGGCACAAGCCTAACATAAAAGTTCTACTTCCATACTTAGTCTAAGATATTGAGTATTCTTTGGAGTTTTATACTTTAAAACCAACATTGGCTGCAAAACCTCTGTAGCTGTGAAGCTTTTGTACATAGAATTATGACAGAAACATGCAAAGCTTTGAGACTGTGTGCACTCCTGCTTATGCGTGGCATTCAACTTCAATCCTTACATTTTAAGCCTGACACATATCACAAAAATGCGTCACCACCCTGGTAAACATTCACTCCTCAGACTCTGTCTGCAGTGTGTGTTGAAAGCCAATATCAAGGCCAAGGCGATGCAACACATAATTCTAGCAATGAAAGCATGAAGAAATCAGGACAGGACAGGTTTCTCACATTATGAGGGCCCTGCCTTGATCCTAAAAAACAAAAACACACCTGAAGAAGACAACAGCAAGAGAGAGAGTCCTGACATATTTTTCTGTCTCTGTCTGTCTATGGGGATATGATCTTTGGTACGTATGTGTGCATCTATAAACAGACAGGCTTAGCAGAGGCTCTCACGTTGAGATTAGAGGCTACCAGCTGACTTTTTTTTTGCTCAGTCAGCCTCAGCCTAAACACTGGCTCATGACTGTTTGTAATGCCATAAACAGATTTAGAGACGGGGATACATGAATCTCAGGCTTGATCCAGCCCTTAAATCTGGTAATTACAAGTTTAAACAAATTCAGAGGTCAGAGGAGCACAAAAAAAGAGCCAGAGCTGGTTTCTCCTTTCCTGCTGATGAGCTGAAATAAAAGAATCAACTGACAGAAAACCTGACACCACATCACACAACATGACTCAGATGAATACTTTGGAATGGTTTTGAGGTTTTATATGCCTTCAGACATAATCTTCAATGATGATGTGCTTCATGAATTTATAACAACATACAGTACATAAAGGGCCTCGACTCACCTTTGACTCCAGGAAAAAGCCTTTAAAGTAGCGGTACTTGGAGACAACTCCTTTGGGAACCGAGACTGTTGTAGTCCACGTGTTTCTGTCAAGAAACCAACACACAGAAGTTAATCTTTTAACAGGCTGAAATGATGGAAAAGACTTCCAGGTAAAAAGAGAGAAAACACAACGTCCTGTTATATGTTAACAGCATGTTTCTAATGCATGAAACATTACACTTGAAGAATAACCTACCCATCGCCCCCGTGAGGGTGCAGCGTAACAGCTTTTTGGTGATTCCAGCTTCCCAGGGCGTCACAGCTGCCGACAACAGCAATCACCTCACCTAGAGATGTTAACATCACGATTTTTACACTCTAACAAATAAACAAGATATTCAAAGTTTTCAAACTGTGCTGCGTAAATAACATTTTTGATTTAAAGTCTGTTTAGATCCTGTAAAAATATAAATAGATTAGTACAAACTTCACTGTGAGGAATGTGAGGCTACAATACTGTAGGTAATTCTAAGAGAAGATAATAACTCTTGTGTTGACTCATAAAATGTCCTGCACTATTTGTAATGTTTCCCATGATTTTGTGTTGTATGAACAATCTTGTTTAATTCTAATCAATGTTGTTTGACCACAGTGGTCATTAAAAATGAAGAATACTATTGTTGCACTCCTCAGTGTTCACTGAATGAATACAATACTACTGAGTTCACAAAATAAAAGCTATACCGTCCCCTTTGATAAAATTCATTCAAAGTCTATTTCCAGACATTTCCACCGTTTTAGGCTTGTCTTTTAGCTTTAGCAACAATAAATCACATTTACAAGCATGCACTTACTTTGGTTTTTATGATTAAAAAAAACAAAATCTGTCATTTTACAAAGAAACTAATGGTGTTAAACTGCAGTCTCTGCACAGTTAAGAGAGAAAAACAAAACGTAAACAGTGTTTCTGTGTAATGAGGAGAAGTCTTGCAATCTTCATCAGATTTGGGGTTTACAATTCAATTATGGTGCTTTATTTAAGGAGTTAAGAAAGGAAGCAGGCAGGGTCTGAAAAAAATACTCCAAGCAAAACATGCAAGTACATTTTCTGTTAGGTGGGTTAACATCAGAGGGTTATGCACCAAGAGGCGGTTAAATGTTTGTATCCTAACAGTGACATATAAATACATGCTGAACAAAATACATTTTCCTGATCTAATCAAATTGATTAAATCTGTGGAGGATAATGTGAAATTAATTCAATAAAATGACCTGTAACATCTGTTTGGAACAAAAGAGGACAACTTTTTAATTTGGCTGCTGAAAATATTAAATGTAGCTACCATCTCAGTCAAAAAGCTCATTTTGAACCCTGGATGCAACATATTGGATTTTTTTCCCCCAATGTCAAATAAGCTAATATTTCCAGACTTGTTTAACCAATACCCATTTATAAAATCTTTTAAGTTTCAAAAAGCTGCATATGCATATGAGTTCAAAACAGCACTGAAGACTGTTAGACATGTAGGGCCAAAATAAAATGGATTGTTTCTGTAAATTATACGTATTTAATTATACGTAAATTAAATTCACACCTTAAACTGAAGTCCTTGCATTTCATGTTTAAGTCTTAAAAAAATCAGCAAAAAAAAGCTTCATCTGCCTTCTTAAGAGCTACTAAGAGCAATTTAATGACTGCTGACAGAGAATTGCACTGTCATTATTGAGATTAAACTTCAAAATTTTAATTAATTGCCTGAAATTGATCAACATGATTTCATAAATCCACAAACTCAGTGTTGATATGTAAGATGATAATATCTGCAGAAAATACCTGCAAGAATTTATATCTGCTGAAACTAAAAAGTCATTTTAAGGCAGTTAATTTCTAACACCAATATCAAACCAATTATATCATGCATCTCTGCAAATAAGAACAGGATGATATATTTTACCTACAGGACAAGGGGACAGTATGAAAATTTAGACTACATTAGGGTTAGGAAGTGCTTTACTTCAATAGGGAGGACATATGTATGTAAAATCCTAAAGGCTTTACAGTGACTTCAACGCTACTCTAGTTTCAGAAAGCAGGTCAAGAATCATGTGGTGCCATGTGACAAGTGTTCATGTTTAGATAAGTGTGTACAGTAGAAATATCAGCTATTAATACCTGGAGATGTTTCTGCTCTCACAGCCAGAGTGACCTGACAAGTCTCCATGGTTGACCCGGGAGAGAAAGATTGGCCCAGAAATAAGCTGAAAGTCATAAAATAACATTTCAATACACAGAAGAAATGCATAAATGTAACTAAAGGAGTAAAAATGAAGTACAATAAAGTATTGTTTAAAATCCCACAGAGTTGCCAACTCTGACTCCAGTGTTGTGTGTGACACTTGCTTTCACCATTACTCTCCCTCTCACTCTGCCCAGACAAACCTCACACCATATTCAGTTTGTCTGTCTGTCCCACGTTGATTATTAGTCAAAGCAGATATTACTTTTTTTTGTCAATATTTTGGCCGTATAAATTTGCCACATATCCCTTAATTAGCTGTAACAACGGCAGATTGTACAAATGTACCCTAATGTTTTACCACATCATCACTTTATGTCTACATTGATAAAACGATATGATTTATTAAAAAATGTTGTTTTTCTTGCTTCCCATCTTTTTCTAACACAAACAGACTGTCAAGGTGAAAGGACCAGGGAAATTTTAGTAAAGCAGAGGCTTTGTGCTCTTGATGAAAAATATTAGTATCAATACTGGAAAATATCAGCATGTCAGATATCAAACACAGTACCATATCATGCAGCCCTACTTATTTTATCTGTATGTCTAAATTACAAAATTTTGTTTTAGATCTTTCTCAACAACACAAATACACTGTCCCTCACAGTATAAGGAAAAGGTAAATTTCAAATTAGTGGAGACAGCATTATTTTGACCAAAAAATATAGTTCTTAAAAAAAACCAATAAACCACCACCCAATGCAAGGTTTATGCCACAGCTGCCCTAAATTAAAAGCATTGGTAATTACCAAAATATTTTAGGTTTCTGTCATGATTAAAAATACAGTGTGTAGAAGCTCCTTAACAGAATTTACATTCTTAATGTTAAAATATAATTACTATCTTTTTTCTTTTATCCCAGACATGTATACTTTTTACGTACCTTGACATGTTTCGGCGGAAACTTCCGAACTTCACACTTGGAGCAGCGTCCTGCAAAGGCAAACAGACAGCAGGAGCTGTGATTGTCCTGTCAAAATATAAAAAATTGACAGGAGGGTCACGCCTCCGTAACACCTGCTGATATGACATGTCACACCTACCACCAAGTGACACTTCTGAGGAAGGCGAAAGTTTCCGCCGAAACATGTCAAGGTACATAAAGAGTATACACGTCTGAGATAAAAGAAAAAATATATATATTTCTAAGAAACTGAAGACATAACAAGCACCATTCAGCTATAGCTATCTTTATCCATGAATTTAAAAATTTACTGTCTAGAACAAATAAAACAGGAAAAAACACATTATTTCTTGATTAAGATGTCAAATTATAGTTATTTACTTGCTTTGCTTAACAGAAAAATCAGTTTTAGTGGTTGAATGTTTTGCTTGATTAATTTCTGACTTCTCAGAGAAGTCCAGTGAGCCTAAAAAGGTGAATTCAGTTTTAAAATGCTCATCTCTGTTCAAAACATATGCCCAACAACAATTATATTTAGCTAAAAATAATTATGAATATCATTATTATTTTCTCTATAGTGAAACAGACCACTCCATTTTCTCTGTAACAATCTCCAAAATGAGTGAAAGATGCACAATATTGTTTTTTTTTTTTTTTGCAAATATCCGATATGCCAATGTTTCCAAAGCCATCATCGTTGATACCAATATTTTGGAGCAAGTTTCTTCTTTATTAAATTGACCAATTCTTTTCATGGTTACAGTCTGTTTGTGTTGGAAACAGACGAGAAGCAAGAAAAACGAGATTTTATTACTCAATAAGTTATACTTCTCATTTATAAAAGTGGACACAGGTAAAACATCATGGTACATTTGGCAAAAATATTTATGGCCAATTTCTATAGTTGAAATAAGCTGTAAATATTCCCAGATACCAAAATTTAGCTTTTTAGTCAAGTGTCTGCTAATACCGATATTGGTCTGGTAATATCGTGCATCCCTAGTCTACATCTGTAGGCAGTTTAATGTGTCCAGATGTGTAAGAATGCACAAACTTGCAGAAAATTACATTTGGTCAGTTAAATTGTCCCATCTACATTTTTATATGTCTTAACATTGTTTTAGATATACACCGAGCCTGCAATCCAATGTCTGTGTTCATGGGCTGTCATGTATGAATTTTAAGAACCTGCTTTAATGTTGTATTTACTGACAACTCTAAAATAATGTCGACAAACAAAAGCATGATGCAAAATAGTGCGAGATAACGTGCAAGAATGTTCGGTGTTGATATTAAGTCGTCCTGAGTGAAGTACGTCCTCTGTTATGATGAGCTGAACTGTCTTTTAAATTACATGAAAGAGCATCAACAGGAGCAAAAGTCACAGAAACGTTAAACAGAGAGCAGAGAGAAGACCCTGGTCACGACAGCAGACATTACCTTGTTGATTTGGCAGCAGTGTTTGGCTCTCAGCAGCCTCTTCGGAGGAGAATCTCAGAGAGGAGCCTGTTTACTGCAAAGAGACCCCCATCTGAAGAGAGTCAGCAAACCCGAGCAACCCGCCGGTCCGCCGACACCCATCACTGCAATGTTCGCCGAACACCGGAACAGCTCCAGAAAGACTCCGACTGAGAGTGAAACCAGGATACAGAGGACGAAATCACGTTAATTACTAAGAGCTCACCAAGCTTTTCTTACTGTAAATGTCCAGGACCTGGGCTGTTATTTTAACAAAGGTTGGCTTACTTTTAGCTACCGTTAGCTCACAGCAAATTCACCGACAGGAAAACTACAACTTCCGGTATGTGCTTTCAACATAAAACGTCTAAATGTTAAAACTCCTGTAATGTGGAAGGCAGACGGGAACTGATGCAAATTACCAGCAGAAAAACAAATGTTCTCAAGTAAAAATATAAGATAACGTTTTTCAATAAAGAGCAAAAAGTACTTAATTCTTCAAGGTCTCATGTCCTGGTGTGTTTGACTGTTGCTTTGGGTGTCTATTAAGCAAGGATTTGATTTAAGCTGAGAGAATAACGAAATATTGAATCTCTGTAGAAGATCATATACAAACCCCCCTCCCCCACAATACCCAATTTTACAAAATGATGCCTGATTGGAGGGGAGGAGGGGTTACAGGCCACAGAAAGGACTTTTAAAACATTCTAACATCGACAACTAACATGACATGTATGACGAGGCTGTATAACTATGACATAATAAACCCCAGGAAGTAAAAAAAATCACTAAGGGGCATTTCTTTGAAGAGTCATCATGCATATCTCTGTGAACTGAGAGATTAATAAAAGGTTTTACAGTCTTTTTCTCCCCAAGACCCTTCTAATATCAACAGCAAACAGAATTGCATTTTGTAGGACATGGGACCTTTATGCACTCAGGCACTAAGAATTTTTACACTTTTTTATGTTTTTCAGAATAGAGTACAGTCGGAGTGAGATGTGACTGGTGGACCAGGTTCATAACCTCAATGCTTGAGCAAAAGTATAGATCCACTTAATCAAACAGTACTCTAACACAAATGAAAGCTGTTCAGTGAAATAATTATTCAAATAAAACTACTTATTTTATACTTACAACCTAATTTTATCAGGAAAACTCACTGAAATTAAGAATCTAATTTTCAAAAGTGTCCTGGTCAAGACAAGCAGCAGAACAAGATACAGAAAAAAAACCAAATACAGACATAGATGGACACATATTGACCAATCAAATCAGAATCACAGAGCATGAAGTCAATAGTCTAAGCTTTTACAGCTGAGGCATCTTTACTAATGCCTTTAATCTGATCTGCTCTGAAAAAGATTTGAAGATAACAGCTCCCTCAAAACCAGATTTTCCTGCAGCAGATTCCAGTCTGCTCTTTTACACAAATCAAGACAAACTTTGGGGACAGATGATAAGAATGAGTCTTGTGACTGTGTCACAGATCAAGGATTGTAGCTTCCAGTATTTTCACTTGAATACAATTACTTAATTATGAGGGAAGCAGACTAAGTATAGCCTTATATACGAGGACATACCAGTGATTCAGTCTACAAGTGGCCAGTGACGGCCAGCCAGCTTGCACATACTGAACACAATGAGTTAGCGCCTTTAGATCTGTTATGAACCTCAAAGCTCCATGATGAAAAGTATCCAAAGACTTAAGTAAGACATTGAGAAGGTGCATGTATATATAAAACAACACCATAATAAAGCACAAGCAGAGGTATGAAAGAAGAAGCAACTAGACGCTTTTCTGCAGCAAAAGAAAGACCAGACTTTTTTATTTCCAAATGCCCAGCCGCAACTTTAACATCTTGAAAAGCTGCTCAATATGGAGACTTCATCAAATGCAAAATGAAAAGGGGCATTAACGGAGAATAAGGTTTTACCAACTGTTGTAACCATTACAACCCTAACCCTGCTTGACTAAAAGTCACTTGTACTACATAACATTCATTAGTAATATATATATATATATATATATATATATATATATTGACAATCTAACAATGTTTCCCAAACTCTGGGGCTGGGCCCATGGATGGGTATAGGTGACTTGCTGTAGGTGAGCTGCAAGGGGATATTATACCCCTCTGCTCTTTTATGCTGCATTTTTAGACAACCCAAGTCCACTTTCCATTGGACAACTTACAGATCCTACATACCTAAAGAATAATTATGTGACCAAGGACAGCAACACTGAATTTTCCTGCATAAATTTCAAGTAACAAATTCTCATTAAAGTTAATCTATTATCCATTTCACCCACTGGATAAGCAGGATTTACTAAACATGCAGAATCTGAGCTTATTACCAGTGAAGTATTGTGCAAGTAAGCTTGTTGTAGTTGGCAAAAAGTCTGAAAACCCTTACACTACCGCGAGATAGAATACTACAGAATAGATGCCATCTTTTGCAAAGTTCCAAATATTTTATTTTGAAAGGCTCACTTCTATATTCCGGTTTTGATGGCCTCTTGACGGAGCTGGTTCAGACCGCCCTGCTCCGGATCTGTGGCCTGAGAGCGATGCTGCCTTCATGTGTCGTTGGAAAAAACGTATCCCATCACACATGTCCAGCCCCTTTGGCTGTAAACAAACGGGGTAGACATCAATTTCCACGAAAGTCTTTATACGAGGATGTAGGAGGAACTTGAAATGGAAAGACCTAAACATTCTTGTGATTTGGCACTAACATTTCAGCAGTTGAGAGCGTGCCTCGCGATGCAGCGTGGCTTCCGTTATTTCTAAAGTGGAAAAATGAGTGTATGGCTTCATGTCAGTTACAATTCATTATTTATTGCCGTGTGAAATCAACATCAATAGATAGTTATCGAATTCCATTGAAACAACGGCGCCCTAACAGTTTTATTAATCTAAGATGCAGGAGTTTCCAATGCGACTCAAATGCTACATCAGCATGCGTCTGTCTGTTTACATCAGGCGATGCACTCACCATCTCTGCGGCACTATGAGAGATTTATTAAACACGGAAAATGAACAGTAATTAAGACAAATACGGCGAGGTACAAAAGTTACAATACATGTCAACATACCACAAGAAAAAAACCGACACTCTTTGACCTTCTCGCAGAGTTTGTGCCTTGTTTTGCTCGTGAGGCTGCAGAGGACTCTTAAGGGTGTTCCTGTAATGACGTCACTACGGCAGTATCCTTGACTGTTGGACATAAACATCATCCTGAACGCTCTGACACTGCAAAAGGGAGAGGCTGTTCTGTTGTTCCTCAGAAATCGTTGTTGTACTGATAAAATCCCATCACTGTCCCTCCTGTTTTTTTATTGGAGTAATTTTGTCTCCAGTTTTATCATATTCTCTTATAATACTTTATGAAAATAGATTTGATGTTACTTCTCCAATACAACAAAAGCAGAGAGACTTTCCTCAGATTGTCAGGCAGAACACAAAGCAAATGTGTTGAAATGTGCAATCTTTACTCATCAATTTCAAATATTATTATTGCTGCATACTATATACATTTTAACTATTTGTTTTCATCAGTTACCTTATTCTTAAATCATGTGTCATGAGTTGTTGGGGAAAAAAAACTGCATTTACATCAAATTTATTCATTCATAAGATTCTGAACTGATTCCAAATTGCTAACAAGTTACAAACTGGGACTACATTGTCAGTCAGGGGCCTAAAACATAATTAAGTCTGATCATCTTTAAAAACAATGATTTCAGTCAAAACTGGCACAGCCAAGCACTAACTTGATCAGGTCTTATTAAGAAGGAAGACTTTTATAGAGGAGGAAAGACTGTAAAATAGAAGTTGGAATCTTGGTAGTGGGGGTGCTGCAGCAGGGCCGTACACAGAAATAGCTGGGCTTCTGAAAAAACCCAGTGAGAGCCCCTCAAGGTGTGATTTAGTGATTCATAAGCATAATCAGTGTAATGCTGATGCCTGCCTCCAGCTAAAATAGTACTGCTTCAGTGTTTCTTGGAGTTAAATCCTCAAAGCTCCCGTTTTTTCTCAGCCTATATTTGCTGCCATCACAACTGTTGTTCTGTTCTTTAAATGGCTATTCATAGCCCAACATTATGGTAATATTACAGCAAAAAAGCATTTTTTATATGTAGAACAATGGTTTATGTTCTGAAACAGCTACAATTTTACTAAAATGTCCATAAAGAGAGGAATATTTTTGCTACCATAATATGAAATGTCAGTATTAAGGTCAAAAGTATAGATTGGTTATCATTGCTTGAATTTTCAACAAGCCCCTTACATTAACCCTCATTTCCTGTTGCAGTAGTTTGGACATGTTGGGGTCTTAAAATAACTCGACAATAGCTTTTAATTCTTGCCAGTTACAATTTTAATTAAAAAATAATGAAAAGTGATGAACAAGTTCAGTCAATTTTGTCAACTTTTTCTTCATCATAGACTTTAATTCAAGTGATAATCCTAAAAACCCGTTAACACATCCCACAGGCTTTTTTGAGGGAGCTAGCGTAATACTAAATACATCTTCCCTGCACCTCTCTTTATCAGAGAAAGTGAGAAAGTAGTCTTGAAAGGGATTGTCACAATAATTAAACAGCCCTTTAATGAATGCAGACTATACTTATTGTAAAGATCTGTATACTACCACAGTTCTGTTGTGGATTGTACAATCTACAGATCTTTTTGAAAACAGTATTATTTTATTATTTGTTACACTTGTGATCAATCCTATCTTTATTTTGTTTTATAACCATGGGGGAAATGAAAACAACACATTTTTTTAATCAGTCTAATTGTTTTTGTCAGTTTTTATCAGTAAAAGACCTTGGTTATGGCCTAGTACCCTCACACAGTCTTGTATCTTTATATTTTGCTCTGTGTTCATGTTCTTGCATGTGACAGTGTACTTTTTAGCTAGTTATATCAAAGTGGAAAAAACTATAAACATTATCCTCACATGCTGTTAATAAATTATAGAGCTAACAGGAACAGTCCTGTCTTCTGATAAACCTTCATTCCACGAAAGCAGGCTGTTACACAGGCCGCCTGAAATGCAAATAGGACTACTCCATAACAGTTGTACGCTGGAGGGTGAAGCACACGTGGCCTATATGTTTTCACTCTTTGGCTGTCTGCAGGAGAAGGACATGGATCAGGTGTCTTCAAGGCTCATGTATCAGGGTTTACAAAACTAAAAATAACTTACACCATTGCATCTTGTACTTTCACTTCACCTTTTGTCCTGTCCTGTAATTAAAAGTTGCAGTTATTTACTGGAAAGTTCAAGAGAGTCCCTAAGAGCGATTTATGATATTTCTCTGACCTCTAAGAAGGCTGCTGCAGTCTGTGGGCATCGTTTATTTATAGGCTTTCTATGCTGGAGGGCCGACTCATGTACTCTGCTGGGGCCAGGATTACGTTAATTTTCTTTACTTATTTATTTGACAGAAACTCTGTCCAGACAGCCAAAACCACAGCTGAGACCATGAGCTGCCACGTTAAATGGGGAGAAAATCTTTTGCTGAGGGGCACCTGAGCAGCAGACTGACATAATCTTGTTGACTTTTTATTGATGTTTGATTGCAATCTCAAATCAACAGTCAATTTTTGAGCAAATATGGGAGAAAATTCTCATGCAAAGTTATATTCTGAGTAGAAATAGGGAAGGACAAGATATGATATTTTCCTGATAAACTCTAAACTCACTTCAGCCAATAGGGCTGTATGATTATGTAAAAACTCATTAAAGATTACTTTTATAGCTATTAAGATCATGACTATAAAACACAATTACTTAGTGATTTTGCTGTGAGCATCAAATGCAATCATTTAAGTTAAACACTCCTAATACTATCATCCTGAACATTAAAGAGCAAGCAACAAAAGAAAATTGATGTGAACAAATACAAAAAAATACAAATACAGAAAGACGGGGAAGTGATGAAACAAGAGCAACATATCATATGGCACGTACAGTTTCAATCTGGATTATTCCGTTTTTATAGTTGTGAGAGGCAGTAATTGTAATTGAAAATGAAAGTTGATTAACTGCCCAGCTCTGACCTACAGATACTGAGATCTGATTTGTTCAAATTTGTCCCCTTTGTGCTAAAGTTAACCTGTTACACAACTATTGTACAAGTCTATTTATTTTTCAGAACCAGCACAAAACAAGGGGATAACATTTGTTTTTTTACAGTGACAAGTGTATTCTTTCTTAAAGAGGTAGTTCAATATTTTTCTAAATGGGGTTGAGGTTTAGTAATAAATACACCAGACAGTAGTTTTGATCAGCACTGCCCCTGTAAGGATAGAACTGGCACAGAAGCTACTTTATACATTCCTGCAGTCAAAGTGAAGTTGAAGAAAATACATGAAATCTTACATTGTGTGTCAGTATAACTGAGGTCACTTTGCATGTAATTTGTTTTTTGTAATGCCAAGACTATCAGCAAATCAGACTGTAGATTTGGATTTGTTCAGAATAACTATTGTTGAGGTTTTAAAGCAGAAATTCTTGTTTCAGATTGCAAAAATAATCAAAAAGCGCATCAAATATGATGTAAATTAGAACAAATTCATAGCTTAAAATCTGTCATCAAATTTTTAATTTTTTTGGTTTAATTCAGGGAAATTGTGCTTTAAATAGGACAGAGGTGTGATAAGTTAAATAACAGGGACAGCAGTAATGGCATTATTGACAATACTATTAATAGTTAAGATACAGGCCTATGATTTGTTCAAATGAACGTACTGATAATAGTACATGATAAAGAATTGAATATAACACATGGTGATAACAGTGATTTAAAGGAACGGTACACATGGTATTGTAAGATAATAAAGCTCAATCTAGATGCTATAAAGATATTGCATATAGATTGGGACAATATGAAAGATGAACTTTATTTTCCCCCATAAGAAAAAATTGACATGGAAAAAAAGCCACACAGAGCTGCAATCAAGATCAGCACATCCATCCTCTCTGTGCAGAAGACAATCAACAGGACGATGAAAAGGTGGTTGAAATGAAATATGATTTGTATATAATATAAAATAAGTCATTTTCCATGATCATTAGGGTTATAAAAAAGCTATAGGCCTACAGCTAGGCAACTATATTTATATTGCACTTTTCAGTAACATGGCTAATAAATGTGCTTATCAAAGCAGATAACCAAAAAGGAAAAACAACACATTGAAAAATTTTAACATCTTCAAGTAATTTAAAGGGCAAAAAGGTAATAAAAAATACAACTCAGACAAAAAAAAGAGTAAGAAAATCAGCACCAAAAGAAGCTAAACTATAAAAAGCCAGCCGTAAGATGGATAAAAAAGTAAAAGTCCACAGTTGAAATTTATAAAAGTGATTAAAATATTGTTTTACTTTGTTTAAAATGGCTTCTTCAGCATTGAGTTTAAGTGAGTGAGACTTCAGCAGATCTGCAGTTTTATAGTGATTCGTGTTAGATATACAGAGCATTAAATCAGCCCACTCTTTTTGGGGGCTGATTTAATGCTCTGCCCACGTGTCATTCTGCATTGTATGAATATTATTCCAAATAATATCAAAACAGTATTATGCTTGATTTGGCAGCTGTTCTCCTTTTTTTCTGCTGTAGAGAGGGGAAGAATCACACTCTTTGATGGCCACAGGTAGAAATCCTCCTGGTAGTTTTCTGCTGCTCCTTGGTGGTCTCAGTCTGCAGTTCCTGAATCCCCACGGACAGAACCAGTTTTCCTGATGAGCTTATTTGCCTTATTGAGCTCACTGCATCAGTTTTGCACTGTAGATTTACCTGCCTCTTTGTGAAAGAACATCCAGTTCTGCAGCCTGTAGCTCCCTCTAGTGGTCAAATTGCTTTAGTACAACATGACATAATGTGGTGAGATGGAGGACAAACATTGCAGGCAAAACCATTTTTTTATTATCTGCCTACATGTTAGAAATATATCTTCTAGCATGCTTTTGAAATATGATATGATCCCATGAATTAAAGCAGTGCCAAAGATCATTCTGTCAGTGAATCAGAGATTACACAGTTAACTGGTAAGGCTCAGTTGAAATGACCTGAGGTTATAATTTGCTTTTCTTTTCCTGACAACCAAGACCTTTTTACACCATAAGTCATATCTACCCATTTACATCCATCAACTCTCACTTTCACTCACTGATGGTTCTGAAATTCAGTTACTGACACAGCAGTGGGGATTAATGGGGTTAAGTGTCTTGCTCAAGGACACATCGTCATGCGACAGCCAGAACTGAGCTTGTACCCTCAACTTCTCGATTGTTGGTTGAGCATACTACCAAATTGAGCCACTGACGCCCCAGCTGCAAGGTAGTTATGCTGATAGGTCCCAGTACAGGCTATTATGACATGTCTGGGGGGCCCCTTAGTTAAAAGTTAAAAGGCACACATAAACTCATATAAGCTGGATGGAGTGACAAGAGCGATGAAATGAAGGACAAAAAGACCAAACAAAAAGCATAGATTAATAAGCCCCACATTCTGTGTAAAATGATTGAAATTAAATCTAAGTAAAATGATGAAATAATATCAAAATATTGTTAGAAATTCTTGAAAACCTTAAAATTAAAAGACATTTTTTGACATTTGCTGCTTTGCAATGTCTTAAAGCAAATGTACTTCCTCAGTCCTCACAATCGTATAAGTTTTCTTTTGGGTGAACCTTTCCTTTAGGTTTGTGTTTTTATTCCTTATCTTGATTTGTTGATGAACACCAAAGGGAGAAATGCTTGATGAGGAAAGGGCAGGTCTCAGGGTGGGGATTGAGAATTATCTGGCTGAAGATCTACACCTTGGATACTTTGAGATTGGAAAATTCAGAGAGCTCACTTGTTGCCTTGCATCTCTGGAGTCTTTGAATATATTAATGCAGAGGAAGAGTTGAGATTCAGAGTAAGTTAGGAAATAAGGGGCTGGTGAAGACTTGATGAAAGCAGAAAAAGAAACAGAGAGAAATCCCAAAGAGCGAGGAGAGACTGCAGCTTCATAAATATTTCAGATTTTTTCTCAGCACGCAGATGTGTTCTTACTACAGACCACTTCTACCAGTCACAAGTCAGATCAGTCATTTACATGTGCAGTTCTCTGTTTACATGTGTCAAGTAATATGAGGCTAAATATGGAGAAGAGGCATTCTGGGGCTGGAGCAGAAATACAAGAATCAGAGTTTACATGCTGCAGCAACAAGGGACAAAATAAAACAATTATTATAGTGCAAGAATAAATCATATGTGTTCTGCTTTACTGTCAGGTTATGGATTATTTCAAACTACTCCATGGTGGTTTTAAGCCTCTGTGAGGTTTCCATAAAATGAAACACAGGGAAGGGTTTCTTGACCTTTGGCCTTTTACACCCAGATGTCATCATTTTGTGAAGTCAGAGAGGACATTAGTGCAAAGTCTGACAGAAACCTCTACAAGTTCAGCAGCAAAGCCTGATGATGAGGCCAAAGACCATTTGACCTTTTCCCTCTTTATTCTTACCAGTTTATCCTTGAGTCACAGTAGACATTTGTGCAAAATGAAAAGAAACCCAAAAAAAAGTGTTTTGGAGATATTTGGTTATAAAGCAGACATTAAAGGTCTCATGTCCTGGTGTGCTTGACCATTTAAATCATGTCTTGGATGTCTATTAATCAAGGATTTGATTTAAGTTGAATAAATAAAATGTAAAATTTTGTCTCTGTAGAGGATCAGATGCAACTCTTTTTACCTCCCCTTTGGAGACACATATAAGAGGCTATAATAATGAGCTCTGCACCGATCGGATGCCCAAACGATGCCTGTTGGGAGGGGGAAGGAGGGATTTTAGGCCATGGAGCAGATTTTCAGTACACTTATGGCATATGTTAATCACACTTAGGTGGAGGATGTCTAGCTCTGACATCATAAACCCCAGGAAATAGAAAACAGAGCGTGTTAAGGGGCATTTTCTTTAGAGGCACAGAGCATTTTTCTCTGTGAGCTGAATGTTTAGTAAGTGTGTCATGTTCCTCTGCTGCCCAAGCCCCTTTGAACAACAGTAAAAGCAAAGAAACTTGATTTTGCGGACAAGGGACCTTTAAAAATGTTGCCTGATAACCTTTGACCTATGGCCTTCAAAATCTAATCAGGTCATCTTTCAGTGTGAAAAGACTAATGTGCAAAATTTGATAGAGGCCCCTGAAAGCTCTCTTTATAATGCACCCACAAGCAAATAATGACCAGAAAAATCCCATGACGTTGACCTTTGACCTGAAATGGGGGATTGATCAATGCTTGTGTCATAATGGACATTTGTGCCAAGTTTGATGAAAACTCTAGAAGTATTTCTGTGGTCTCAGGTTTCAAAAGTTGGCATTTGCAAGCAAAGGATAATTGAGAGGGTCCATGACCCTGACCTTTGACCCATGACCTTGAAAATCTTACTAGGAGAAATTAAGGTAAGAGTAAACAGTGGTGAAAACTTTGATGAAAAGCCCTTCCGACCTGCATGATCATTGCTTTCCACAAGTAAATTATGGCCATTAGACACCATGACCTTTGACCTATGGCCTTTAAAATCTTGTAATTCAACCCCTTGTCAAGTTTTGCAAAGCTATTTAAAGCAGTGGTTTGGTGGGCGAGAACTGGAATGGCTGTTTAACTCTTTTCTGTATGAGATTGCATTCTCTCTCTTAAAAAGAGAAAATTAAGTCTGTTTACTTTGTTTTTGTTTTCTTTCTTGTTCCATGACACTGAATGACAGTGCACTCTAGTCTGGACAGTTTCAGTGGGAGATACCTCGTGAGCTGTGCTTAAAAATGTTTGTTTGATAAAATAATCAAATACATCTTAAAACTTTTATCATTAAACCATAATGTTTGATGAGTTATTACTAAATTAAATAAATCAAAACATCACTAAAAAAAAATCAAGTCTAGGATACTCTTTTAGGATCTAATTTTTTAAAATAAAGAAAAAATGAGTCTTTAACCAAAAAGCAAATATAATGAGCATGGATAAAAATTTTGTTAAATACTTTTTAAAAACACTAACTTCAAAAGAACTTACTGAAGGTTTTAGCAAAAAGACAGCAGTTTGATACTTGTATTATTTAGTGTCAGTAAATGAACATAATGATAAACGTCTGATGATAGCTTAAATTATCATATTACTTCTCACTGATTCAGGTGATATGAGGGGGCTGGATGACTTTCTGGTTATCAAATGCATCCAGAATATCTCCCTAATAACATGCCACAAACTTCAATATGAAGTAAAGTTCAAGTGTCTGGATTAAAGTAAATCTGTGTCTGAGTTCCCTCTGTCATGTGAGGATTATGAGTCAGATTTATTTCAGCCTGAGAGATGATTCATGCTGGATTTCCGAGCAGCGAAGTGTCACACATCCTCGACTGTGCTCAATGAAACGAAATGAGAAGAGCCCCCGCTCATCCCTCACGGAGAGCCTGAGGCTCACCCTGCTGTTTCTTACTATAGTCGGCTTCTGTTATTTCGTTTCCTTCAGTTTCCTTCACTCCATATTGTTTTCAATTCTATGCTATATAAGATAAAGTTTAGATACTGTCTAAGAAAATGTACATATTCCCTGAAATGTGTGTGTGGTATTTGTGCGTTTTCTCTTATGTTGTGTATTGAACTAGGATGTCCCTTTTGGCACTAGCATGCCCTTTATTCTGAGGACACAAGAAGCGTGTTGGGTATTTCACAACTGCCCTGATGGTAAAAGGCTTCATAAGTGTATGGACAGCATGGTGCAGGCTGGCAAAAAAATATAACATGTAAATGAATGCCAAAAGTGATAATTAGTAATGATATAAAGTTCACTGTTAATGAAATTTGTGTCGGTTTCTTGGCTGTTAGCACTGTTATGATATGATGCTGATAATATTTGATCTGGTGCAGTAGTATGAAGAGTGGATCTGTTGTGTTTTTGAACTCCAGTCTACTTTCAGTACATTCTGATTAGGTACAAGTGCAGTTTGTGTGACAAGCCACTGCCTAAAATATCTAGGTAACTGTCTGCACCTGATTTTTGAGTCTTGGGTCCAACTCATGTTGTGAGAAAAAACTACTTATAATTAAGAAAACAAGACCAGGATTCAAATCCTAGCCAGCCAAAGAACTTAAAGCACATTTCTGATTGCTTATCACTGCACCAAGCCAGCACCCAGAAACTTTAGGCTTCATACAAACTGTCTGCACAGAACTTGGCCTGACCACGCCTGACCTCAAACCAAATGTTGTAAGCATTGCCAACTAAAGTCAAGAAATTAGAACAGCGTTACATAAAAAAACACCTACAATAGTTGAGAAAAATACTTTTATAAAGTTTATATAACACAACAAAACATTTTGTTTAGTTAACTGAAAATGTATCAAATACAAGCAATCTTAAGTTTTCATTATCACAGTGATGGGTCAATATTCTGTTTGAATCCCTTCACAAATTACAGCTCAAATGGACATCTAGTTCTTTGTTTTCCCAACAAAGAAAGCATACTGCATCTCTTTGCTATGCTTGTACCATGTGAAATTATTCCAGAGGACAACTCAGTCAACTTAGCCGACAAACACATCATTTTCCTATGAAAGTTTACAGCAGCTGCAGCACAACACAATAGTATGCCTGTCGGAGCGGGGAGGATGAGAGAAATATGGCATTTCACTGACCCAGGTATGACCAAAAACTTACTCAAATCTTTGTAAACAGTGATTTTGAAAACAGCTTCCTCTGATCCTATGAATCTAAATAAAGTAACTTATGCAAGAATCTCTCTCTGCTCTCATGCACACATAAGTGAAATACCACAGGCTTGAGAGGGAGCAAGGATACACAGAAGAAGAAACACATTTCAGCAGCAGCATGTATTTCTGTGAAGACTGAGTAAAGAAGTTATCATCATTTTAAAAGCAATTCGATGAAAAACACGTTATGGTTGGCATGAACACATCAGCAGCAGTTGCTAGCTTGCCCCTCCCAAGGTTAAGTTAAACAAATTCCACAAAGAATTAAGGCAGTTCTGAAAGTCCATCCCTGAATCAGCAAGTGAACCCAATAAAGTGGCCATGTGAGTGTAATTCTTGGCATTGTTAAGATTTTTCAACCATATACCTGAGGGAAAAACTGCCTTCAAGGGATCCCTGAGAGATTTCAAATCAAATGTGTATGTTTCCATCATGATGCCTCAGTATTTGTGTGAGATATAGAAAAATTGACATACTAGAGTCTTTGCTCACAAAGCAGAGAGGAAAATTGAAATGACTCTGGGGCTTACTACTGCACATGATATTTTAAATAAAAAAATCGATCACATGAGTAAATGTGGGTATCATAAAGAGGTGTTAGAGGAATAATGATCAACCATGTTTAATCAATAAATGTGATTTACTGACCTTACACTGTGCTGAACAGTCTTTGCCTGCAGTATGATCCCCATCTACTGGACACAACCAGAAATATCCCTGTATCACTTTTGTTTGCTCTCCTCTGCTCCCTTCACTCCCCATCTAGTTCTATTTATGTCAAAAATACAGTTACATTTGGTGATTGAAATCTCTCTAAATGAATCTCATGAACTAACTAAACTAACTGTGAGAAAGGATAATACATCATTGC